>CM075809.1:61177194-61695484 GCA_037975025.1 Excoecaria agallocha | reverse complement strand
ACCAAAAATTGTAAGGTACTATATGGTTTAGGTTATTTTTTTGCAAGATTTAAATATGTAGTCCAAAATTAAAAAAGTACCTTATAGTCTAGCTAGGCTTTAATTTATAATTAATCATTTTCTTTATATATTTTCCAAGAATATGAAAAAAATTTCTTCATTCAACCATGGGTTACTTTATTTCATTGTATTCATGAAGAAATAAATAAAAATATAGCACATTACAATTAAATAGAGATCTATAATCAAAATAAAGATCCAACAATAAATCGGTCAAAATAAATCAAAGCACAAGAAAAATATGAGAACAGGCAAACAAAAACCAAAAAGGTCAAAATCCTCGATAATTTCTTCTTGGGTTGCTTCTGCACGCCAACATGGTGAGGTCAGAGCTCAATTTCGATGATTGAATATAAAAAATTGGAGGATCTAGGTGAAAGCTGGGTTTTTTGAGGATTTTATTTGAATAGGTAGTGGGTAGTGAGGAGAATGAGAGCAACCAACAAAGATCGGTCAAAGAAAGGAACCCCAAATTGATTAGAAAAATAGAAAATTGAATGGAAAATGAACCCCAAATTGAGATGGAGAAGAAAAAGGAGTGGCTGAGATTCCCGTTGAGGTAATTATCCTTGGCAAAATAGCCGATTTTTCCATTATCATGATGAAGCTCTAACAAGTTGATTATCGCTGACCATTAATCGAGGAAGATCTCTTTAGCAATTTTAATTGGGTTCATGGCTGACGTATCTCGCCTGAATCGAAGGCTGGATACCTTAGTTCAATTCAAGTAGCTTCTACAGATAGAGAAAAGGGTTTTTACATAGTAAGAAGAAGAAGAAGAGGAAGAGGTAGAAGAAGAAGGTGACAGGAATCAAAGAATTGAAAAAGGAGATTGATTCCCACTTTCTAAGTATGTATGAATTTTTCTTCTCTTAGGATTCAAAAGGGTGGTGGTGGCAGAGCAAGGTTGATGGCGGATGGGTAAAGATTGGAGGGGAGCACTTCACTGGAATGAGAAGAAGATGACTAAGAATTTTTTTTTTTTTTTGTATCTAAGGAGAATTGATAATCGGTTTTAATTTTATTTCAGTCTTTTTTTTACTGCAAAAAAATGTGTATAGTTTCTATTCGTCCTCTTGCCACATCATCTGCATGTGAAAATCACGCGTTTAAGTGTTAGCTGAATGCTATTTTTAAGGATTTATTATATACAATTTAAAAAATTCAGGTGTTCAAACGGTCATATGCTAAGTTCCAATGTTAAAATGAACATCGATTCTTTCGGCCAAAAATTTTCTTCATCCAACCATGGTTCACTTCATCTCATTGTATTCATGAAGACAAACTGATGACTTCACTTGTCCTGTCATCCCCTGCCTTGTCATTCTGCCACGGCCTCAACATCTGCAATCGGTTGCCATAAAAAATTCAAGGGCTAAGATTAGCCAAAGTTTTCTCTCCGCCGAAATTGTGCGAGGAGCTGTCCTCGCAGGTGGACGGTAGCAGGAGCCGCAAATATGGCTTAGGCAGATAAATAATAAATGGGCATGGCTTCACTTTCTACTGCCATGTTATCCCCTTTGCCAACCTCGCCTCCAAAATGTCCGAAATAGACAAGTCATGAAAGTCCTTGATAATGTTTGACAGGCACTGGCACAGAATTCTTGTGTACCTGAAACAAACAACCCATAATCTCAAATTTCTTGATCAAATACTTGCCCAAACCATCACCACGTCTCTCACCCATCCCTCTCTCACATGGAATTCTCTTATTAGAGCTTTCTCTAACTGCCCCACCCCCATTAAAGCCATTCTTGTATACAGCTACTTCATTAAATTTGGCTCCATCCCTCCTGATAATTACACCTACCCACCTCTACTCAAGGCTTGTTCACGTTTATCTTCTGTTCCTATAGGAAAACAACTGCAAGCCCATGTAGTTCAAAGAGGTTTAGATTTTGACCTTTATGTTCAAAATGCTCTTGTTCATTTCTATGGTTCTTTTTCACAATTGGCTTATGCACGCCGTGTGTTTGATTCAATGTCTCACAGAGACGTAGCTAGCTGGAATTCTCTCATGGGTGCTTACAATATTGATTCCAATTCGTACTCAGTTCGTGAAATTATGGGTTTGTTCAAGAGTTTGATGATTGAATGTGTTAAACCCGATAAGATAACTTTGGTAATTCTATTGTCAGCTGCCCCTGGAGCCCAAGTAGATGAGGCATTAGATTATGGGAGAGTAATTCATGCTTATGCTATGAAACTTGGATTAGGATCAATAAGGAACGTAAACAATGCACTAATGGATATGTACACTAAGCTCAAACAGATGGATGTAGCATCAAGAATTTTTTATGAAATGGGTTCTAGGAAAGATATTGTGTCGTATACTATTTTGATCAATGGCTATTTGGAGATGGGATTGATGGACTTGGCTGGTAGTGTCTTTGATCAGATTGTTGAAAAGGATGTTGTCTTGTGGAACGTGATGATACATGCTCATATCAAGACGAAGCGTCCAAAGGATGCCTTAGAACTTTTCAAGAAAATGGATAATGAGGGTGTGATGCCAGATGAGAATACAATGGTTAGCTTGCTTGCAGCTTGTGCTAGTTTATCAGACCTGCATTATGCAGGCTGGTTCATGCGTTCATTAACAAAAACAATGTAAAACAAGATGTCTACGTGAAAACATCTATTATTGATATGTACTTCAAGTGTGGGAGTCTGGAGGAGGCCTTGGTTACTTTCTATAAAATGGAATGTAAAGATGTTGTCGCGTGGACTGCTGTGATAGAAGGGCTTGCTAACCACGGATATGGGTTGGAAGCTTTGAGTTTGTTTAGTCAAATGGTAGAGAAAGGAATTCGACCAAATGAAGCAACATTTGTTTCTCTTCTAACAGGATGCAGCCATTCGGGTTTAGTTAACCAAGGCTGCCAATTGTTTAAGAATATGATAGAGGTTTACAGACTGCAACCTAAGATTGAGCATTTCAGTTGCCTAATTGATGTATTGAGTAGAGCAGGACTCTTTCATCAGGCAGATGAGTTCATTAAGTTGTTGCAGCTGGAAGAAAGACTTACAGCATATAAGATTTTGCTCAGTGCTTGCATTAAGTACTCTGAATTTGCCGTCGGTGAAAAGGTTGCGAATGAAATGGCTGATTTGAGATATCAGAGCCGTGAAACAAATATGCTGCTATCCAATTTCTATGCTCTGGCAGGTGAATGGGCTCAAGTTGAAAAGACGAGAGGAATCATGAATAGATTAAGGAAGGAGCCTAGAATAAGTTCTGTGGAGCTAAAACCTTGACTTGCACATTAGCTGCATATTATAAGATTAATGGTAGAACACAAAACCGAATTGACTGGATAAAAACAAAGCAAAATTAACCTCCCATCAGAACTGAGAAGCAAACAGATGAAAAAGTCTATCCCTTTCTCATCTTTGGTGTTCAACTCAAAAAATTCATCTTCCGGGGTGTGTGCAAAGCGATGAATGTGCACCCTTTAGGAAGAAAGAAGAAGCAGCATGGGAATGGGAATTAAAGATTACAACAGGATGCAAGTTGATTGCATAAACATGCATATGCAGGTGCAATCATTTTAGTTTCAGCCAAGTTTTGGAAGTTGTACACAACAGATTTTCATTTCAAGGTTTAGGTGTTCATTAAGCATAATGAGCTTAACTGGTTTGCAAATGCATAAAACTCCGGCTCATCACTTGCAAAAAAAAAAAAAAAAAGAATGTCTAAGAGCAATGAAGTATTTATAATTTCTGAATTTTGTGTCTGTAAGTTTACAGTTTACAATGCAATACCTTTAAGTTTGAAAATGTCAACAAAAGGGTTGGCATTGTTAGTCAGGCTGAGCCTCCAAGGGTTACAATTGTGACTTTGAAGAGTGAACACCACAACATCAATGGAAAAGAAGAAAGATATAAGATTATATCCTCATTGAACAAAACAGCAGCCAAGATCCTAGCTTGACATTGAAGCAGGATTCTTGTTTACACACACTCTTAGTTCTCTCCACACCAATATGATCAAGCAGGAGAAAACGGTAAGCCCGAGAGCTAAAAACCGAGCCCCTATTAATCCAGCAAGAACAATCAGAAACAGAAACAGAGAGCCTCTGTTCCCTTGTTTTTTAATACCAACATCTTCTTCCTTGTTTGCTTTCTCACATACAATTGCTTCTTCAATGCTTGAATCCGAAATTCGGTTAATTTCTTCTTCGTTTTCAATTTCTTCTTCCACCAGATGCAGGAGTGCTAATTTCCAGTTTCCGCCAACTTTATATTGCTCTTCTGACTCTTCACTACTGCAAATCTTTCCCTCCCCACAATGATTGGAGGCTTCACTGCTGAGATCCTCTTCCCTTTCTTTCCCTTTTCTCGCCTTCTTCATGGCTCGTAACTTCTTTGGCACCAATTTCTTGATGATTTTTCTTCTGATTTTACTTGTATGAGTTTGTCCTTTTTCATGAATTATATGTTCATTTTCATATTCTACTGTCTCCATATCTAAATTACCCCATCTCTTGCCATAGCTCAATCTATCCTTTCGTGCAACTGCATCAAGTCTAGCTTCATCCACTTGAATTTCCTCATCAGAAGAGTTCAACATATCATCATCCTTATTTTCTTTTTCTTCTTCAACGATGATGAACTCTTTCTTTTGTTCAACAGGTACCCAAGAATGAGTCTTGATTTGAACAGAATTAGATACCCGTAAACCCCTAACAAGTGAAAAGAAGCTAACACTCGAACACGGTTGCAAGAAACGTTTCCCAATGCATTCAAGAAAAAGAAGTAATAAAGCAGAAATTGTAATCCCAACGGTAAGTTTCTTGGTGCTCAAAGCCAAAATAACAGCAAAAAACACCATAAAAACTCTACAGAAAACACCTCTCTTCTCTCTATTCAATTTGGAGGCTTCCAAACACCCATCTGAATCTTGATTTGGAATCTCACCAACCAAAATTTCAAATCTTTTAAGACTATTATCCTGCCTTTTAAAATTGGTGCTAATAAGAGAATCTGCAGAAGGCGACAAATCAGAGATGAGAAGCTCCTCCACGACCCGGCTTAGAAGCGGAGGCTGATTTTGATTCTTCTTATTATTCTTTTTCTTGGCGTGTTTCTTTAAACGATCACAATTCTTGACAAAGAGATCAACAATGGATGTGGGGAACCCAGTCTCCACAACCATCGAGTTGCGAGGTTTTTGCGGCTGAAGATCCGCCATTATACGGGAAATTCTTGAAACTTTGGACTTTTTCCACGGCAAAGGCATGGTTATAGTTCTTGATCGTTGATATTCTTTTTTCTAAAAATAAAAGAAAATATACAAAATTAACAAGAACCCTAACAATAGAGAAAAGGAAGAAGATGGGAGAGAAAAACAAAGAACGAAAATGCGAAGAAATAAAGATTAGGTGGCCGATAGGTTGTTGAGAACTTAAATGGAGGAAGGAATGGGGAAATTTCAAGAATGAAAATTAATTTCGAATTTTTGGAGGTGAAATTTTATTCATTTATTTATTTTAAATGGATTTTGCTGAATTCAACAAAGGGAAAAAAAAAGAAAAAAAGAAAAGAAAAGAAAAGTAAACACAGCTAAATAAGTGACTGGAATTTTAATTTGGTTTTTTGTTTATTTTTGCTAATTTTGGTTGTTTTATGATTTATCAAATTTGCTGTGAATTTCAATTTATGGCTAATTTTACAGTAAATTTGGTTAATTTTAGTCTCATTGCTGGGCCCAGCATCAAATATCCGTTGCCTAATTTTTACTTTTTTACTGTTTTTTTAGAGAGTGTTGTTTTTGCTTTTTAGAATATAATAAAAATTTCTTCAGTTTTTGCGGGAAACTGACAAATTATAAAGCAACCACAAAATAGGATTAGAATTCAACCGCTCCACTTCTTTTTTAACAACAAAAACTCCACTTACTTCCCTGGATCGTATTTATATTTAAAAAATAAAAAAGAAGCACATAAAAAGTGAAATTCAACCAATTATTTTTTGGTTTACAACGAAAAACAAACTAACGGACATAGGAGACTCCTACTGAGTCATGGAACAGCTAGATGTTTAGATCCTCTGGAGCTTGTTGAAGAGCATGGTATCCTTGAGCAAAGTTGCGGCCAAGTTTAGCGATGTAGTCCGCCGCAAAATTCGCTTCTCTGTGGATGTGGTTGAAGGAGATGGACTGGAACTTCTTAGAAAGGATTTGAATTCGTTTGATGAGGGCAGCACACGAGGCTTTGATGGCGCAATTTCCTTTGATCATTTCTACAACAGTTTGGTTGTCACACTCCACAATCACGTTTTCTAGCTTATCCACTGTAGCTCTTTGTAGGCCATAAAACACTCCCCAGGTTTCAACTAGCAGAATGGGGCATATTCCCAGGTTGACAACATAACCTCCACACCAGTGGCCATTATGATTTCATAGCAGACCTTCACAAGTGGCAATTCCATTGTGGGATACCGACGCATCTGAGTTCATCTTGATGAAGTTGGTGTCTGGGTGAGTCCATCCAACATGCTGCAAGTGAGAGCCGCTCTTTTCCATTGTTGGGTCCAAAGTAAGGGCATCGAGACAGGCTTTAGCAAAATTGACTGCATCTTTAACTATATAAGAGAGCGATCTATGCTTTTGTTGGAAGATGAAATCATTTCTACTCTTCCAAAGGATCCAGCATCTTGTGGCAAAGAATTCAGGCCAACTTAGGCCTTCAAAGTGATCTCCTTTATGTTGGATATTATGTTGTATCCAGATGTGGAGGTCTTCGATTCTTGATGGAGTACAAGAAGGGGTACACAGGCTCCAAAAATGGCCGGCAATTATGCAATCACGAAGGATATGGATTGTATCCTCGCCCGAGTTGCCACAAAAGGGCAGTTGTCTGAGTTGGTGAAATGCCGTCTCTTCCTCTCCGAGTTTATCAAGATGCCATTGTTGAGCAAGAGCCATAAGAAGACTTTGATTCTCTGAGTGACTTTTAGCTTCCAGATTATTTCCCAAGTGTTGTCATTCTCCAAGGGAGATGTTACTTAGTGAGCAATAGGCTGATTTAATGGTGAAGTCTCCTAAGGGGGATAGTTCCCAGTATATGGTGTCAGCCTCTGCAGAAGAGAGAGGAGGGCATGTTGTTGCAATCTTAAGAAGGATGCCTTGACTGAAAAAGTCCTCAAAGAGAGTCCAACGTCAACCTTTATTATCATTGGCAAAGAAAGCCACTTTTTCCTCGATTAGATCAACCCGGATAGGTTTAGTTGCTAAATGGAATAAAAAGGCATGGAGGCTGGGTACCCACCTATCAAACCAAAAGCTGGCTCGCTTGCTGTCTCCTATAAACCATATTGCATATCTGGTTTTATTGGCCCAGTTAGAACAAATTCCTTTCCAAAGAGGCATGTTATTCCTTTGCTTAGTTGGGCAAGTACGGAGGCTGCTGTCAAACTTGTATTTGGATGTCAAGACCTTTACCTAGAGAGATTGGGCATAGGAAAGTACACTCCAGGCCAACTTGATTACAAAGGCAGAATTGAGGTGAGACGAGTGGCGAAGTGCAAGATCACCTGCACTCTTGGGTTGGGCAATCCGATCCCAAGGAACCAAAGCTAACTTGCGAATTCCATTAGTTCCACCCCATACAAATTGGCGAGAGAGTTTGTCAATTTATGCACAAAGCGTTGAAGGGATGACTGAAGCCTGCATGATGTAAGTTGGCATTGTAGATAAGACTGAGCTTGTGAGAGTGATTCTTCCCGCAACTGAAACCTGAGAAGAGCTCCAAGTGGCAATCCTATTCTTCATTTTGTCCAGGATGAAATTATAATGTCTTTTAGATATTCTGGAGTGAAAGATAAGCATGCCAAGATAGTTCCCCAGATCTGAAGTTTCTGCAAATCCCAAACTTTTGTTTAACTCCCTTCAAAGATGAGTAGGAACATTCTTCAAATAGTAGATATTAGTTTTTTTCGCATTGATCTTCTGCCCTGAGCTATCACAAAATTGGTTAAGGACAGTTTTGATTTCTTGGACCTGCGAGCTGTTGGCCTTGGCAAAGAGAATCATATCGTCAGCAAAGAAGACATGACTTAGGTACGGGCCTCCTTTATTCAGTTGGATGGGCAACCATAGGCCCCTGTCCATAGCATCGTTAATACCATGACTAAGCCTTTCCAAATAGAGAACAAATAGATAGGGTGAGAGAGGGCAGCCTTGTTGCAAGCCACGACTAGGATTAAAGCCACTAGTAATACTTCCATTCCACAGCAGGTGCATGGAGGCTGAAGTTATGAATTCATGATGGTATTGATGAGATTGGGGGCTAGACTGACCTCTAATAGGCTCAAGGCACTTATGCCTTCTCTAAGTCAACCTTAATAGCCATAAACCCAACTTTTCCTCTCTTCTGCCTCATAGAGTGGATCACCTCTTGAGTGATGATGATGTTTTCAATGATGTGGCGACCCGGGATAAAGCTGGTTTGTGTTGGACCAACCACTAAAGGCATAAGTGCCTTGAACCTATTAGCAATAGTCTTCATCACGATTTTGTAAAGAACAGAGCACAGAGCTATTGGACGGAATTGAGAAAGATTTTTTGGCACCTCTATTTTTGGAATGAGACAAACAATAGTTTTACTGATCTCTATATCCAGTACGCCTCCTTGTAGGATGTGTTAAATTTCTTTGCAGACAACCTTGCCAACAGTCTTCCATTGGGATTGGAAGAATCCTGCATGCAGCCTATCCATTCTAGGAGCCTTCCAAGGCTTCATGTCAGCTAGAGCTTTCCAGATTTCCCCATCCGTGTAGTCCCTGTTGAGATCAGCAAGGCCCTCTTCAATAGTAGGAAATCGACCCTTAAGGTGGTAGAGAGGACGGTTTACACGCTCTTCTGTATAGAGGGTGGAATAAAACTGAACAACCATGGCTCTTAAGGTTTTTGGATCATTGTGCCAGGTCCCATTATTATCTTGTAGGAATTCAATCCGATTTCTTCATCGCCTTCGAATGGTTCTTTGATGGAAAAGGATGTATTTTTATCGCCCTAACGAATCGACTCACTTCTTGATTTTTGGAACCATAAGAGTTCTTCACGGAGCAAGATTTGATCTAGCTCAGATTTAAGGCTTATTTCCAGGTCCTCTAGCCAGGATGAGCGTTTGAAGGTGAAAGCTCTTTGGATGCCATTAATTCTAGCAAGAAGGGTTTTTTTTCTGGTGGAAGATGTTCCCAAAGATGGTGATGTTCCATTGCTGTAGTTTCCCAACAAATTTGTTGACCGAATTAGAGAAATTATCATTTACTTTCCAGTTGATACCAACAAAATTTTGAAAATCAGAGTGACTCAACCAAGCTTGTAAGAAGCAGAAGGGTCTTGGTCCATTAGAGGCATTATGATTGCTAAGGTTCAGCAGAAGGGGCCTGTGGTCTGAGGCAATTTTGGCCAAGTGAAGGATATGAGCTTCCTGAAAATAGGATCGCCAAACAGCATTGCAAAGGCCACGGTCTAACCTTTCATAGAGACTGCCCCTTTTCCAGGTGAAATTAGGACCACGATAGCCTATGTCTATAAGATTGGAAGAGTAAAACCAGTCTGAGAAGGGCTTGCATATTCCAGTTCGGTTGGGGGACCCCCCTTTTTTCTTCTTAGCTAACAGGAGAGAGTTGAAGTCTCTTAATAAGATCCAAGGGTCCCTAGTCTCCATGTTTATCTTCTGAAGGATGGGCCAGAGCCTTTAACGGATACTAACAGCAGGGTGGGCATAGATGGCTGTGAGAAGGTCAGAAATTTGTGATTGCCTGAGATGCGCATGTGGACAAACTGCGAATCATTAACTAGGATGTCAATGCACCACTCTTCTTTCCATAACACCCAAATACCCCCACTAAATCCAGTGGCTTCAACTTTGTGCGAACGAGGAAATCCAATTTTGAATATACAGTTATCCGCAAGAGGTCCACTAATGCATGGTTCAAGGAGAACAACCATTTTTGGGTTGTAATTCTTGACCCAACATCTCAAAGTTCGCAGGAAAGAGGGACTTTTCGCCCCTTGAAAGTTCCAAGACAAAACCGACATGGAAAAAGTAGAAGAAAGGGGTGCAATCACTAGCGGAGAGCTTAATCCTCTCGAAGGTAGGGGTCTAAAGGTCCCTCTTCCTCCGAGAGATCATCAAAGTTCACATCCATATCCCTTTCTGCTTTTTCCGTTTCATTACCATCAACGATCATTAATTCCTTACTTGTAGCGATGTTTGTGGTTTCTTGATCATGAGGCCAGCTATCAAATTGTCCTGGAGTGCGAAAGGTTGTTGGCACTATAGTCTGAGCTTCAGGTGTGGGCTGTGTGTTTGAAGGAGCTTTCTCCATTTTTTGCTTTCCTACTACAGTGTGTTTCAACGGGTTGAGTTTTGAGGGAAGGGTCACTAGATTACTCTCCTATTGATATCTGTTAGTGATTTCGAAGAAATCTCCCAAAGTGGGCTTTGTCTTGGTTGAGCTGGCCATTTTAGTTCTATGGGCTTGGGCTCGGGTGGAGTTGGCTTTGTAAGACCCTCCTCTACCACGTGATGATAGACCCCTATTTCCCCGTGCTTCTCTGTCTCCTATATTTTCTCTGTTTAGCTTTGGAAGTAGGGCATTGAAGTCTGCTGGGATGTTCTCTTTATCCGAAGGGTATTCTCCTTGTCCTTTGCCATTATCCTCCTCCAGAATGCCAAAATGGGAACCATTGTCCTTGCTTCCTGCTGCTTTTCCTGAAGTGGTACCTGGCTGCTTCACGCTACGTTTTCGCTTTTCCACCACCATCCAGGCACCGAATTGCCCTGGTTTTTCCTGAGGGGGAGAGCTCGTATCACTAGAGAGCTCCATTGCCACTTTCAACAGCCTAATTTGATATGTGAGAGTAAATTCAACCAATTATTGATTTGCCATCATGTTTAAATATGAATAATTTATATTTGTTTACCAATTTGACATTATTAATTATGAGAGTTTGAGAACAAAAATAATTAATTATCAAAGCTTCACAATTAGCATCTCAACAACACACATAAATTTAAATCAACTCATTTTTATTTTCATCCATATCAATTTTTCATTCTTGATATTTTCCTCGAAAAAATATTAATTTTTAGCTATTAAATTTACTTAATTTCATGATTTGAGCACAAAAATAAATGAAATTTTAGGTCGACAATTTCATGCACAGTTTATCGAGCATTGCGTACTGTTTGATCTGCATATAGTCATAAAAAAAAGTACCGACTCGATAGTATATGATGCAAAATGCAAGGATTTACAACTAAATGCCATAACTTGAAAGAAGGATTTTTCCACCAATTTTTACCTTCAATTAGGAAATTTTTTGACAAAGCAATTTAGTGCTTAATCCCCCAATGTCAACATAATGCCGAAATGTCCTCTCAAAGATAGTTGCTTACTAGTTAATCAAACGTTTATGTTTTAGAGCATATAATGCAATGATTCATTGTTGAAGCATGAGCACCATGTGTCACACTGTGGAATCATCATTTTAATCGCCATTTATTATGAATATTAGACAATGAACCTTTTCATGTTTCGTTGATGTTGTATTTAATTAAATGAATTTAAAAATGAAAAATAAATAAGAATACTTGAGAAAATAAAAATTGGCTGCTTCAAACGACTCTACTTAAAAATTATCATTATTTTAACCTAATATATATATATATATATATATATATATATATATATATATATATATATATATATATATATATATATTGCCAATTGAATCCGATTACAAAACTCTAAAAATTGAATTTTAGGAAAGTTCAAAAAAAAAAAAAGGAAGATGACATGTACATGAATTTGTCACTGTAGAGAAGGAGTGGAGCCAGTTCAAGAGAGGAGGGGGC
The DNA here is from genome assembly GCA_037975025.1 of Excoecaria agallocha. Lineage (NCBI taxonomy): Eukaryota > Viridiplantae > Streptophyta > Magnoliopsida > Malpighiales > Euphorbiaceae > Excoecaria > Excoecaria agallocha. The sequence goes on along the minus strand of CM075809.1, from coordinate 61,683,551 downwards.
CCACTTATATTAAAAGTGAATAGTTTAGTGGGGCTTTTGTAAATAATTAAAGACAAAGGGAGAGTAATGCAAAGCAGAAGTTAAAAGTGAAACATTTAAATGAGAAGCACGTGGTATTCATGATGCTTCATTCACTTGTGTTTTGGTCTTTTTTGGGGAAAGCGTGGTATGAAACTTTTGATTATACTTTTGTTACCATTTTCTTTTTCTTTTACTTTTTGCCTTTTTAAGTTCGAACATTTTGTCGGGTGTTCATTTAGTAGTCTTGTGCATTATGTACTTTATAATACTAACCACGGTATCTTGTTTCAGCAAAAATGTCTGTTTGTAATAGTATTGTTAACCAGCAATCTCAACCTATCTCTAAACTTGAGGTAAAAATTTGAGGATCAATCTATAAGAGGCCCTTTAAAGTTCCATCTTCTGTATATATTGCATATGCATTTGTTGTTCATACCTGTTTGTTCTTGAATTCCCATATAACTCATTTATAGGATTGCTTAGATTTTTGGATGAACCAAGCAACTCGATTGGGCCAAACCGACCAAACTAGAATAGTATGGCTTAGATGGGTTTTAGGTCGGATTGGGTTATATTTTCAATTTTAATGTGAGAAAGAGTCGAGTTATAGATAATACGTCGGGTTATTTACTAAACCGACCGTTTTCTTCATTCTCTCAATCGATCCAATCTTTCTTCTCCCATTTCTTTTCTTATCAATAGACGCCTTGTAACATCGATACTATAACAAAGTCTTGTAGATTTAAGCGATTACAAGAATTTTTAAAAAAAAATCTTATAATGAACCATAATTAATATTCACTGACTACAAATATTTTTCAATTATTATTGGTTACAAATCTAAACTTGTCGATTGACTTATAACCGTTCAATTTACTATTCATCAATAAAAATTTCGACAATATAACGGCTTAAAAATTTATCTACCCAACCTGGAAAGCAAACAATTCTACAACCCTTCAAGGGTACAATAATTTATAGACAATATAGTATTCATCCATCATCATCAAAACCCACTTCATGACACCAGTTATATACATATACAAAATTACATTGTACATTTTACAATCCACACTTTGACTTTAGAATTGGCTAACTATATACATGCCATACAAAAAGAATTTCCAATTGTACTTTCTTCTTCAACAAAAATTAGGCTTCATTGTATGTCTTTCTTTACTAAGCACCCGAACCTACATGCAATAAACGCTACGTGCTAAGCATTAAATATGATCAGTGATAACTATAAATCGATGAATTTTCAACACAAGCACAAACGCATTACACATGCAAAATTCTTTAATTATCCAATAAAACACGATTCTCATTACACTTAACATTCCCTTTAAACTTTCTAAAGGTCATTTTCAAGGCTTATAGTCACTATTCTAAGCTTAAGTTCAATTAAGCATGCATTTATCACTAGTTTACCTAAGTTACCTAATGTAGTTACATAGAAAATTGAAGGAAATTGATAGATTTTATAGTCACAAACCTTATACACTTGCTTTAGCTCTCCTAGACTTCATTTTCCTTGCCTTTTCCCTTAGAAGCTTGCACACTATTTTGAGTTTCTACAAGGGGCCGAAATTCTCATCAAATAAAATACTACTAGTTTGATCTCTTTTGCTCAAAATAATTTTATAAATGAACTCTAGGTACCTAAAAACATCTCTAGGCACCTTTAAATCAAATTTAAACCTTAAATTCCACTTACCCAACTTTAAGCTTTTCACTTTAATCATTGATTTCTCCTACTAATCTTAATAAAATCAAAGAGTAGAGACCTTGAGAACTTTTTAGGGATGTTAAATTACACTTGGGATGCTTGAATTAAGTGAGGGATTAAGAGAAAGATTGAAACAAATTGAGAGAGAAAGGGAAAATAGGAGTTTGTCCAAGTTAGGAAGAGAAGGAGGCTGAAGGAGATAAGGATCAAAAAAAAAAAAACTTCTCCCTTTTAGCTTTTATAGTGGCTCAAATGGGTTGGGCCCTAAAGCCCAACTCACACGCCTAATATCCCTATTTAGGCCCAATATTTAATTTTTTTTGTTGTTTTCTCACTTTTAAAATTCAATTCATCACAAATTTGATTTCATCATTCATAACATACATAAAATAGGCTATACACAAAATTTCAACTCACTCGGAGTCCATTTTTGATTCCATTCAATAAGATCAGTTCAATTTGATAATTACCGGTGTCACTGAAAAATTACCTTTTTATAGCCAAAATACTCTACATATCATTTTAAGAAAATCTAAAATTTTTGGTATATTTTAGAGCTCATTTACTATTTTTAAGAGTTCAGTCAAACTTAGGTCAACCTAATTAGTATTTGAACCGAACTGATTCCTTTTTCGTATTTTCGATTTTTTGAGGTCTATTTGACCTCAATCTCACTTTAAATTTTAATCCTGGACTAACTATGATCAATATTTTTCGATGGTTAAATAAAATATTTTTTACCTCTAGGTTTACTTTTTCACCCTGGAAGCACTTTTCACTATCGAACAATACTATTCATGATTAACTCGTTATTGAGGCCATTATAATTTTCCCCTACTAAAAGAAATTTCATCCTCAAATTTTACCAGTATCAAAGAATATAGGATACTATTACCTTACTGTAGCTTCTAACTCCCATGTAGCCTCCTCTACATTGTGATGGTTCCAAATCACCTTTAGTAGTGGAATCTATTTGTTTTTGAGCTGTTTGATCTCTCTGGCTATGATCTTCACTTGTCTTTCTTTGTAGGTCATATCAATCTACATTTGAATCTCTTCTATAGTGATCACATGGCTAGGATCAGATCTGTACCTTTGGAGCATTGACGTATGAAACACATCATGAATCTTTTCTAACTCCGGTAGTAACTTCAACCGATAGCTACAAGAACTACTTGCTAAAGTATCTCATAAGGGCCAATAAATCTTGGACTTAGCTTGCTCTTCTTGGAAAATCTCAAAATTTTCTTCCAAGAAGATACCTTCAGAAACACTTTGTCTCTGATTTGGAATTCTATATCTTTTCTTTTCAAACCTGCATAAGACTTTTGGTGATCTATAGCTTCCTTTAATCTATCTTTGATGACTTGTAATTTTTCTCCAGTGTCATGGATCAAATTAGACCCTACTAGCTTTCTTTCACTCAAATCTGTCTATCACAAGGGAGTTTTACACTTCCTTCCATAAAGTGCCTCAAAAGGTGTCGTCTTTATGCTGGACTGGTAGCTATTGTTGTAAGAAAACTCTGCCAAAGACAAATATTTCTCCCAACTGCTACCAAACTTTAATACATAGTATCGCAACATATCTTTTAGTATCTAAATCACCCGCTTTGACTGACCATCTATCTGAGAGTGGAATGCTATGCTGAAGTGGAGTCTAGTACCCAGAGCTTCTTGCAAACTTTTCCAATAATGTGAGGTAAATTTGGGATCCCTATTATAAATGATAGATGAGGACACTCCATGCAACCTTATTATCTTATTAATATAGATCTCTGCCAACTTGGTCAAAGGAAAATCCGTTCGCACTGGAAAGAAATGAGCAGACTTAGTGAGTCTATCAATGATCACCCACACAGCATCATGCTTCTTTTGAGTTATAGGCAACCCGACAACAAAATCTATAGTCACTCTATCCCATTTCCATTCAGGTACCAAAATAAGATAAAGCAAACCCAAAGGAAACTAGTGCTCTGCTTTTACTTGTAGACATATTAAATACTTACCCATAAACATTGTCACATCTCGCTTCATGCCTGGCCACCAATAAAAAGCTTTCAAATCTTGATACACCTTGTTACAGCAAGGATGCATCCCATAACCACTATGATGAGCTTCGGTAAGGATGTTTTTCTTTAGTTCTTCTTGATTTGGAACACAAAGTAATTTTTTGTAGCAGAGGCTACCATCATCTTTTAGAGAATAATCCATACCACTTCTATCTTTAACCTTATTTACAATGCCCACCAATCAATCATTTTTCTTTCGGTTTGCCTTTACTTGTTGGACAAAGTCAGGCTTCACTTGTATTTCAGCTATCAATGCTCCATCCTATGCTAAGCTTAAATTGACATTTATAGCCCAAAGAGCTACAAACACTATTAGTAATCATTTACACTTATTAAACACTTAAACACATTCATTAAAAACATTCAAATTACCTAACATAAACTTCCTGCTGAGTGCATTAGCCACTACATTTGCTTTTTCTGGATGATAGTCGATGAAACAGTTATAATCTTTAATCAACTCCAACCAGTGTCTCTATCTAATATTAAGCTCCTTTTGAGTAAGCAAATATTTCAAACTCGATCTTATGGTCTGGATAGATGTAGCATTTTTCTCCATACAGATAATGCCTTTAAATTTTCAAAGCAAAAACAATAGCTATTAGTTTCAAATCATGAGTAGGATAGTTCTTCTCATGAGTCTTAAGCTATCGGAAGGCATAAACAATCACCTTGCCTTCCTGCATCAATACATAGCCTAAACCATTTCTAAAGGCATCACTATAAATTACAAAGTCCTTATCTGACTCTATTTTAGTGAGTATAGGAGCTTCTATTAATTTGTTAGTCCATTCAAATTTGGTATGCTTCTGTAGTAAAGTTAGAGGAATTGCAATGGTGTAGAAGCTCTTTATAAATCTCCTATAATATCCGTGCTAAACCCAGGAAACTTCTCGCTTTTGTAACATTCTTAGGTGGCTTTCATTGAAGAATTGCTTCAATCTTTGTAGGATCCACTTTTATGCCCTCAGCAAACACTACATGACCCAGAAAGGACACTTTATTCAGCCAAAAATCACATTTACTAAACTTGGGATAGAGTTGCTTTTCCCTCAAGGTCTGTAGAACAATCCTCAAATGCTTGTCATGATCTTTCGATGTCTTCGAATATGCCAGAATATCATCAATAAAGGCTACCATAAACTAGTCTAAATAAGGATGGAAAACCCTATTTATTAAATCCATAAAGGCTACTAGTGTATTTGTGAGCCCAAATGGTATGACCAAAAACTCATAGTGACCATATCTAGTATAAAAAGCAGTTTTGGGTACATATGCTTCTTTCACTGACATATGATAATATCTCAATCTAAGATCAATCTTTGCAAATACATCTGCTCCCTTCAGCTAATCAAACAAATCTTCTATGCGAGGAAGGGGGTATTTGTTTTTAATGGTCACCTTATTTAATTATCTATAATCTATACACAATCTAAGTGTCCCATCCTTTTTCTTCACAAACAACACTGGTGCTCCCTAGGGTTACACACTAGGTCTAATGAACCCCTTATCAAACAACTCTTGTAACTATATTTTTAATTCTTTTAATTCTGTAGGTGCTATTCTGTAAGGAACAATAAAGATTGGAGCAGTGCTTGGAGCAACATTAATGGAGAATACAACTTCCCTGTTAGGTGGCAAGCCTGGTAACTCATCAGGTAACACATTAAGAAATTATCTAACAGTAGGCACTTCTGATACCTTTGGACCTTCCTTTTTTGCCTCTACTACATAACACAAGTAACCAATGCGCCCTTTTCTAATCAATCTCTTAGTAACTGTAGCAGAAATCACATTCTATAAAGAAGTTGGTGCTCACACCTACAACTGTGATCTCTCAGCCTTCTTTAGGTTTCAAAATGGCTCTCTTTCGCTTGCAATCTACTATAGTTTGGTGGGCGGATAACCAATTAATCCCCAAAATCACATCAAACTCATGAAAACAGAAGTTTAATCAGATTTTCCAAGAACAAATAACCCTAGCACTAATAGGGCACTCTTTGTACACTTTATTCACTATTATACTAATCCCAGAGGATTACTCACAAGAATATCTTGATTTAAACATGCATCTCCCATCCCTTTACCCCATGCTAACTCAGTATTAATATAGGAATGAGTAGAATCGGGATCAATAAGACCATGTACTAAATTAGATAGTAACAAGAATTTAGCTACTATCACATCAAGGCATCCTCATCTTCTCTAGCCCTGACTGCATAAGTTTGACCTGCAGCAAGCCTCTGACCCTAAGATGATTGTCCAGCTGGTTTAGATGCTGAAGTAATGGGGGCAGCTCCCCTACGATGGCCTTTTGGTACAGAAGATTAAGAACTAGGTGCTAGAGATGTAGCCGATGCAGTCTGTACTAAAGGACAATCTCTGATGTGATGGTCTTTTGAACTATATTTAAAACAATCTCCAATAAGGTATCGACATTCCCCCGGATGAACTTTACCATAGTGGTCACATGTCACTACTATCCCACTATCTTTATCTCGAGGTGTATTGGCTACAGATGCAGTCGGTGCCTTACCATGAGGTGCACCACCCTGACCACAGCCTGAAGCAACTGGTGTATAGCTATGAGGTGCTAGAGATCTCTTGGATTTCTTACCCTGACCTCCCCTACCACTAAATTGTCCTTGCTTTCTCTTCTATTGATACAATGACCATCTGTCAGCCTCCTTTATCTGTATGGCTTCTAACTTGAGAGTAGCCTCAACCAAATTTAGGTATTTTTGTTTCTCCACAATCTGCCTGAGTTTAGTATGCAATCCTCTCTCAAATCTCTAACACATTTTCTTTTTTGTAGTTTGACTTTCATCCAGATAAGCACTCAAGCCCTCAAACTCGCACTCATATTCTGATACTATCTTATTACCCTGGTTCAGCCTTCAAAAGGCATCATGCATAACTTATTTATACTCAGATCCAATATATTTCTTCTCAAACTGTCACAAAAAAACTCCAATTTAACTGATTCACTGGCGTGTGCCTCTGGATTGAATTCCACCATATAAATGCTGGTCCCTGTAGCAGCGCCACAATACCCTCAAACTTTTCTTCTAGTGGGCTATTGGTGATTTCAAATAATCTTTTAATTTTAAATAGCCACCTCTCTGCTTGAGCAGGTGTCAAAGGGTTATGCCTATGAAAATCTTCAGCTCTCAATCTTTTTAACTGTTCTGAAATTGGCTTCCTTTTTGGTAGAGCTGGTAGTTGCACTTATGATGCTACCAGTAGCGGTTGTGCCAGACCCAGTTGCAGTCTTTGCTGTACATAATCAGCTATCAAGTTTTAGAAGTTTGGTTGTGGGGGTGGAGGTGGTACCACTGGTGATGAAGCTTGTTGTTGTAGGGCCTCATGTTGCCCAGTGCTAAATGATGCCTCACTCTCCCCATCCCTCACCTCACAACCTCGGTCGGACGACATCTTTCATTATAAAATAAAAAAGAGCAAGCACACATTAGATTTATAACACTTTTCTACTAATAGTTGGCATATATATACATATAAACCAATCATTTAATCCCACTCTGATCTTAGAATCGCCTAAAACTTTGCTCTGATACCACAAAATGTAACATCCTTATTATAACAAAGTCTTGTCGATTTGACCTATAATTGTTTAATTTATTATTCATCAATAAAAATTTCAGCAATATAACAGCTTAAAAACTTATCTACCGAACTCGAGAAGCAAATAATTCTATAGCCCCTCAAGGGCAAAACAATTTATAGACAATATAGTATTCATCCATCATCATCAAAATCCACTTCATGACACCAATCATATATACATAGACAAAATTACATTGTACATTTTACAATCCACACTTTGACTTAAGAATTGGCTAACTATATACATGCTATACAAAAAGAAATTCCAACTGTACTTTCTTTTTCAACAAAAAATGAGCTACACTGTATGTCTTGCTCCACTAAGTACCCAAACCTACACGCAGTAAATGCTATATGCTAAGCATTAAATATGCTCAATGGTCATTATAAATCAATGAATTTCCAACATAAGCATAAACTCATTACATATGCAAAATCCTTTACTTATCCAATAAAATGTGATTCTCATTGCACTTAACATTCTATACAATTAAATATCATTACTATGGTAAAATTTCAATTTTGTCCTTACTTTTTCAATTATTTACAAAATTGTGATTTTTATACTTTATTTACAATTTTGCCACTGGTTTGCTTGTGTTCACTCTAAATTCATTATTTGACATACAAATTACTAATTAGTCTCTATTTTATCATTTTCATGTCAAATTACATTTTGATCCTCCAAAATTACAAAAGTTTAATTTTAAGCTATTCATTTACTATTTTACCATTTTACCCGTTTCATTCACTACCTATCATTTTTGGCTGCTAAACTTATTATTTAGGAAAATTACCATTTTGACCTTAAACTTTTTATTTTCTTTCATATAGGTCCTTTTTCACTTTAAACTTCATTTTCACTTCACTTTTTACACTCTTAAGTGATTTTTACCATTATACCCTTAGTATAATCTCGATAGAAATCTTTAAACCGAATATACAAGATGTAGATCCTATAAGGCCATAGCACTGCACTAAGAAATGATCTTGAAGGATCACTTCATCATTTTCACTGAACACTTAACACTGAACTATGGAAGATCATTACGAGCCTACCATAGTAAAACAAGTCACCATAACTTGCATAGCGGTATGGATGTTCCTATGGCCAGCCAATCATATCCTAAACTAGATTTACACTGTCTTACCACTAATAAGGGTAAAAAGTTCTTAATTATTTCAAAGTCACTTTTCACATTTTAGCCTTTTTCACTTGTTTTTGCATTTCAATACATTAGTCACTTGACATATTCATCATTTTCACTCATTTCATGAATTATTTCACTTTTCACATCTAAATTCATTTTATGGCATTAAACATCATAAATACACAAAATATACCTTAGTACACATTAAATACCCATTCGACCAAGGTAGGTTTTATACCTTACCAATACTTTTAATTCCTTTTAAACTTTCTGAAGGTAATTTTCAAGGCTTATAGTCACTATTCTAAGCTTAAGTTCAGTTAAGCATGCATTTATCACTAGTTTACCTAAGTTACCGAATGTAGTTATATACAAAATTGAAGGAAATTGATAGAGTTTATAGTCACAAACCTTATACACTTGCTTTAGCTCCCTTAGACTTCTTTTCCTTGCATTTTTCCTTAGAATCTTGCACTCCACTTTATGTTTCTACAAGGGGCCAAAATTATCATCAAATAAAACACTATGATTTTAATATCTTTTGATCAATATAACTTTATAAATGAACACTAAATACTTAAAAGCATCTCCAAACACCTTTAAAATCAAATATAAACCTTAAATTCCACTTACCCAACTTTAAGCCTTTCACTTTAATCCTTGATTTCTCTTACTAATTTCAATCAAATTAAAGAGTAGGACCTTGAAAACTTTGTAGGGAGGTTAAATTATACTTAGGATGCTTAGATTAAGTGAGGGAATGAGAGAAAGATTGAAGAAATTTGAGAGAGAAAGAGAAGAGAGGAGTTTGGCCAAGTTCGGGAGAAAAGAAGGCTAAAAGAGATAAGGATCAACCAAAAAAAAATCTTTTTCCTTTTTCCTTTTATATTGGCTCAAGTGGGTCCAACCTGAAACCCAACTCACAAGCCCAATATCCCTATTTAGGTCCAATATGTAATTTTTTTATGGTTTTCTCACTTTCCAAATCCAATTCATCCCAAATTTAATTTCATCATTCATAACATATATAAAATAGGCTATACATGAAATTTTAACTCAATCAGAGTCCATTTCTGATATGATTCAATCAGATCGGTTTGATTCGATAATTATCGATGACATTAAAAAATTACCTTTTTATAGAAAAAATATTCTACATTTCATTTTAGGTAAATATGCAATTTTTGATCATTTTTAGAGCTCATTTACTATTTTTAAGGGATTGATCAAACTTAGGTCAACCTAATTACTATTTGAACCAAACCGCTTGCTTTTTTGTCTTTCTAACTTTTGAAGGTCTATTTGATCTCAATTTCACTCCAAATTTTAATTCCGGACTAACCGTGATCAATATTTTTTTATGATCAAATAAAATATTTTTTTACCTCCGAGTATATTTTTTCACCCTCTGAAGCACTATTCACTATCGAAAAATACTATTTACGGCTGACCCGATATTGAGGCCATTACGTGCCTAAAATCATAATTTGACACCATTTGATTCAAATAAGGAAGCCATTGATAGAAAATAAAGCAGAAGAGGTAGCAGGGGAAGTTTGCCTAGAGAAAGGCCATAAAGCCATCGATAAATCTCTTAATCCCGATTATGATCCCGACAATAATGTCATTTCCTCTAGCATCCATGCCCCTTTCAACCATAATCCTAATTTGTCTGCTTCTTCTGGTCTGATCTCTTAATCTTCTTCAAGGATTGCAAAATGTTATGAATGATTATAATGCAGTGGAAATCCACCTACTCTTTTGATTCAATATTTTACAACAAGTTCTATTACTATTATGGTGGAACTTAGAAAGAAGCTTACTATATATGTCATGTTGGACGAAGTTCCTTTTAGAGATATTGAAAAAAAAGGGTTTAGAAATTATTCTTATGCTTTAGAATATAGGTGTAAAGTCTGACGATAGAGGAATAAAATGATCAGAAGATAATTATTGTATTTTCACTCACGTAAAACATATCAGCCCTAAAGTTTTTATAGTGCTGACAGTGATTGTACATAATATAATTACAATGACAACGGTAAGTAACAATAGATAAATACAAATATTTACAAGATAAATATAAGGAGAAAATAGAGTAGTGATCCGAAATAGAATGCTTCCCTAACACCCTCTCTCAAGCTGATGGCGAAAGGGATTGGAAATGAAGCTTCTCACAAAGAAAGCGAAAGGCAGTGGTGCCAAATGGTTTAGTTAAAATATCAGTAAGTTGGTCAGCTGAAGAAATAAATTTGACAGATAAGTTGCCCATCTTGACTTGTTCCCATACGAAGTGATAATCCAATCGTACATGGTTAGTGCAACCATGGAAAATGGGATTGGAAGATAAATAAATAGCACCAATGTTATCACACCATAGGGAAGCAGGAGCTGAAGAGAGAAAACCTAATTCTCTAAATAAAGAATGCAACTATAATACCTCAGCAGTAATAATTGCCAAAGCCTTGTACTCACTTTTAGTGAAGGATTGTGCAATAGTAGGCTATTTTTTAAGACCAAGAGATAAGGTTGGAGTCAATATAAATAAGACAACCACCAGTTGAATGTCGATCATCAGGGTAACCTACCCAGCCACTATCAAAGAATCTATGTAGGGTCATGTCCTTGTATTTAGAGATGAAAAGACAATGGGAGTAGATGCCATGCAGATTATAGAGAAGTCTCTTTATAGCTTTCCAATGAACATCTGATGGATGGTGCATGAACTAAGCCAATTTGTTAACAGAGAAGGAGATATCAGGATAGGTTATAATCAGGTATTGAAGTGCACCAATGATTGACGATACTACTCAGGTTGGGATAGAGGAACTCCTATTTCTTTGCTCAGGTTAGGAGTAGTAGCCATAGGTGTAGAACAAGGCTTTGAGTGAAGCATATTGGTTTCAATAAGTAGACCCTCAAGATATTTTTGTCATGTAAGCAGAATGCCAGAGGCAAGAGGAACAACTTGAATGCCTAACAAATAGTGAAGAGACCCAAGATCTTTGATAGGGAAGGCCTCATTTAGACAGTTGATAAAACAATCTAACTTGGATGGATCTGAACAAGTTAATAAGATGTCATCAACGTAAATCAAAATGAAGAACTTTAATGTAACTTGACAAAGGATGAAGAGTGAGATATCAACTTTGGAAGCAGTAAACACAAGGTTAATTAAGAACTTAAATAGGCGAGGTGCCTGTTTGAGATAATAAAAAGACTTATGAAGCTGACATACATGATTTTGGAAAGCCAAGTTATGCAATCAGTGAGCTGCTCCATATATATTTCATCATCAAGAAAGCCATGGAAGAAGGCATTAGAAATATCAATTTGTTAGATTGGCCATTGACGGACAGTGGCAATGGAGAGCACAATACGCATAGTCATGAACTTAACCATAGGCAAAAAAGTCTCTTGGTAATCTATACCAGATTGCTGGGCATACCCTTTAGCTACAAGGCATGCCTTATACCGATCAATACCATCTTCGAGATTTCATTTGATATGAAATATCCATTTGTTCCCAATAATGTTCTTGTGTGTAGGTCATGAAACAAGAGTCCAAGTCCCATTGGTAATAAGGGCATTAATTTCATCAGTCATCGCAGTTCCCATTCAGGGTAAGGTTGGGCTTGGTTAAAGGTTTTTATCGTAGTGTACAAGTAGTCAGGTTTTGTGTGAGCTAAATAGGTCTAATTTGCATTTGATAAAGATGGGAAGGGGAAAAGAAAGAGGATTGAAAGGGAGGGAGAGAATATTGGGTGAGATCAACTACTAGATTAAGGCCTGGTTATTTAGTGGGAATGAGAGACACGGTATGGGTAGACTTAGGGGAAGATAAAGTTTGGTCAAATGAGGAAGGTAGGGATAAAGATAAGGAGGATGTTTGAGATGAGGAAAGACTGTGAGGTGGATACAAATATGGAGAGTTAGGAGAAGACGAGCATAAAGAAGGAATTTTAGATGAGCTAGACTTGAGAAAAGAAGAGGAAGTAGAAGAAAGAGACTGAAGTGAATTAGAAGTCTTACTAGTAGAAGGTGCTGATGTAAGAACCACCTATGAGTGTGAGCTAGTGATGACATGGAGCTAAGGAGCTTGATCAACGACCCTTGATGAAACGGAATGAGGGTCAGAGGATGGGAAAATACTATAATGAATTCTTACATGGCAAGCTAAGGAAATATGACCTGTAAACTTATCAAGACACTAGTATACAGTATGGGTTGGACTAAAACCCAAATTAATACAAGGAGTGGTGCGGAATGAGAATTTATGGGCATTGTAGGGTCGGAGAAGAGGGAAAATGGCACAGCTAAATGGTTTAATATCAAAAAAGCTAGGGTCCATTTTAAATAGTAGCTAAAATAGAAATTTTTTTTTGTGAAAAATATGGTTGGGCAAAAGATTAATTAAATAAGCACTTTGTTCAACAACAAAGTTCTAGAATTTAAGAGGAAGATTAGCATGAGCAAGAACTGTTAATTTAACTCCCGCTCTTAATACCTTTTTATTTACTTATTATTTTGTTAAATTGCTTGTACAAAAATACATTTATATATATGATATATAATATACTTAAAGTATAATCACAACTTAGTTCATTACATATATTTCAAATCTTTTACATTATACATTTACAAAATAATACATTATCAGAATTAACCTTCACTGGCTACCCTTCTAGTGGCCTACAGATGTTGACTCTAGAAAGCACTTTTCTTACACCTGTGTACCTACATGGGAAAAACACCCGTGCTGAGTAATGGCTCAATGGGGAGAAAATAGTGCAATTAACTTTCTTTTGAAGTCCCAAATACAAGCAATATAACATGCCAATGCATATAACATAATATCATGTCACTCTTATTCAGTACTTGCATTTAACCACACTCAATAGCAATTATACACTCAATTACAATACAATTTTTTTTCACTTATGCTTCATTATTCAATGAAAAGCACTAACACTGTCATGAGGAACTGTAACACTTGAACTATTGATCACTTATCAATATTCATTAATCAAATCACTTTCATTGCCTGAATTCTCATAAATGGTGGATACGGGTATAAACATGCGACACTGACAAGCATTATCGAACAGGTGAGACATAAGGCGACACTGATAACCAGTATCATACGAGCGAGATGTAATGGTCTCGAATTAGGCGACACCCTTAGGTATTCAAACACTAGGTAGTTACAATCACTATCCCCTTTATAGGTATGCCTATCTATCCACTACTATGTGAAATTTAGACTTATAAATAGTCTTTAATCACTTAAAGTTATCACACTTGATACATGTAAATTCATATAGATAATACATCAAATAGAGCATGCAACAAAATCACTAAACAATTTATATTCACTTAAACTTCAAATACACTTAAAATTAACATTAATATAATTATCATTTGTCATGCAACATGTAACACTATGCTTACCATTTATCATGTTCACTCGTATTCATTGCTTGTACAAATTCTTATATTTTAAGGCTTGATCTTTAACATCACTTCACTAATTTATTATGTTATACATACACTTTAGTTCACATATTACACTTATGTTTATGTTTAAAACACTTTAAATATGTTTAGGAAGGTCTAGATGTGCTTTGGTATCAATTTAGGACCTTGAAAACAAGTTTTGGAAACAACAAGGAAGGATCATGATCATTAGGTTATACCTGGTAACTATGACATAGCTGTTACTTCGATTCTAGATAGAAAATAGGACTACCTCATGATCATTAGGTTTTTCCTGCTGACCATGAGGTCAAATCTATCTAGAGGTAGATTTTTGATTTCCACTTGTATGTCATTTTTGTTAGTGTAAGCTCTAGCCCCAATACATTGTTATAAAGCATTTAAGTTAATAAATGAGGCATTTATTTTATCTATTGTATTCCTGTGCATATCAAATGATAGAACTATCCAAGAATATTGTTTCAGCTTAAGTTATCATGTGTGAGGCACGTGGTTGTAAGACCTTGAAATAATTGAGACTATATTCTAAATATTCTTAGTTAGTCGTTGTTATGGGAATAACAAATGAATTAAGACTAGTATGCTCTCTCTAATAAGATGATTTCTGTCTTACGGATCATAAGAACTAAAGTGTCAATCAGAGATCATAGATACATGTTTAGAACATGGTATCTGGATTCGATCCGTTTATGAGAGCACTACATGGTACAAGTCATAAGTGTTTCTTATGTGCAAGTTTTGCATCGAAGTTCTTAGACCTAAAATCTCTATGAAAATCTTTATGAATTACTGTGTACTTTGACATACACCTAACGTACTCGTAACAGAGTGACAATGCATTGATTCATGTTAGAGAGCATGAGAGAAGTAAAGGGATTATCCCTCTCGATAAGAGAGAAAAATATCATCGGCCACTTGATCAGTGAACTGAGAAGTGTATGGCCATACCGAGATGAAATAATGAGTAATCACTATTTATTTGAGAGTTCAGTATCACTGGAATATCAAGAAAGGAATTAGTATATATAATGATGACTAGTTTCATGCCTTATATTAATTTTGATATTTATAGGTAAGGGACTATGCAAAATTGCATTAGGTCACTGAATGCTATTTGCATTTTCATTTAATTTGGAATGCTATAATATATTGCTAGAGAATATATATAGCCTTTGAATTATTTATTAATTCATTGCCAATATTAAATGGACCTATAGGATCGCACACAAAGTATTGGACTTAAAATATTTAAATAGAGTACTGGGCATTAATTTAGACTTTTATTTGAAGTCAAATTATTGTATGTAATGGGTATTAAAATTGCTAAATGGACCTTGGTCCACGAGAGAGGAAATTTCGGCATTAGTAGGTTTAATTTCAATTAATTAATTATCTTGGATTAATTAATGTAATTGAGTATTAAATCCTAAATTGTATTTAATCAAGATATAATGCTTGAGAGGGAATTAATGTGACTGAAATTCAAGCTAGGAATCCTAGTTGAATTCGGCAACTACTAACTCTAAAGAAGTAGTTTGTTTTGATTAAATGACTAATGCAAACTTAAATTAATTTAAATTTAAAATAACTAATGGAATTTGAAATAATTTAAATGAATTTATTAGGAAGTGATGGAGGCTGAAAATTAGACCTAATTCTAGGGTATTTCGGCCACCACAAGTTTTCCTAATCTAGTGATATAAATTGATTAATTCTATTTGCCATAGTTAGTTTTTCTCTCTCTTGGTGCCGCCATTCTCAAAGGAAAAGAACTCTTTCTTCTTCTTCTTCTTTTGGATTTTGGGCAGAAATAGCAACCTAAAAGAAGAACAAGATCAGAGATTGTGTCTTCAAACCATTCCCATTGCCGAATACACAAACATAGAGCTAGCACTCACAGTTTTAAGCCATTTTTGCAAGTGTGTGTGTGAGCATAGAGTGCTGTGGCGTAAAGGCTAATTATTTGGCATTGGTGTTCAAGATCAGTAGTATATAAGTCTATCTTATATATTTTCCATAGAAAAAATCAAGTTTTAAGAGCATCCAAGGTTGTAAGTTTTTCAAAAACCTTAAAATTGCATGTTCGATTCTATGTTGTATATTGCGTGGCATGAATGATCAAATTTTTATTTTTTCGCTGCGTGATCTTCATTTTTATGCCATGTAATATCCCTTCAGTGGTATCAGAGCTGCTTCATGTTTATTTTAGTGCTTTGGATGCATTACATCTTGAATCAAAATCGTTCATTGCATAAAACTGCAATGCTGAAATTTTCTGTTTTGAGTTTTTTGCATTGTTTTAGTGTAAAAACAATTTTAAATGATTAGTTATGTATTATAATTATTATGAAATGTTTATATACTGTCCTAAGATGTTCTAAGAGCTGTTTATGGTCGGATTTAATTATATATACCTGATTGTACATGTTAATCTTGAAACTAGGTACTAGTTTGCATGATATGTGATTGTTAACAACTAGTTTCTCAAAATTAAATGTAAAAACGTGTTTGGCATATTTGTAAGTGATTTTTAAATATTAATAACAGGTCTGGACATATTTTAAAAATGGTTTTAATTCTGGTCCATGACAATTTAATTGATTAATTTACAAATCACTTAAAACAATGACTAGTTTGCGTTTGTTGCATGTTTAATCAACATTGTTTGTTTTGTTTTGATTAAAATGGAAAAAACGCATTTAGATCAGATTTTAAAAGAACCTTAACTCAATGTTTATGATCTTATTTAAATTATTAAATGGCTCCTAAAATCGTTTTAAGTGTTTGTGCATTGTTTGTGACATTATATGAGCATTAAATAACTAGTTTCACGTTGTTTTGTTTGTTTTAGTATGTATGCCATGTATAATATATGTTCTTCATGAATTTTTATGTTTTAATTCATGTTGGTTCATATTATATGTATTTTTAATGTTTATACGCTATATGACATAATATTTAAAATGGCAAAATTGGAAATTATACTAGAGTTGAATTATGGCACAAATCTAACTAGTTTGTGTTTTGAGCTTTTAAGAGAACTTACCCAATAAGAGGATTTAGTCCATTGGGATTTGGCCCAGGCCCATCATAGGGTCTTCTCTTAAAAGTGCAAGTACATAATTTCCATTAATGGGCTTGGCTTAATTAAATAAAATTGAACTTTGTTTTATCCATGGATGTTATATATAGTTGATTGCATGTTTTTGTGTGATGAATGAGTATGAATGGTGCATTCATGGGTCTTAGGTTACGTAATTAAATATGGCCTACGTGCCTTTATGGATTATTGTAAAATTTTCATTTATTTCTTAATATATAATTTATTTGAAGACTTTGTAAATCAAGACGAAGCCCATCGGAGTGGAGAAGCCCAACTTGAAGATTCTTATGTAATAGTATAAAATCTTAGTTATAGGTTTTTGGGCCCATGTTTGTCACACTTTACTTTATGTAATTATATATATATACATGCTATGAATGGATGACAGCGTATGCCATATAAGCCGTAATAAAATGAATCCCTAAAATAGTAAGTCACAAGGTTGCCTTCCTAATTCGAAACATGTCCAGGCATCAATCATCGGCCACGTAGACGAGGAGTCCTAGATGCACCTGATTATCTTTGTGAGGCATGGGTTGTGAATGTAGGTTGGACTTAACATGAAAAGGGATGCCCAGACCTAGGCAACTAATAAATGAGTTTGTACTATAACATCTTAACATGTTAGCCCATTTGATCCAAGAGTCATGTACGAGACATGATTGGAGTTTTTCTACCTAAGTAACTTAACTTGTTAGGTGTACAAGCTCAGCTTGACTAACGAGTTGTTGTGAAAAGTGGATATTGGCCCACATTAAATCACTAACGTGAATTACTTAAAGGGATATTATAACAAGACCTTATTTAATCTTGCTAAGTTTTATTATTGTAGATTGAAAAATGGCTTCTTCAAACAACAACTTTTCATTGCGATCGGTCCTGGAAAAGGACAAACTGAATGGCACCAATTTCATAAACTGGTCTCAAAACTTGAGAATAGTTCTTAAGCAAGAAAAAAAGTTGTATGTTTTGGATGTATCCTTGCTCGAGGAACCTACTAGGAATGCCTCTGCAGTTCAAAAGGAAACTTTTGAGACTAAGAAGAGTCGTTCCAATGATGTGACCTATCTGATGCTAGCCACTATGGTGCTCGATTTGCAAAAGCAATTCATGGACCAAAAGGCCTATACGATCATGGTGCACCTCAAGGAGATGTTCCAAGAACAAGCTCGTCACGAGAGGTTCATAACAAAGGCCTTAATTTCTTGTAAGATGGTTGCGAGTACTCCTATTAGTACCCATATACTCAAGATGAAAGGGTATCTTGATACTCTTGAGAAGCTTGAGGTACAAGTCCCAAATGAATTGGCCACTGACTTGATCTTAGCTTTATTGACTGATGATTATAATCCATTTGTTATGAATTATAACATGTATGCAATGAACAAGACAGTCACCGAACTTCATGGGATGCTTAAGAATGCTGAAGAGAATATTCGAAAGACTAATCCCGTACTTATGGTTCAAAAGGGCATTAAGAAGGGACCCGCTAAGGGAAAGGGGAAAGGTAAGGCAAAACCCAAGAATGACCAAGCACGGCCTAAGTCTAATGGGAGTGCACCTTAGGCCCAACCCAAGCCCAAGACACAAAAGCTCAAAGAGAGTGAGAGCATGTGCTTCTATTGCAACAAGTTAGGGCATTGGAGGAAGAACTGCGCTCTCTTTAAGGAAGAATAGAGCCAAGGCATCCAGTTCTGGTATTTTTGTTGTTAAAATTAACCTTTCTATTTCTACCACTTGGGTATTGGATACCAGTTGTGGTTCTCACATTTGTTCAAATGTGCAGGGGCTAAGAAATAGGCGGTTACTTGGGAAGAATGAAGTGAACCTCCGTGTGGGGAATGGAGCACGAGTTGCAGCCATGGAGATAGGCGACTATCGACTCACTTTACCTTCTGGACTTTGTTTAGATTTTTAAAATTGTTATTATGTGCCTGCTATGAGCAGAAATATTATTTCAGTTTCATGTTTGGATATGGATGGATTTGACTTTGTTATTAATAATGGCAATATTCATATTCGTCGCCAAGGCATTTTAAATGGCAATGCTATGTTACAAAATGGCCTTTATATCCTTGATCTACAAAACAAAGAGTCCATATACAACATTAATACAAAGAGGGTTAAATCAAATGAATTGAGCCCTACTTACTTCTGGCATTGTTGTTTAGGACATGCAAATGAAAAATGCATTTCAATACTCCACAAATCTAGAGTGCTTGGGTCATTCGACTTGGAATCTTATGACACATGCGAGCCATGTTTGCATGGAAAGATGACAAAGAGTCCTTTTAACAAGAAAGGTGAAAGGAATAGTGACTTATTGGGATTAATACACACCGATGTATATAGACCATTAAGTACACAAGCTAGAGGTGGTTTTAGTTACTTCGTAACATTCACAGATGACTTCAGTAGATATGGCTACATCTATCTAATGAAGCACAAGTCTGAAACTTTTGAAAAATTCAAAGAGTTTAGGAAACAAAGTAGAAAATCAACTTGGCAAAAGTATAAAAGCCGTTCAATCAGATCGAGGTGGCAAATACTTAAGCCAAAAGTTTGATAGTCAGCTGAAGGAGTGTGGAATTATTTCACAACTCACTCCTCCTGGAACACCACAATGGAATGGTATGTCCGAAAGGAGAAATCGAACTCTGTTGGACATGGTTCAATCAATGATGAGTCAAGCTAATCTTCCTGTCTCTTTTTGGAGTTATGTATTAGAAACTACTATGTTTCTACTGAACCATACTCCAACTAAAGCAGTTGAGAAGACACCATACGAGGTATGGACTAGGAAAGAACCCAATATGTCATTTCTCAGGATTTGGGGTTGTGAAGCACATGTTAAGAAATTAACATCTGACAAACTAGAGTCCAAATCTACTGTCTGCTTATTTTTGGGTTATCCCAAAAAAAAGGGATACTACTTTTACTCACAAGCCGAGAACAAAGTATTTGTTGCTTGCAAAGCTGTTTTCTTGGAAAAGGAATTCCTCCTTATGAAAGATAGTGGGAGTAAAGTAGAATTTGGAGAAATTCAAGTGCCTCAAACTCCTGTAGAGGATGAGTTAGAAATGGGATAAAGTTCACAACCAATTGTGAAACAAGAATCCATTGCATAAGAACCTAGAAGGTCTGGAAGGATACGTCAAGAGATTGAGAGATATGAATTTCTAATCACTGATAGTGACACTATTGAGTTAGTGGATCATAAGGATCTAACTACCTACTAAAAAGCAATTGAGAGCCCTGACTCGGAAAATTGGCTTGGAGCCATGAAATTCGAGATGCAATCAATGTACAATAACCAGGTTTGGACCTTGGTTGATCCACCGGAAGGTGCTAAGGTAATTGAATGCGAGTGGCTATTTAAACTCAAAGATGACAAGACCTACATAGGTAGACTAGTAGCAAAAGTTTTTTGAAAAACTCATGGTGTAGACTATGATTAGACCTTTTCGCCTGTAGTCATGCTCAAGTCCATTAGGATCTTGCTTGCCATAGCTGCATATCATGACTATGAGATATGGCAAATGGATGTCAAAACTGCTTTTCTCAATGGAAATCTACTTGAGGATGTGTATATAACATAGCCTGAGGGTTTTGTCAATCCCAAGCATCCTAAGAAGGTTTGCAAGCTTCAAAAATCCATTTATGGATTAAAGCAAGCATTCCGAAGTTAGAATCTCCATTTTGATGAAGCAGTCAAAGAATTTGAATTCATCAAAAATGAAGATGAGCCTTATGTGAACAAAAAGGTTAGTGGAAGCATAATAGTATTTCTAGTCCTATATGTAGACGACATCTTTCTCATTGGGAATGACATTCCAACATTGCAAAAGGTTAAGCAATGGTTGGGAAAGTGTTTCTAAATAAAAGACTTACGTGAAGCTGAGACAATACTTGGTATTCAGATATATAGAGATAGATCGAATCGACTATTGGGACTAAGTCAAGAAAAGTACATAGACAAAGTACTAAAGTATTTTAGTATGGGAGACTCAAAGAAAGGGTACATACCTTTGTCTTTGGGAGTTCCTTTGACTAAAGAACAGTGTCCTAAACTAAAGAAGAGAGGGACAGCATGAGTAGAATCCCATATGCATCTGCTATTGGATCTATCATTTATGCTATGTTATGTACTAGGTTAGATGTTGCTCATACACTGAGTATAACCAGTAGGTTTCAGCAGGACCCTAGTGAGAAGCACTGGTTTGCTATAAAGGGGATTCTTAAGTACCTGCGAAGGACTAAGGATCACTTCTTGGTGTATGGTGGTCAAGAAGAGCTCGTCATACAAGGTTATGTCGATGCTGCTTTTCATACCAGCACTCAGGATTTAAGATTGCAATCTAGTTTTGTTTTTGTTTTGAACGGTGGTGCTGTCAGCTGGAGAAGCTCAAAGCAAGAGACCGTTGCCGACTCAACTATAGAATCTAAGTATATTGCAGCGAGTGAGGCTGCAAAGGAAGCTGTTTGGATTAG
Source organism: Excoecaria agallocha (assembly GCA_037975025.1). NCBI lineage: Eukaryota > Viridiplantae > Streptophyta > Magnoliopsida > Malpighiales > Euphorbiaceae > Excoecaria > Excoecaria agallocha. The sequence goes on along the minus strand of CM075809.1, from coordinate 61,661,865 downwards.
AAATTTCATTTCTGGATTAGGAGTGGTCCTAAGCATCCTAGATCCATTAGAAATTTTCTGTGACCATAACAGGGCCATTGCACAGGCCAAGGAGCCCGATCACACCAGAAATCCAAACACATACTCAGAAGGTACCACCTGATCAAAGAAATCATTGATCGTAGGGACGTCAAGATTAGCAAGATAGCAAGTGAAAATAATGTAGTAGATCCTTTGACGAAACAGTTACGTCCAAATCTACAAGAAGCTCATTTGAGAGCATTCAGTCTTAGGGCTATGCCCAATTGGGACTAGTGCTAGTGAGAGATTGTTATTGTAAGCCTTAGCCCTAATACATTATTATAAAGTATTTAAGTTAATAAATGAGGCATTTATTTTATCTATTGTATTCTTATACATATCAAATGATAGAACTATCCAAGAATGTTGTTTCAATTTAAGTTATCATGTGTGAGGCACATGGTTGTAAGACCTTGAAACAATTGAGACTTCATTCTAAATATCCCTAGACAGTCGTTGTTATGGCAATAACAAATAAATTTAGACTAGTATGCTCTCTCTGATAATATGAATTCTGTCTTATAGATCATAAGAACTAAAGTGTCAATAAGAGATCATAGATACATGTTAAGAACATGGCATCTGCATTTGATCTATTCATGAGAGTACTATATGGTACAAGCCATAAGTGTTTCTCATATGCAAGTTTTGTATCGGAGTTCTTAGATCTAAAATCTCTATGAAACTCTTTATGAATTACTGCGTACTTTGACATACACCTAACGTACTCGTAACAGAGTGACAAGTATGGGTATGCACTAATTCATGTTAGAGAGCATGAGAGAAGTAAAGGGATTACCCCTCTCGATAAGAGAGAAAAATATCATCGGCCACTTGATCAGTGAACTGAGAAGTGTATGGCTATACCGAGATGAAATAATGAGAAAGTTTAAGTCAGGTAATGTTAGTGCTTTTGAATGAACTTGTACAAGGTATTGATAAGTGTAAATGATTAATAGTGATCTTTGCAGCTCTTCGGGCAATGAATACTAGCTTAAGCTTGGCAGTAGATGGAGCCATAATAGCGAAACTATGAGTTAAACCAGACTTTGTGCCTAAAGTGAAAGCGGCTCAGAAAGAAGATGATAGATTAATGGCTATTGTAACCAAGTTTCAACATAGCAGTGAAAGTGATTACTCATTGTCAAATGATGGAAGCCTCTATTTCAAAGGAAGACTTTGTGTGCTAGTTCAAGAAGAGTTGAAGAGAGAGATTCTGATAGAAGAACATCATAGTGGTTATGCTATGCATCCTGAAAGTAATAAAATGTACCAGAATTTGAAAGTTTATTATTGGTGGCCAGGCATAAAGCGTAATGTGAATGAATTCGTAGGTAAATGCCTGACATGTCAACAGGTGAAAGCAGAACATTGGGTTCCTTCTAGACTACTTCAACCACTTATTATTCCAGAATGGAAATGGGATCAGGTGACTATGGATTTTGTGACTGGGCTACCTATGACTCAGTGGAAGTATGATGTTATTTGGGTAATTGTTGACCGCCTCACCAAATCAGATCATTTCTTGCCAGTTCGGATGGATTTCTCTTTACCCAGTCTGGTAGAACTTTACATAAAGGAGGTGGTTAGATTGCATGGAGTACCTACATCCATTGTGTCAGATAGAGATCCCATATTTACTTCTCACTTCTGGAAGAGTTTTCAGGGTGCTCTGGGTACTAGACTTCACCTAAGCACAGCTTTTCACCCTCAGACTGATGGACAGTCCGAGCGGGTGATTTAGACATTAGAAGATATGCTTTGATGTTGTGTCCTTGAGTTTGGCACTAATTGGGAAAAAAATTTTCCATTAGTTGAGTTCGCCTACAATAATAGCTATTAATCTAGTTTGAAAATGGCTCCATTTGAAGCATTGTATGGTAGGAAATGCAGGACTCCTTTGTGCTGGACTGAACTAAGTGAGAGGAAGCTTTTGGGTTCGAACTTGATTCGTGACTCTAAAGAAAAGGTCCACATCATTAGAAATAGATTGAAAGAAGCAATGGATTGACAGAAGTCATATGCAGATCTAAAAAGGAAAGATATCAAGTTTCAGGTTAGAGATAAAGTCTTTCTGAAGGTATCTCCATGGAAGAAGGTTCTGAGATTTGGAAAGAAGGGCAAGTTAAGCCCTAGATTTATTGGTCCATATGAGATACTTCAACGAGTGGGTCCCGTGGCCTATAAATTGAAACTGCCATCTTCTTTGGAGAAGATACATGAAGCCTTTCATGTGTCCATGCTCCGGAGATACAAGTCTGATTCGAGCAATGTAATAGCACCGAAAGAGATATAAGTTCAGACTGATATAAGTTATGAAGAAAGACCAGTAAAGATTTTGGTTAGGGAAGTCCGACAGCTTCGGAACAAACAGATTCTTTTGGTGAAAGTCTTGTGGCATCACTATAATGTTGAAGAAGTAACATGGGAACCTGAAGCTATGATGAGACAACGATATCCTCTACATTTCAGTTCAAGTAAATTTTATCTCTTTTAGTAGGGGAGAAATGTAATGGCCTCAACACCGGGTCAACCGTGAACAGTACTTCCCGATGGTGAATAGTATTGTTCGGGCCCGAAAGGACACCCGAAAGTCAAAAATATTTTATTGAACCATTGGAAAGTATTGGTCATGGTGAGTCCGGGGTTGAAATTTGAAGTGAAATTGAGGTCAATAGGCCTCCAAAGATCAAAAATACGAAAAAGATAGCGAGTCAATTTTCCTAGTAGGGAAGGTGACTCAATTTTGCGTAAATAATTAAAAATAGTAAATGAATTCTGAATATTGCCAAATTTTGTATGCCTACATGAATTTTTGTGTAGAATATTTCAGTGATGAGAATGTAATTTTTTGGTGACACCGGCAGTAGTTGAATCAGATCGATAAGTTTGAATCGGACCAATAACAGACTCCGATTGAGCCAAAAATTTGCGTACTAGCTATTTTTGATGTGATAAAATTTATGGAATTATTTTTGAAGTGATTTGAAGTGAAGAAGATAGAGAATTTGGTTTGGGGCCTTAAATAGCCTAAAATGGGCTTAAATTTATAATTGGGCTAAGCCCATAAACTAAGCCCACATTTAGTCTCACTTGAGGAGTATATAAAGAGAAGAAATCTGGAAAAAATTCTAGATTTAGCTGGTCTCCTTTCTTCCTCCTTAGTTGGCCCAAACACTCTCTCCTTCTTCTCTCTTTGATTTCTTCTTCTTTCACTTCAAATCACTCATAATTTCCAACAAAACAATTAAAGTTTCACCTCTCTAGTTCACCCTAGTAACCTCAAGCAAGTGATTTGAGCAAGGAAAGGCTAGAAATCAACTGGTTAAAGAAATTAAGGTAAGTTGAAAGTTAAGAAATTTATGGATTTAAATTATTTCTTTAATGTTTTCCCATGAATTTTGAGGTGTAGTTTATGATTTTGAGCTTGGATTTTGCATTTGAGGACAAAAATATAAGAGAAACTAAGCTTGAATTGGCCGGCCTATGTAGGTGGTGAAGGAAGGGTTAGTGTTTCCAAGGATAAAGGCAAGAAAAAGGAGGCTTGAGCTTCCTAATTCAAGCAAAAATTGTAAGTGACTAACTAATCTTTACATTTCTAAGTTTATGAATTTTTCTCAATTATGTAATTAAGGTAAAAATATTTAAAGTGGTTAATTGATGCAATTATGTTAGGGTAATTATAATTAAGCTAGAGAAAGGATGAATGGAAAGTGAAAATAAAAGAAAGAAAATTTTTAGGATGAAAAGTAATGGTGGCCGAATTTAATTATAAGAGACAATGGTGAGAAAAATGCATATAAATAATATATGCTAGCTTAAAATAATAATAGACTTCATAATTAATGTCTATGAATTTTTAGAGAATATTTAAAATTTATTTGAAAATTTTTAAGATTATGTATAGTGTATGTATATAATGAAAGTTATGAATTATAGTGAATTAATTGATTATTTCAATGAAAAAGGACAATAAATAATGCATAAATAAATTTTATTGGCATTTATTGGAATTTTATTGAAAATTTAATGTTAATATGTATATTGAAAATAATTGAGTTATTAGTTGATAATTGCATAAAAATGTTGAAGAAGGTGAAATTATATGAGATTAAATTATAGTCAATGAAAAAGAATTAAAAAGTCAACTGATAATTTTTTCGGAAATTAAAAGAATTTATAAAGTAATTATTACTGTGCCCTTAGAATTAGTCTGGCAGTAAAAATTAGTTCTGGTTATAGTTGGCTAGCCATAGGAACACCCTTTACCGTAGTGCAGGTCATGACGACTTGCTTTGTTATTGATAGGATCATTGATCTCCATAGCTTAAGTGTTAAAGTGAAAGTGAAAAGTGCAATGTTCTGAGAATGGTTCCTTGGAAATCATTTCTCTTTTTAGTGGGGCCGTTGGGTCATGTTTTAAGTATCCGGTCTGAAATTTTCTGTCGGGTCTGTACTAGAGGCATAATGAAAATAAATTGATAAATAAGTGAAAAGACAATGAAAAGAAAGAAAGAAAGTGAAAATGGATCAAAATGAAAGAAAAAAAGTTTATAAGTAAAATGGTAATTTTTTCCAAAAATGTAAAAAGCTAGTAAATTAAGTGAAAATTTCTTAAATAAAGATAAAATAGTCAAATAATAGTTAAATTGTTGAGAAAATGAATTTTATTGTCTATAGGGGCTAAAATGTAATTTTGCTTATAAATGACAATTTAAGTGTATAGAAATTTAAAGTGTTTCAATTGTTAGTTTAAAGAATAAAAATTAAGCTTATAATGGCAAAATTATAATTATCCGTTTGTAATGAATAATCGTATATAATAAGTCAAAATTAATGTTTTGAAATAATATTAAATGATTTTATAATTATGTTCACATATATGCTAATATATAAGAATAATAATGATAATGTTAGGAAAGGTATCGATTAGTAGTCACCACTGAGCTTGTCGAGTGTTCAGCATGTAGTTTTTATTACGCGCAGGTCAGCAGGAGCTGGAGCAGGAATACACTTTAAAGGACTTCTTTTAGGATGCTCTAGTTATATAAATTTTGGCATGTATATATATGTACAAACTTTACTTAGATGTATAATGTAAAACTGAAGTTGTTTTAGTAAGCTGTATTTGGGTTATGAATGTAATGGAATGGATGTCAGTGAATGGATATGGATTGTATTATTGATTGTTGTGCCTCTGAGAGGCTATTTGATTTGTCTGCATTTCAGGGGGCTAGTCCTATATGCAGCCATTATATTGCAAAAATTTTATTAAATGCATAGTGAATTGAAACAGTTATAGGTCGTCGATGATTTATTTTTATAGTAGCTAAAGCATGCTAATAAATTATTGAAATATAAAGATTAAGTTGGAAAAAAAAAATTTCGGTCATCGGTACACCGGTACAGTGTTAGGATGGATAAGGGTGTTACATGGGATTAGGAATTTGTCATCAACAGAGGGAATAGTTTTTGCTACTGGGGAAGAAGATCCGTCAATAATACTATGTAAATCTTGATAGTTTAGAATGGGAATGAATTGGGTTTTCCAGGCTAAATAATTTTTTATGTTTAGTTTGATAGAGAATTAGTGGCTTGAGAAGACGGTGGAGGACGTGGTAGAAGAAGTAAAAAGAACCACAGAATTTGCCATTTAGAGAAAAAGAGGGAATGGCTTTGATACCATGTAAAGCCTAATGATAGAGGAAAAAAATGATGGGAAAATAGTTGTTGTATTTTCACTCACGTAAAACATATCAACCCTAAAGTTTTTATAATGCTGACAGTGATTATACATAATAGAGTTACAATGACAGTAGTAAGTAATAGCAGATAAATACAAATATTTACAAGATAAGTATAAGTAGAAAATAGAGTAGTGATCCGAAACATAATGTTTCCCTAACAATAGGTTTGTGGTTCCATCTCACATTATTTTGGTAAGAGATTACTTGAAAGTTTATAAGGAAGAGAAATCATAGTTAAAAAGTGTTTAAAATCTCAACATTTATGTGGAAACATATTAAGAGGTCAAATCAAGTGCATTTATTTTTAAAGTTATGGTTTTTATGTCATAGTTTTAAGTGAGTTGATTATCTGATTACAACAAATACAACCATCCTTAATGGATGATGCACTAGAGTAATTCAGTGATTTTGTTTCTATTACACTACAAGAAAAATGCAAAACAACGAGGAATTTTAATGATGATTTTTTGATGGATAAATTAGTTTTCCAAGGACTTAATGAGAAAAAAAAAATTATAACAAAAGTTATCCCAGCTAAATTTAGCGAGTACTAAATTCCATGCTAACTTTTGCAAGGATTAAAGTCCTCGCTAAATTTTGCAAGGATTTAGTCCCCGCTAACTTTAGCAATGATTAAAGTCTTCGCTAACTTTTACAAGGATTTAGCTCACTAACTTCTGCGAGTATTAAAGTTCTCAACTTTTAGCGAGGATAAGTTCCTTGCTAAATATAGCATGCATTTTTGTAACAAATATTGCTTTTGCTAAATTTACCTTGAGATTTAGCGAGGACTAAATTCCACGCTAACTTTTGCGAAGATTAAAGTCCTCACTAACTTTTACAAGGATTTAGTCCTCGCTAACTTTAACAAGGATTAAAGTTCTTGCTAACTTTTGCGAGGATTAAAGTCCTCGCTAACTTTTAGCGAGGACAATCCTTTCTAAATATAGCATGCATTTTTGTGACAAATTTTGTTCTTACTAAATTTAGCTTGAGATTTATCCTCGCTAAATTTTGATATGAACTTTTTATTTTCTTTATTTAATATGAAAATTTCATTATTTAAATAATAAACAATAAACTATAAAATAACAAATTTATATATACTCAACATTTAATATAAAAATATATTTATTAATGAATAAATTTTTATTTACATGTGTATAACATTGCCAATGATATATCTAAAATAATACATACATATATAGCAATAACAATGAAAAGTCATAAACAGTTCATGAAATGTCAGCTGCTTTCAATTCTTATAATTGTGTAGTGATTGATTGAAGATAACCAAGAACTCCATCTAATGTCATTATTAGAACTTGATATTCTAAGTGTTGATCTTGAACATTTGACATTTGACCAAATGTTCATGTAGGTTTTGGTCAATACTATAAGGAAGTAAAGAAGGGTTTGAGCTAAACCTATATCATTAATTCTATAAGAAAAAACCTACAATAGTCTTAAAAAAACATCAAAACTAAGTTTGCACTATAGCTAAAACCCCATCATTGACTACAAGTAAAACCCCAATCAATCTGATACAATCATCTATATATTTTAAAAATCACATGCTAGTGACATGACTATTTATTTAATAGTAAACCTTAAAGAAATACTGCAGTGACATGCAACCTAAATACTAGCCCATAATTATGAATGAGTGGCAAACTATATTGTTGAGAACAAATCCATAAAATCCACAAAATTCATCATTGCAAAATCAAAACTAGACCAAAAGGGTCTATACAAGATGCTTATCTATTTAGACATGTTAGTAGGTCCTTATAGAAAAAATGCTGTATAGATGCTTTCTCAAATATCAGTTTTAAATTTTACGAACTCGGATAGTTGTCTGTCAGGGCATTTTTGCTTCTCCATGGGAACAACCTTTCTTGCCCCTTAAGTTCGTATGCAAGAGGTCCTTACGAACATCACATCCGGATAATACAAACATTTTGCACATGATGCTTTATATATATATATATATATATATATATATATCATGTTGTCTGTGTTTATCTTACAACTCATATGACATGATACCATGATTAGGAATATGCATAATGATAATGTTTAAATAAGCTTTCATGTATGTTGATATTGTTTACAAGTTTTTAATACAAGATTATGGACATCCCATGGCATGTTTACCCCATTCCTATGTATATATTATTAGATCTAGGTAGATGTGATGTATGATCTATTTCTTATGTTCTCTAATGTATGAAATGAGCCGTTTTACTCCGGAGAATGTATATAAACACATAAGGTTTATACTTGGGATTAATACAAGAAGGATTTAACAAAATGATCTTGAAATAATAAAAAAATTTTCACAACAAATAATTAATCAATTGATTTGGGATTTTTACATTTAATAAATGATATTTTGGTGGAGTAAGCCACCTTTCCATAAAAATAGGACCAATAGTCTAAGCTCCCGTTAATTTCAAATAAAAGTATTCCCATATTCTTGAAAGTATTGTGGTTTTCATAAAGCAATTTTTTTTTTCAATTAAAATTCACTTAGAATAAAATGGGATTGAAATCCTAAATCCTTTTTCTAAAGTAATAATGGGTTGTCTTTAAGTATTGATTATGAACGATGGGAGGGTATTCTCTAAAAAATACCTTCTCGTAAAATCCCTTAAAAAGATTCCGAATTTGGATTGAGTATCTTACTATTGTGAAATGATTAGGCTTTGGATAAGGCATAATAAAATAAATTAGGATAAAATCCTAGATAGTCTAAAGGCTAAATTCTATTAAATGTGGACCCATGTTCAAAACAATAAAAGAAAACCCCCTTTTTTTCATGCACGTAGTAATTTTAAGATCATCCTCCTTATGTGATTCAATCTTACACCTCTCTTAACAAACTTTAAAACAGCTTGTATTAAAGAAAAATAACAATAAACAGAGAAACCATCAAGAACTTTAAGGTATTCTGCAAGACTTTGAATCTGAAATCTATCTGGTTCACATCCTGATTTGACCTACCGAGTGGACTCGCTTGTACGAACATGACTCACTTTGTAAAGGGAAACATCCCTGTGTCAATCTTTTACCCATCTTGCTCTCTTAATCGAATACGAGTTATTTAGGGAATCTCAAGCCTTAAACCTTCTTTCATCTACGGTTTGGCGACTCCATTGGGGATGTTCGCTCTATGAAAATGAAGTCCAAAATGCCTTTGATTTATATCCTATAGAATCTCTAGTTTCCTTATTTATCATTTGTTGCCTACATGTATTTGTTCTTATGCATATTTTCCCTTCAATATTTCAGTGGCATTTTAAAGTATGAGCCCATCTTCCACTCATTGAGGGGGATTAGAAAAGGAGGCAAACATCATTGAACCAATTCTTACGAACTTGAACCCAAAATAAAGAGGACTTATACTTATGATGCCACTTCCTTGTTTGGTTTCCGAGTGAAAAAGACTTGGATTTAGTTAGTTATGCATTTGAATTATGTATGAATAGCAGGTGAGTTATGTGCCATACTTTGAAAAATAAGTTGAGGGATTATAGAAAATAACTTGATGAACACTAATTATTTGTTGTAAATAAGTTGAGTAATTATTAATATAATTTATGGTTTAAAAAAAAAAGCCAACAGGAATTAGTAAAGAACAATCAAGAGAAATTCCTGACACGAGACGATATTTGAACAGAAATTTACATTTGGGTAAATTTAATATAATATATTGTTTCTTTTGGCCATTCATTTTCATCAAGAATTATCAACTAAAATATGGTCTTTACCATGCACTTTCAACTCAAGGTTATCAACATGGTATCATATACACTTGTCATTGATAATACAAGTACTTAAGTGAAAACCTAGTATTGGTTTATTCTAGTGATCAAGAGAGTACATTTTGTGTAACCATTTCAATTATTAGTATACCCAGTTCTCAATGATAGGTATATTAATAATCTGAAAGTGAATTTTTCAAGATACAGAGGTGTGTACATCCAATTCTTTAATGAAACTTCTTGAATAAAAAAATGTTATTGAGCATTCTAGGAAACCTTACCTAGAAAAGCCATCCAAGGTATTTTACTTACGTCTTCAAACACAATTATGAATTTTATGTTTAATATTTTGGTTATCTTAATAGATTAATCATATAGCATTTGCTTATATCTTTTACACTAAAATAATTTATCTAATATAAATATCTATGTAATATTTATTTGCTCTTTTTTAATTGAATATATATTTGTCCTAGTGTACAAAGGAAAGAAGGCACATTTCATTCTTTTAGACATTGACAAATACAACAAGAAAGCCTCCATTTGGGATCCATTGAGAGAGTTGGATGAGATTTATCAAACTCTTAAAAATGAGAATTTGATATCATGTTTTTCTAAACTCAAATTACAACAGTGTTAGATTTTTTTTTTTATAGTAGTCATAATTAGTTTGAATTTAGCTATCCTATTAAAAGCTCATATTGACCTTTAATTTTCGATAGTAGTGAGAAAAAAATACTTTTTTAATCAATAAATCGCTTTGAAATAAAAAATATTTTAAGTTAATCAAATCGATAATTTAGAGTTGTGGTTTTTAATTTTAAAAATTGGTAGATATGCATTAATGTATATAATTTTTATATTTTATGTATTATTTTTTACACCTAAAATTCTTAATATTTTTGTACTTTATAAATTATGATATATAACTTTCTAAAATATTATTATAATACTTATTTTTAGTAAATAAATATTGGGGTTATCTCTAATTACAATCATCTGTTTATTACATGCGCATAATGAGCACTTAATTGTTAGTTTCATACTGAATATATTCAACTTTTATAATTAATTATGAAAATTTTATTTTTTTAATTTTTTTAATGGATATCATATTTGGTTTGTATTTTTCATTTTTGAAGTATTTTTAACCATTAAAAAGAACATTACAATTTGTATAGCTTATTAATTTATATGTTAAACATTTTTAATGGTTAACTAATAAATGGATTTGAAAGAATTGGATGAAAATTGAAACTGAGATTGCGTTTAGCCAAAATTAATGATCTGATTAATAACAATAATTATGGATCAATGCTCCCCCCTTATTGTAGCTGTGTTTTAATGGATATAATATGGGAGTTAGAATATTTTCCAGGGCCTAGCAAAGAATTCAATTTTTGTAAAAATTTCCAAATCTACAAAGAGAATATCAATCCATAGCAAGATAATAGGTAAGTAAATTTATAAAAATGTGCTCATTGAGTATGAATGATTATGCATCAAAGAGTCAACTATGTATGCAAATTTATTAATTATGATCTTAGCAGCGTAGAGGCCATCTTGCTAGCTTCACAAGTTCTGCAGTACTTATAGAAAGTTCTCTCCAATTCTTATACGGTGCGCACTGGCAGCCTTGGCTCATTGTACGCCCATGACATATAAAGCTTGTGGGCCACAAGTATAGGTCATCACATAGACCTCAGCAACGAGATCTTGCAGAACATAGAAGGATAGCCCGAAGTGCAGGATCCCGTATGACAATTAGAGGGATAGTCAGCAGACTTTTGTTAGCCTATATATGAAGTCAAAGAGTCGGAGATAGGTGACCCAGTGGACGACAGCATATATGTAGGCATTGGGATTGCCATCACAATGTGCATGATAATAGCCGCATCGGTCACCTTGGCTGGGTATGGACTGCTTTCATTGGAGGAGATGGAACAGCTGCTAAATTTACACTGACATTAGCCTACGGTAGTACTCGATAAGGAACAACCAACTCATGAGCGATAAGGTGATAATCCCTTGCCTTACCAGACACACTCGGAGGGAGTACATGATGTGGATTTGAAGGCCGATCAAGGTTAGTCTATTGGAGGAACACAACCATAGCCTGCCGTATCTACATTGCCCTATAGGTCACAGGTACCATTTCCACGCAGGAGTCAGAGGTGCAGGCCTGATGGTGATCTCGGTGCATCCTCTTCTAGAGAGCCGATGCCATCCTCTCCCTGCATCACCCTTTACTGATATAGATTAGAGGATGGATCAGATCGAGGCATCTCAACGCACACTGTAAGCCATTATAAAGGTCATGAGGCAGGATCTCCAGTGCTTGCAAGACACTACAGCAGCTGCCAATAGGCTTTCTGATCAGGCGTACATGAGTTGGATGTGTCTGTCACCATTAGCTCCTTGCTACTTTAATTATTTATTTTAGCTAGAGAGGATAACAAGTATTTAATTCTAAGCAGAATTTGAGGTAAAATTTAATGGAATTTCAGGCTTGGAAGAAGTAAAAATGATGGACAAAGGAAAAGAAAAATTCGGCCGTGAATATATATATATATATATATATATATATATATATATATATTAAATGGATGGCTAGGATTGAATCAACTATTGTTTAGGCTAAGGGTCATTAATGTGCTACTTGTCATCTTCCTATTGGTTCCATACTCATCTCACTCCCATCCGAGTCACTGTCTAGAATTAGTCATGGCCTGGACTAAAATGTGTGGCCAAAATTAAATCAATTACTACTTGATCAAGTGGTCCATATAAATTCACTTATCATTTTTTTATTGGCTTAATTTTTCTTTCATATAATTTTCTATGAAAATATGTCCATAAATATGAAAAAAATATTCCTTTAGGTGCGCATAAAATTCATTTAGGTGAATTTTTCGGTCCGATGAAAATTTTACCTGTTTGATAAATCACTTTTTTTTTATCCCAACCTTATTTTAATTTTTTACGTCCAAAAATTCCATCTACCATATACGCACTAAAATTTGCATTCATCTATGCTCTTTAGCTCAACATCGGCGATTTGAGACCAAATTTTAGGTGAGTGTAATATCATGTTTGTGGTGTGTACATAAATGTTTGTATTTTTTGCATTACTTTTAGTGCATTGATAAGTATCTTTGCTTTTGTCAGTGAGTTGTTGTTTGCATATTCGTGCATGTCTAGCATTGTTTGAGCATGGGTGGTAATTATTCTTTCCGCTTGCACCTTAGGTATTGGTATACATAGGCATATTTACATCCATCTATTCTTTGTAACCCAATATTAGGGTTATGAGTGTGCATTTTGTACTAATGTAATATCATGTTTGTGGCATGTGCATGCATTTATGCATTTTTTGCATTACTTTTAGTACACTAACAAGTATCTTTGCATTTGTGAATGAGTTGTTATTTGCACATTTGTGCATGTCTAGCATAGTTTGATCGTGGATGATCATTATTCCTTACATCTGCATCTTGCATATTGTTATGCGTACACATATTAGCATTCATCTATGCTCTTTTATGCAATATTGGGGATATGAGTATGCCCTTTGTACGGGTGTAATATCATATTGGCTTGCGCGCACATGTATGCAACTTTTTGCATTATTTTAATGCATTGACAAGTTCTTTGCATTTGTGAGTGAGTTGTTGTTTAGACGATTATGCATGTCTAGCATATGTTTGCACCTTGTGCATTGTTACACATGCACATATTTGCATTCATTTACACTTTTTTGCACAATATTGGGGATATGAATATGCATTTTGTGCAAGTGTAATATCATGTTTGTGGCATGAGTGCGCATGTATGCATGTTTTGCATTACTTTTAGTGCATTAACAAATATCTTTGCATTTTTGAGTTAATTGTTGTTTGCACATTTGTGTATGAGTGGTTATTATTCTTTGCGCTTACACCTTGTGCATTGCGATGCACACACAAATTTGCTTCAATTTATAATTAAATTGATAAGAATAATGATCAAATTTATCGATATTGTACTAATAACATCATCTAATGTGATCAGTTTCATGAATTTATAATCAAATCAATAAAAACAAGTCAATGTAACACCTTAATACCCCTTAAGAGTATTTCGGGATACTAATTACTAAAAATCATATCAATTTAACCAATATAAGCATCATTATATAACTCAATCAACCTTGGTACAAACTACATGGCATTAAATTAAAATCTTTGTAACAAATACACAATTTTAATTACATGAACAAATCTTGCTAAATCTTAGTTAGACATACAATTAAAAAATTTACAATAAATGATACTTTCTATGATCTACACTACATCTTCTGGAGATTTTTTTGCAGTTGTCATAATCTTAGCCTCCGGAATATTTTCATCTCCAAACCTACTTAAGCAACATTTAACTAGGTCATATGTAATAATAGTTCACTAAGTATAACTGAAAACACACTTGATCAATTTATAATTTTAGTTTTTCATTCTATTATATACACCACTAAACTTTACCCTATTCTTTCCAAACTTAACTAGCATTAACCTTCACTAATTAGAATTATTCTTAGGTGCACGAATAAATTGACTATTCACTCTTATCCAACTGTCTCCACTAGATGTTTATTTCATTTTATTTGAGGCAAGATCATTGAATTTCTTTATTGAGTTATTACCTTAAAGTTGCCCAAAAAATCTTTTGCAGGTCACTTTCCTAACTTGCCACTAACACTAAAATACCCAACAATACATTTAGTATTTGGTTGGAACTCGAAATTAGCATCCCAAGCTCCCTACATATCTTGAAATCAGAACCACGTAATTCTAACAAGTAATTTATGTTTTACTTAATTAATAATGATGTATAGACCATACACTTTATATCTTAGCTGTAAGGACCCAATCATGGCCTTAACAGTATTATAGTTAATTAATCAGATTAAGGTTTAATAAGGCAAAATTTGATTTTTGGTATTATTGAAGTTAAGTCACATTAAGGGTATATTTGTAATTATGCACATGTGTATTAGAGTGTAGCTAAAATAGTAAGGAAGGATGCAATTGAATTAAATAAAAATTTTTGGAGTTGAATGTTAAGAAAATAAGTTATTAGGGGTTAAAAATGTATAAGGGCATTTTGGAAATTTCTCTTTGGGAGATATTTATGTATTTAGCTTCTTGAAGAAGGAACTTATAGGGGGGTTTTGTGAAGGGGGGATCGGCATTTGGGATTCTTGGAGGTCCTCTCTCTCTCTTTCTCTCTAGTTACGAGATACAGAAGAGGAAAACTAGGGTTTTGGGGCATCCTTAAGGTGATGTTTTCCTCTTGCTTTCTTATTGGTTTGTGTTTCACTTCTGGATTTGGGGTTTATGATTGTTATCTTCTTGTGTAAGAGGGAAGGATACTATCAAGAATGGGTCCGTGGATGTGGAAGGAGAGGAAGCTTGATTTAAGGTACGGGATAATTTTTATGAGTGGTTATTGTGCATATTTTCCCTCACTTAGGGTGTTTTTCTAAGTTGAAATTAAAGATTCAAATTAGTAAATAAGATGAGTTTTAATGATTAAAAACTTAGATGACCATTTAAAGAAGTTAGGATATGAAATCTAGGGTTGTAATGCATACTCTACTTAATCGGGGGTCTGAGTTTCGTGGCATCTTCCTAGACGTGGCCATGTGTGAGTTTCTTCTTCAAAACACATGACCACGTGTGTGTTTGAAGAAGAAAACACACGGCCACGTGTGTTCCTTCTTCCAAAACCCACGGCCATGCTAGTTTGCTTCATTCCTTGTACATGGCCATGCATATTTACCTCCTTTCTTGTACACGGCCACGTGATGTTTTCCTCTTTCTCACCCGTGGCCACGCATGTGTGTCTTTCTTTGGAAACATATGACCACGCACCCTATATCTCCTTGATGTGCATGGCCACGTGTGTGTTTCCTCTAAGGAACACACGGCCACACCTTGATTGCTCTTTAAGAATATACAGCCACGTGCATTTGTTCTTCCTCTTGTACATGACCCTTTGTACACTTTATTCATTGAAGGCATTGCCAAGCATGTTTTCTCCCCTCCACACTATATTCGCACCTAAGATTTAAGCCTTGTAATTAGATATGGAACACCATATTGTATGGTCCATAAAATCATTAAGAAAGCAAGAATTGAGGTGAAATGGCTAGTAATAAGTGAGACGGAAGAGAAATGGCTATTAAGTGAAGTTTGACATGTTACTTATTAGAGTAATAGATTATGGATGTCTCTTCTTAATGCTAAAGTCTACAAAGATATGTTTTAGAAAGGCCTGAATATAGCATGAATGCTTATGAAAATTTAAAAGACGTCAATGTTATAATAAGAGGAAGAAGAATGAATTAAACTATAAGTTATCCAAAGACACCTATGAGGCGCATAAACTATGACCACTTAATAGAAGGAATCTCCACAAGTTTTATGATAATCGAGCACATTAAGTAATGATGGTTCACTTGAACTCTAATTAAAGGGGCTTGCACATGATAAGGTTAATAAGAATTATGTTACAAAAAGACATGTTAAAGCTTAATGAGTATCGAATTGAGAGTAACATGAGGCAATATAGTAACTTGAATGATAGGTTATACAATGTGTCTTATAAAATCAAAAATAAGGTATACACTAGGTCAAGGAATGGTTCAGTCTAAATACTATGATTTAACCTAGTGGTAATAAAAGAGTAGTCGTAAGGTTGCATATCCGAGTTAAAAGAAGTTGATCATCACATTTTATGTTAAATTATAAATCATAAAAGCTTGGTTATACTCCAAACCACAAGGAGTTAAAGATTAGCTGTAATATGTAATAACCTGCTCACCTGTTTGCTCATGCCTATAATACATTAAGATTAGCACAAGAGCATCCGTAGTGTGTTGACGACTAAGATGAAATGACCTCACACCACTTACCTAAGCATAAAATGTTATAGATGAAAAATACAAGTAAGATGATTGAAGTATATATGACCATGTTAAAGTGTATAACTCGTTGTTTCTACTCTGTGAACCATGAAAGTGAACTTAAAGGAGTAAATGTGGCATTAATCTTAAGCTGTAAGAGAACCTACTTATTTTATTATATGAATCATAAATGCTTGAGTTGGCTATATATATAGGTGTGTGTGTTTATGGATTGATATTAATAAGTGTAAGATTAGAGAAACTATTCATGGCAAGCAGCAACGAGGTATGTTATCAAGAACTCTTTATGAGTTATGTAAGAACTATATATTGTATAATTGATATGAGCACACTATGATGAGTAGTTTAATTTAATATATGAACAAGTATGAGTAATGGAAGCATGTATTTTCATGACTTTAACCATATATATATATATATATATATATATATATATATATATATATATATATATATATATATATATATATATATATATATATATATATATATATATATATATATATATATATATATATGCGCATGTAGATGTGCACAATGTTAGTTATGAAAGATTTAATATTATTATTATTATCTAAACTTGAAACCATCACGATATGAATGAAAGAAAGTGATGCACTATATGATTGTATGATAACATCTATGTGTATTGAAGCCTAAAGCTCAATGTTTGAAGCATGACGAGAATAATGTGTACTCTTATATGAACAATAGCATTAAGCAAATGTGTTTTATTAAGTAAAGAAAAGTATGTTGAACCAAAATTGATGTATTCTTTGATGAAAGGAATGAAACACATTCTTCTATGAAAAGTGGCTTGAAGCCAAATGATGTGCTAAGTAAAGAAGAATATGTTAAACAAAGATGTCTTAAAAAGTTAAGCCTACGGGTCTTAGTTCAGTTGTGGATTAGATAGGCATGCCTAGAGGGATACAGTCGCAGCTGCCATAGTTGACCCCGTTTGGGTCTTGTTCCTTAATGGAACCATCGTTTAACCCCGTTTGGGTCTATAGTTTGTTCCTTGCTGGAACCATTGCTTTACCCTATTTGGGTCTATTGTTTGATATCTTTGGATATCCATAGTTTGATACCTTCAAGTATCCATTGCTCTTGTTATCCACCTTTTGAACTAGTACTTAGGCAGGCTATTAAAGATGATGAAGTATGCACAAGATAAAGTAAAACATGCATTGATTGCTCCATTTATGTGATGTAAGCATGAGAAATGACCTATTGCTGGATTATCTTAAATTCTTTTGACTATAAACTATTTTATGAAATGAAATGATATGCTTCATAATACATGATGGGAATGTTGCACTTCAATTAAAGAAGATTCCTGTATGAGTATCGGTATGAGATGGGATTATATGAACCCTAAAGCATACACTATTGTACTAGAAGTTGTATGAATTATAACATGTGCATTAAGTTTCATAAAATGCATACATGTGACATTGAGACCTTGTCTTATAATCTTAATATGTAATGCTTGTTCTTTATGATTACCTGCCACCCTATCAGTATGTTTATTTATATATAAAGGTTTACACACATGTGGACATAATGATAACATTTATTTAACCAAGTACAATACATGACATAGAATGATGCTTGTAAGAGAATCAGGATTACCATGCTAAGATAACATGAAGGATGTAAAGTTTGTGAATCTCATATAAGAATTGTATGATATTAAGTGAAGTAATTATGCCTACTAGGGCTAATTGTAGATGTTATATGACTTAATTACACCTTTATTTTGTGAATTAATGTCGATTGCCTATCTTAGGTGACAATGTGAATTAATGTAATAATTGGAAATCTTATACCATTAATAACTATGATGTCTAACCTACTGATTAAAAAGGATTATAAAATGCTTGATTTATACTAAGTTAAGAAAAGGAGAGGGTAAAGATGGTGATAGTGATGAACGGCTAAGCTCTTAGGAAGTGAGATAAGTTTCATAACGCATTCAATTATTCTAAACATGATACCCATTAGTAAGTTTGAAGACTCTCCTAAGTATGTTATTTATTATGAAAAAAAATATAGAGGGTTATCTTTATATATAGAGAGAGTTTTGTTCCCCACTAAGCTTTATAGCTTAGCACGAGTTTGTTTATCCGTGTAGGTTTCAAGATAAGCTTCAGAGGATCGAGCAAGATGCAATTGCCTTGAGGAATTCAGGATACCTAAAGGCTATTTATGTTATGATTATTTATCAATAAGCTTCATTATTTTATTGTGGAATGTATTAATGGCCTGTCTTATTATTATTATTATTATTATTATTATTATTATTATTATTATTATTATTATTATTATTATTATTATTATTATTATTATTGCCTAGTCTTTAACAGGTTATGATGATGATTATGATGATGATAAATGATGATTATCCATGGTTAAGGAATTATGGTGTTACATTAGCGATCACACGTACATCTTGTATTATCGTCATTACATATCTAATTATCATATATTCATCAAGCATAGTATATATACACTATAAACACTTTCATAGCTTGACCTCAATATAACCGTAGATAATTGAAAACACTAGATACCATATAGGTATTGAATTACTAGACACTATTACAGTGTCAACACTAGATACCCAAAGGCATCGAATCACTAGACACCAATAAGGTGCCAAGCCAACACTAGATACTAAAAAAGGTATCGATTCACTATCCCATATAAGTCCACGACTATATCTAAATCAATCATATGCTAAGGCCTCGCTCATATATTTACCATTCAATTACATTTATACTCAACTAGGTTAAAAATGCTTCACTATAAATATATATCAACAGCACATTCATAATCACTCATTAACCTTACATTTAATATACTAGTGTTATAATAATCATCATTTTATCATATCTTAAAATCATATTTCACAATGATTCATAAATAAATTCAAGGTAGTATAAGCAAATTCATACATAATAAATCTCATTACACTCTTTTAGATAAGCTCACAAGGTTCTATTACTATTCGGAAAAGCTCAGAAGACGTTCCACAACTTTCGGGTAAGATTCGACTATGTTTGGGGATAGGATGCAAGGTACCCATCTGAGATGACACTCAATCCATATGGGTGGGTGTATTTTGCCTGTCCAGAATGCAAGTGACCAAGCTGAGATGGTTTCAACCCAGCTGGATTGATGATAAAACCCAGAAATCAGCAAATAAATTTTCCAAATTCAATTTGTACAACAATTTTGACCTAGTAAATATAATTTTTAGAATAAACTTCATTTCATACAATTGTTCCCCTATGTCTCTAGATTCCATAAAATAAAAAATAAGGTAATTTTAACAACTATCGAAGGAGATATGCACAAAACTATTGATGCGGAACCCTAGGATCTAAGAATCCTAAAACCCTTTATCGATTCAGTTGTTCATAAACTTAGTATGCAATCCAAAACATAAATTCTTTAAATCTTAATTTCGAAGGAGATTAAAATCTAAAGCAGAAATAAGATGAAGAATAGAATTACACAAGTAAAACTTGAATAACCCTAATTCTTAAAACAACATCAAAGTAAGAACACTCCCTTGACAAGCAATTTCAAAGAATCAATTCAATTCAAATTAATCAAAGTCTAATTGTAATGGTCTCAATACCGGGTCAGCCGTAAATAGTGATTTCCGACAGTAAATAGTGGTTTTCGAGCCCGAAAGGACATCCGAAAGTCAAAAATATTTAATTGAACCATTTGAAAGGTATAGTCATGGTGAGCTTAGGGTTGAAATTTGAAGTGAATTTAACGTAAAATGAGCCTCCAAAAGTTAAAAATACGAAAAAGGTAGCGAGTCAATTTTCCTGGTAGGAAATAAAACTTGATTTTGTATAAATAATTAAAAATAGTAAACGACCTCTGAATATTGCCAGATTTCGCGTACCTACACGAATTTTTATGTAGAATATTTTGGTGATGAGAATGGAATTTTTCAGTGACATCGGTAGTTGTCGAGTCGGACCGATAAGTTTGAATCGGACCAATAACGGACTCCGATTGAGCTAAAAATTTACGTATTACCTATTTTCGATGTTTTAAGAATGATGAAATTAAAATTGAAGTGATTTAAAGTTTTTAAGAGAGAGAAATTGAATTGGACTTTACAAAGGCCTAAATGGGCCTTAATGTTTAAGTGGGCAAAGTCCACTTATTTAAGCTCTAATTTGGCCCATCAAGAGGGTATAAAGGGATAAAAAATCTGGAGATTTTGCTCTAGAAGTCTCCAGCCACTTCTCCCTCTTATGGTGGCCAAAATATCCCTTTTTCCTTCTCTCCTTGATTTCTTCCTCTTTCACTCCAAATCTCTCTTAAACCCCCAACATAAAAGATGAAGTTCTCTCTCTCTAGGTCACTCTAGTAGCCTTAATCATGTGATTTGAGCAAGGAAAGATAAGAAATCAAGTGAAGAAAGAAAAAGAGGTAAGATAAACTTAAGAAAATTAAGTGATTTTAATTGGTTCTTTAGTATTTTCTCATAGTTTTGGATGCATAGAGGTTGGATTTGGTGTTATTTTGAGCTAAAAAGGTTGATATCATAGTGTTTTCTTTGATGAAGAATTTGGCTCCCATGGATTTTGTATGATGATGGAGGAATTTCTTTGGTTTAAGGCACGGAAAAGGAAGCCTAAGAAAGTTAAAGCATGAAAAAAGATAAGTGACTACAAAATCCTTTAGTTTTCCTATTAATATGAATTTTTCTTAATTATGTAATTAAGGTAAAAATATGTAAAATTATTAATTGATGTAATTGTGATAGGGTAATTGTAATTGGACTATAGAAGAGATAAATGGAAAGTGAAAATGAGAGAAAGAAAATTTTTAGGGTGAAAAAGTAGTGATGGCCGAATTATGCACTAAGAGAAATATGTGAAATTTTGCATGAAAATAATATATGATGGCCTAAATTGAATATAGAGATGATAATTAGTGCTATTGAATTTTTAATGAATTATTGGAATTTATTTTGAAATTTTAAAGCCTATATATTGGTTATATCTATAGTGAAAATTGTGAAATAATGAGAAATAATTGAGTATTTTAGTGAGAAATAATGCTAAATAATAAATAATGCATAAATAAATTTTGTTGGAATTTATTGAGATTATTGGGATTTTATTGGAATTTTCATGTGAATATGTGTAATGAAAATAATTGAATTATCAATGCATAATTGTATAAAAATGACTAAAGTGATGAATTAGTATGAAAATAAATTAATGTCAATAACAAGAAATAAAAAGTCAACCGGTGAATTTTTTGAAATAATTATTAAGTCATGCAAATAATAAGAATAATGAATTATCGGTAAATAATTCATGAAATGAATGAAAATAATGGAAATAAATTGATAAGTAAATAAAGAAAGATAAAATGAGTTTTAAATATAAAAAAATGACTCAAATAAAAGAAAATAAAAGTTTTAGGATAAAATGATAATTTTGCCAAAGTGGATAATTAATGAGTAAAAATAAGTAAGAAATAGTAATAAGGATAAAATATAATTTCGAAGACCTAACTGTGTCAAAAGATAGAGTTTCAATGGTATGGAGGCTAAAATATAATTTTACACGAAAATGATAAAAGAAAGAATAAATGATGAATAATGGAAGAAATTATATAATAAAAGTGAAAATAAATGATTATAATGGAAAAATTGTAATTATGTAATTGAAATGAATAATCCAATAGAAAAAGTCAAATTATGCATTTTCGAGGCATAAGATAATAAATTATGTTAATAGAATTCCTAATTGTATAAAAAGTAGTAAAATAAAGGTATGACTAATTTATCAAAATAAATTAGTCAATAAAAAGTATTAAACGAGTAAATAATTTATAAGATATTTTGCCGACGAATAATAAGTTGGCATAATGAATGATTGAAAAATTTGGACAGTAAAAGAGAAGGAAAAAATCATAAAAAGTTGACACTTGAATTATTATACAATAATTCGTAAAGAATTATACAAAAAGAATAAAAGAGAATTGTGAATCATAATGTCATAATTCATAATTTGTATAAAAGACTGAAAAGCTCAAGTGTTTAAGTGAATTATTAAAGAATAATTCACAATAGTGATGTAATGGCCTGAACACCGGATCAGCCGTGAATAGTACCTTCCGGCAGTGAATAGTATTTTTCGGGGCCGAAAGGAAATCCGAAAGTGAAAAATATTTTATTTGACCATCGGAAAGTATTGCTCATGGTGAGTCTATGGTTGAAATTTGAAGTGAATTTGAGGTCAAATGGGTCTCCAAAAGTCAAAAATACGAAAAAGGTAGCGAGACAATTTCCCTACTAGAGAAAGGGACTTGATTTTGTTTAAATAATTAAAAATAGTAAACAAACTCCAAATATCGCCAGATTTTACGTGCCAACATGAATTTTTATGTAGAATATTTTGGTGATGAGAATGAAATTTTTCGGTGACTCCGACAGTTATCGAATCGGACCGATAAGTTTGAATCGGATCAATAACGGACTCCGATTGAGTCAAAAATTTATTTCCTAACTATTTTTGATGTTTTAAGAATGATGGAATTAAAATTGAAGTGATTTGAAGTAAGGAAGAGAGAGAAATTGAATTGGATTTTAAGGAGGCATAATTGGGCCTTAATTTTAAATTGGGCTAAGCCCACTCATTAAGCCCAATTTTGGGCCCATAAGAGTGGTATAAAAGGGGCAAAAATCTGGAGATTTTCTCCAGAATACTCCAGCTTCCTCTTCCTCTTGCTATGGCCGAATTCTCTCTCTCCCTCTCTCTCCTTGATTCCTTCTTCTTCTACCCCAAATCTTTCTTAAACCTCAACATAAAAGATGAAGTTCCAGCTCTCTAGATCACCTTAGTGACCTTAAGCAAGAGATTTGAGCAAGGGAAGGCAAGAAATCAAGTGAAGAAAGAAAAAGAGGTAAGATGGAACTTAAAAATCCAAGTAGTTTTAAATGAGTTTTTGATGTGTTCTTATAGTTTTTGAGATTTTTAAGCTAATTATGAGCTTGGATTGTTCATTTGAGGACAAGAAATTTAGGTTAGGAAGCTTAAAGATTTCGACCAAAGGGAGATGGCAATGAAGAATGAAGTTTTGCTTGGTTTTAGGTGAAGAAAAATGAAAGTTAAGGAAGGTTAAGCATAGAAAAAGGTAAGTGACTACCAAATCCCTTAATTTCCCATTTAATATGAATTTTTCTTAATTATGTAATTAAGAGAAAAATATGTAAAATTGTTAATTAGTAAAATTATGTTAGGGAAAATGAAATGAAAGATGAGAGGAAATGAATTAAAGGTTTTAATGAAAGAAATAAAATTTTTAAGGTGGAAAAGGTTGGTGGCCGAATTCCCTAAGTAAAGAAAAATGCATGAAATTAATGTATGTTAGTTAAAAATAATAATATACATGATAATTGATGTCTATAAATTTTTAGAGAATATTTAGAATTTATTTGGGAATTTTTAAAGATTATACATATTGTATGTATTAAATGAAAATTGTGATTTATTGTGAATTCAATGATTATTTTGATGAAAAATGACATTGACCAATAAATAATGCATAAATAAATTTTATTAGAATTTATTAAAGTTATTGAAATTTTATTGGAATATTTATGTGTATATGTATAATGGAAATAATTGGAATAGCAATGCATAATTGTATAAAAATGACTAAAGTAATAAATAAGTATGACAAATAAATTAATGTCAATGACGAGAAATAAAAAGTCAACCAACCGATTTTTCGAAATAATTATTAGGTCATGAAAATAATAAAAATAATGAATTATTAAGAAATAATTCATAAATAAATAGAAAAGATGGAAATAAACTAATACGTGAATAAAAGAAAGATAAAATGAGTTTTTAAATAGAAAAAAGGATTTAAATGAAAGAAAATAAAAGTTTTGGGGCAAAATGATAATTTTGCCAAAGTGGATAATTAATGAGTAAAAATAAATAAGATATAGTAATAAGGGCAAAATAGTAATTTCGGAGACCTAACTGTGCCAAAAGATAAAGTTTCCATAGTATGGGGACTAAAATGAAATTTTACCCGAAAATGATAAAAGAAATAATAAACGATGAATAATGGAAGAAATAGTATAATAAAAATAGAAACAAATGATTATAATGGCAAAATCGTAATTATGCATTTAAAATGAATAATTCAATAGAAAAAGTTAAATTATGTATTTTTGAGTTATAAAATAATAAATTATAGTACTTAAGTTCATAATTGTCTAAAAGTAGAAAAATAAAGACGTGACTAATTTATCAAAATAAATTAGTCAACAAAAAGTATTAAAAGAATAAATAATTATAAAATTATTCCTCCGACGAAATAAAGTCGGCATACCGAATAAATGGAAAATGGGATTGAAAAAGGAAAAATTGTAAAAATGTCAGGTTTAAAAGTATGGAAAGTAATTCGTAAAGAATTATACAAAAGAATACAAGAAAAATATGAATTATAATGCCATAATTTAAAGTTTAAGTATCTGAGTGAATTATCGAAGGATAATTCACAAAAGTGACCAGAAAAGAGAAAGTGAATAAAAAGCTATTGATTAGTCAAAGGCACACAAGAGTGCATTTGATCAGAATAAAGTATAGTAGTAAATCAAAGAAAGAAATTAAAAGTTTTAAATGTTCAAAAATATTTGCAATGATGTTGATTATGTTTGCCCTTAACGATAGACAGGTAGTATGATTCTTGTTTTGGATATAATTGGCTAGCTATAGGGACACCTCTGTACCGCGGTGCAAGTCATGTCGACCTGCTTAGCTATGGTTGGGATGTTTGATCTCCATAGCTTCTGTGAAAATGTATCTGTATCTATTTTGCAAGACTTGATCTTTCGAGATCATTTCTCTATCTACTACGTGGGACCTTTGGGTCCAGTCCTGTATATCTTTTGTGGGAACCTGTTAAATTGCATTAGAGGCACATCGAAATGAATAAATAAGTACTGTTTCATTGAATTGAATACAGAAAGTTATAACGAAACGATTCGTTTGAAATAAAATGCAAAGTCAAAATAAATCTGTAAAGATTTCTGAAAAGTGTAACTAGTAAGAAAAAGAAAAGAAATGTTTTATAAGAATAAAATATTAAATCAATGTTTAGTTAGACTTTTATAAGAAATTCAAATATATCTTATTTTACGTGAAAAAAGATAACTTTAATTGATTAGTAATTCTTGTACCATTTATCACTGTAAAGATAATGACAAGTCTGAAAATTAATACTAATTTTCCTGCTTAAAGTTAAAAAGTGATGATAGCGATAAAAAGTGAACTTAATACTTAGGTAACATTTTTCTGAAAGATAAGTTACCTGAAAAGTAAAACGATATAAAGGCATAGAATTGTGCAATGAGGAAAAAGTAAAAGATATAAGTTTTAATTAGATAATTAAATATGGATAATGTATAAAAGAAGAAAAGAAAGTTTTGACTGCAAAGTACTCTAAAATAGCTATATCGCTTTGCGATGAAGCTTATAAGCCTTTTAACAGTAATGTAATTATGAGATCAAAGTTAAAGTAAAGTAATAGAATAAATAGAAAAAAAGTGAAGCCATAATATAGATTGAATAATTGACCAGTAAAGGAAGTATTAAAAGTAGTTTAATTTGGTACTAGTAAAGACACGAGTACCAATACACATCGCCAAATGAATTGATAATTAAATTGCTATGGCTAAAGGATAGAATGAAAGTACTGATAAAAAGTAAAAGTTATAGTAAAGATTAACGTAAAGAAAAAAAAAGGTAAAGTTGAAAATTTAAAAACAAAGAACAATGATTACCAAAATACGAATTAATATAACATGACTAATGTTAATAAAAGGAAGAGAAAGTGTTAAATGAAATAAGAATAATAGTAGCATAAAGTATGTAATTATGCTTATGTTGGGAAATTCTTGGATTAGTAGTCACCACTGGGCATATTTAATGCTCAACATGTAGTATTTACTGCGTGCAGGTTCTGGAGGGTTACGGGAGCACAGCACGTTGAAGGTCCCGATTGAAAGAGAAGATTTCTGTGTTAGTTGGTTTATGCTTTTGGCATGTATATACCTAGATGATTAAAGTAAAAGTTTGAATTGTATATTGAATGTATATTTTTTATCTGTAATGGATGAATGGCTAGTACAAGTTTGGTATAATGGTTAGTATTGTTTTAAATTGTCTCTAATATTATTGTTTATTTCTAGAATTATTGTAAGAGTTTTTTTCAAGTGGTTTGGAATTGTTTGGAAAAAAAAACTTACCGATTTCTGTTAAGTTCGTATCGGAAAAGACTGTTTCGAGAAGGGTGTGACAAGTGACTTGAAAAGATAAAGTGAAAGAAAAGACAAAAGTTATTGAAAAGTCAAAAGTACTAAATGAGTGTATTTGATTAGAATATAATGTATAAAGGAATAAAAGAGAGAAATTAAAGATTTTAAATGCTCACAAACGTTTACAAATGTGATTGATTATGTTTGCCCTTAGCGATAGACAGGTATTATGATTCTTATTTTGGATATAATTGGCTAGCCATAGGGACACCTCTATACCGCAGTGCAAGTCATGATGGGTGACTTGCTTAGCTATGGGTGGGATCTTTGATCTTCATAGCTTCAGTGAAAGTGAAAATGTATCTGTTTTTGCTCTGTGAGACTTGATCTTTCGAGATTATTTCTCTATCTGTTCAGTGGGACCTTCGGGTCCAGTCCCGAGTATCCTTTTTGAAAATCTTGCTATATTGCACTAGGGGCACATCGAAATGAATAAATAAGTACTGTTTAATTGAATTGAATATAAAAAGTTATAACGAAAAACGATTTGTTTGAAAGAAAATGTAAAGTTGAAATAAATCTGTAAAGATGTCTGAAAAGTATAATTAATAAGAAAAAGAAAAAGAAAAGTTTTATAAGAATAAAATATTAAATCAATGTTTAGTTAAGCTTTTATAAGGATTTCAAATATATATTTTTTACGTGAAAAAGATAATTTTAATTGATTGGTAATTCTTTTACCAATTACTACTGTAAGAATAATGATAAGTCTGGAAAATAATATTAATTTTCTTGTTTAAAGTTAAAAAGTGATGATATTAACATGAAGTAAAATTTAATGCTTAGGTAACGCTTTTCTGAAAGATAAGTTAAACGAAAAGTAAAACGATATAAAAGCATAGAATTATGCAATGAGGAAAAAGTAAAAGATATAAGTCCTAAACAGATAATTAAATATGGGTAAATGTATAAAAGAAGGAAAGAAAATTCTGACTGCAAAGTACTCCAAAATAACTATATCACTTTGTGATAAAACTTATAAGCCTTTTAAAAGTTAAAGTAAAGTAATAGAATAAATAGTAAAAAGTGAAGTTAGAATACAGATTGAATAATTGACCAGTAAATCAAGTATTTAAACTAGTTTATTTTAGGTACTAGTAAAAATACAAGTACCATTACATATTGCTAAATGAAATGATAATTAAATTGTTGTGACTAAACGATAAAACGAAAGTAATGATAAAAGTAAAAGTTATAGTAAAGATGAACGTAAAAGTAA
Organism: Excoecaria agallocha; assembly: GCA_037975025.1. Lineage (NCBI taxonomy): Eukaryota > Viridiplantae > Streptophyta > Magnoliopsida > Malpighiales > Euphorbiaceae > Excoecaria > Excoecaria agallocha. Next base: position 61,633,724 of record CM075809.1, on the reverse strand, counting down.
AAATAAGTCCGATATCGATCCACCTAAGAAAATACTGTAAAGTAAAGTTGAAGGTTTAGAAACAAAAGAACAATAATTACCACAATGCGAGTTAATAATATGATTAAAGTTAACCGAGGTAAAAGAAAATGCTTAATGAAATAATACTGGTAGAAGCATAAATTACGAAATTATGCTTATTTTTGGGAAATTATTGGATTAGTAATCACCACTGGACATATTTAATGCTCAACACGTAGTGTTTACTGCATGCAGGTTCTGAAGTGTTGCGGGAGCACAGTACATTGAAGGTCCAGATCGGAAGAGAAGATTTTTGTGTTAGTTGGTGTAAGCTTTTGGCATGTATATACTTAAACTATTAAGGTAAAAGCTTGAATTGTCTTTTGAATGTGTTTTTTTTAATTGTCATGGATGAATGGATAGTATAAGTTTTTGGTATGATATTTGGTGTTTGTTTTATTTGTTGTTAGACTGTTGTTTGATTCTGGAATTAATGAAAAAGTGCTTTAAGTGTTTCGTTTTGTTTGAAAAAAAAACTTACCGTTTTCAGCTAAGTTTCATCTTGGAAAGGACTATTCCGAGAAGGGTGTGACACTAATAATTCTTAGCTACCCAAGTTACAACTTTACAAAATTATTTATAACCAAGGAATTAACCTAATGTCATTAGAATAATGGACTAGGTTGATTTAACATATAATTCTTCCTAAACTAGGAAAACTTAAATCAACTTAATGACTAAATGAATGGGCTGCCTGTAAGGCCCAAACAATAAACATAGAACTAAACATTATTAACTCAATTAAGTCTTATTCAACTTAAAGCAAAGCCCAACTCATAAATAGTCCAAATTTAAATTATTGCACATGTAATGCACATGCTCAAGGCTTCTTTTCATGGTCTACTTTAATTCCCAGCATATGCACCATCATTAATCCCTGATTAACTCTTCCAAGCTGGCTCTCTACAACTCCAAACATTGTCCATCCATATACTATTGTGCTTGCAAAGGCTATTGCGCTCACGACATAGAGCTTCTTTTTTCATGAATACTTGCATAAACGCCAGCAGTTTCTCTCTGATCCTTTTGGCTTTGCTCCTTATGATTGGTCTCTCTGGAAACCTCAATGGATCCTTATAATTATCCAATCTCTTAGAAATATTTACATCATTCTCTCCTTCCTCGAAAAGATTTATCTTTGAATCTGTATCTATATCAAATGGAGACAAATCATAAACATTAAAAGTAGCAGAAACTTAATAATTACTTGGTAGATCAATCTTGTAAGCATTGTCATTGAACTTTTCCAGCACTTGAAAAGGTCCATCTCCTTTCACATCAAGCTTAGACTTCCTTTGAGTTGGAAACATTTCTTTTCTCAAATGTACCCAGACCCAATCACCTAGTTTAAATAAAATCTTCCTACACCCTTTATTGGCTTGGTCAACATATGTTTTGTTCCTTTTTTATATATAAGCACGAGTCTTCTCATGAATAGATCTAACAATTTTAGCCTTTTTCTGTCCATTTAAATTAGATATCTCATGCAAAGGTAAAGGCATTAAATCCAAAGGAGTTAAAGGATTAAAACCATAAACTACCTTAAATGGTGAAAAACTTGTTGAAGAATGAACAGTTCAATTATATGCAAATTCAATCAATGGTAAACATTCTTCCTATGTTTTCAAGTTTTTACCAGCAACAACACACAATAAAATTCCTAAAGTTCGATTAACTACTTCAGTTTGTTTGTCCATTTGAGGATGATAAGTAGTTGAAAATAATAATTTAGTTCCCAACTTTTCCAATAAAGCTTTCCAAAAGTAACTCAAGAACTTTACATTTCTATCTGACACAATTGTCCTAGGTATGCCATGCAAACTTACAACATCCCTAAATAACAAATCAACAATATTCGTAGAATCATTGGTTTTATGGAAAGGAATGAAATGCACCATCTTACTAAACCTATCAACTACAACAAAAATACTATCTTTACCCCTTTTCATTCTAGGTAAACCTAACATAAAATCCATAGATATGTATATCTAAGGTTCATTCAAAATAAGCAAATGAGTATATAAACCACATGGTTTAACTTTAGACTTGGTTTGCCTACATACAATACATTTGTCAAAAATTCTTTGAACATCTCTACGTATAGGAGGCTAGTAAAAATGTTCATGCAACACATCTAAAGTTTTGAGCACACTGAAGTGTCCCATCAAACCTCCACTATTTGCTTCACGCATCAACAATTCTCTCAAAGAACATATAGGCATATATAATTTTCCTTCTCTAAATAAGTATCCATCATGCCTATAAAATTTTTTAAATGCAACATGTTTGCATGCATTAAACACATTACCAAAATCGAAATCAGTAGCATACAAATCCTTAATATACTTAAAACCTTATAACTTAGAACTTAAAGCAGAGATTAATGAATACCTTCTCAAAAGTGCATCCATTATCACATTTTTTTACCTTTCTTGTAATGGATTACATTTGAAAATGTGTCCATGAATTCCATCTATTTTGATTATCTTTTGTTCAACTTACTTTGAGACTTCAAATGTTTCAATAACTCATGATCAGTGTAGATCATAAATTCTCTTGGTAAGAGGTAATATTGCCAAACCTCCAAAGCTCTCACCAAAGCATATAATTCTAAATCATAGGTGGAATACCTCAATTTAGCTCTACTAAACTTTACACTAAAGTATGCGATCAGTTTCCTATCCTGCATCAAAATAGCACCAATACCTAACCTGAAAGCATCACATTCAATTTCAAAAGCTTTATCAAAATTAAGAAAACTTAAAACTAGAGTAGTACATAGTTTTTTCTTAAGTATCCTAAAGGCATTTTCCTGACTCTTACTCCATTCAAAAGGCACTTTATTTTTTATTATTTCAATCAATAGAGCAGCTATAGTACTAAAATCTTTCGCAAACCTCCTATAAAAACTAGCAAGTCCATGAAAAATCCTAACCTCACTAACTGTCTTAGGTGTAGACCACTCTCAAATGGCTTTAACCTTCTCCTAATCCACTTCTATACCCTTGTTTGATACTACAAATCCTAAAAATTTCAACTTGTCACAGTAAAAGGTGCATTTATTCACATTTACATACAACTTTTCATCCCTTAGCACTTTCAATATAGCTCTAATATGTCATATATGCTCATTTAAAGATTTAATATAAATGAGTATATCATCAAAATAAACAACAACAAATTTACCAAGGAATTCACGCAAGACATGGTTCATTAATCACATAAAATTACTAGGTGTATTAGTTAGTCCAAAAGACATAACTAACCACTCATACAAACCATACTTCATTTTAAAAGTTATTTTCCATTCATCCCCTAATTGCATCCTAACTTGATAGTATCCAATCTGAAGATTGATTTTAGTGAAATAGCAGGCACCATGCAATTCATCTAACATATCATTAAGTTTAGGGTTAAGATATCTATACTTTACCTAATTTTGTTGATTGCATGACAATCAATGCACATTCTCCAAGTCCTATCCTTCTTTCGTATAAGTAGTATGAAAGCCGCACACGGACTAAAACTCTTTCTTATTTATCCCTTTTTCTAAAAGCTCATCAACTTGCTTTTAAAGTTTCTTCATTTCCTCATGGTTATTTCTACAAGCTGGTTATTTGGAATGGTCGCTCTTGGAATAAAGTCGATTTGATGCTCAATCCCTCTCAAAGATGGTAATCCTTTCTAAATCTCCTTGAGAAAGACATATTTGAATTCCTGCAATAAAAAAAACAACACCACTAGGCAAATTTTAGTTAAAGGTAGCCAAATTTAAGAAGTTCTTTTTGAATCAAAGTATTAAGAGAAATTTTCTTGACTCAACAGCTTTCTTGATGTCCCTTTCTTTTGCATAAAACATATTTTTTTCTCTCTGCGCTATTTGTCATGCTCGTGATGGATGTCGCACCCATGATAGAACCCACTCCTTCCAAAATTTTCTCTCCTATGCATATTTCTTTCTTTTTCTTTCATGTACGGTCACTCACCAATGGGCCATGTTCTTTCTTTTCTCTTTTGGCCTCTTTTTTCTTTTTTTTTTCTTTTGTATTTTTAACCTCACTACCCTTTTCTCCCTTAAGTGACCTTTAAAGCTTTAACTGTTCCTCATCCACTTCCTTAGGTGTTAAAGGAGCTAAAGTGATATTTTATCCATTCAGTTTAAATGAATACCTATTCTTATCCCATAATGAATGGCTTTTCTATCGAATTTCCAAGGTTTTCTAAGTAAAATATGTCCAGCATGCATTAGCACCACATCACAAATCACCTTATTATGATATTTTCCAATTAAAAAAGCAACAATTATTTTGTGACTCTCACTTCCCCATAATTATTCAACCATTATAACTTATAAGGTCTAGGATATTTCATCCATTTTAAGCTTAATTTGTTAATTAGTGTAGTACTAGCAACATTAGTACAACTACCTCTATCAATAATCAAACTACATACCTTATTATGCACCTTACATCTAGTACAAAAAATATTATCTCTTTGATCATCATTAGATTCTTCCTTAAATTGTAAATTTAAAACGCGCCAAACTACCAATGATTCACCATGTTCAACAAATTCAATATCATTATTAAACACAGTTTCTAGACTAAGCATAGAACTAAAATCCCTCTCATGATTAGACTTAATCTCTCCATTCTCCATAACTAACATAGCCCTTTTATTAGGACATTAAGATGCAATATGCCCTACTTCTAAGCATCTAAAATACTTAATATATCCATACTTAGTATTAAAAGGGGTTACATTAGAAATACATTTTGTTTTAGGTGTGCCACTTTTGTTGTCTTTGACTTTCTCTTTTGCATTAACAAACTTTTGAGTAGGTTTGATATCTCTCTTGTTCCATCTTGAATTCTATTAGGATGTAGACCTCGAAGTGTTACTTCTAGTACTTCCTTTGTACTTTATTTGTCTCTCCACCAACATAGTTATATTCACCAGCTCTTCCATGTCAATAAAGTGTTGTAATTCCACTACATTGGCTATTTCTCTATTTAATCCACTCAAAAATCGAACCATTACTAACTCTTCTTCCTCTTCTAAGTTGGCTCTGGTCATCAACATCTCCATCTCCTTATGGTACTCCTTTACAGATCTAGTCCCTTGAGTGAGCCTTTTGTAATTGTCGATGTGTTTCTCTAAAATAATAACTAGGCATGAACCTTTTCTTCATTTCATTATCCTCTTAATCTCTTCCTAACTGGCAGCTGGCAATTCTCTATTATTCCTCCTATTTTTATTCAAATTAGACCACTAAATTAATCATAATCGGAGAACTCGATAGCATCCAATCTAACATTCTTATCTTCAAAATAATTATGACACTCAAAGATCATTTCTACTTTTATTTCCCATTCGAGATATTTCTCAGCATTATTTACCTTTAAAGGGTGGAATTTTCATCTTGATGGCACTCAAGTTTCTATCCCTTCCATCTTTCCTTCTTCTTTATCCCCTCCCTGAATGAACTTCTTCTTTTTTTTTCAAATCATCAAGCTTAACATCTACATTGTCCTTAATCCATCGATCCCTCCTGGCCATTCTTCTAAAATTACTTGTTGTGCTCACTTTTAACCATTCTAACCTATCATTCACACTACTTGTAAATCTCTCAAATGTTCCATGCATTACTTACACCGAATATGCTACCTCTTCAAAAGTTATTCCCTTCTTGTAGTCTTTTTAGTCATTGTAGAAATCTATAAAAAGTATTAGATAATACCTTATAAACACTCCCTCGTGTGTTTACACTCAAGTATATTTCACATAATATGGGCTTTTAGCCTCGTTCATATCCTCACACACTTTTGCCTTTTTTCCACTCATATTCCCAATATATAGTTGTTCTTCAGAATCAAGAAGTACTTCAAGCAAAACTTAAGTAAAGAAAACAAGGAAATTCAATAAAACACAAAAAAAATAACGTTTTCACAAAAATGTTAAGGCAAAGTTATCTTTGTTGAGAGTGCGATAGACTTGAAGAGTTGCAAAAATTTGGAGAAAACCCTTTCAGAATGTTACACAAAAAATGAAAACAATGTGTATAATTGATTTTTATGTGCTAGTGAACAATACGAAGAAAATTTATCACTCAAACAATATTTATGGAAGCAAAGATAAGCAATTAAGTAATAAAGATAACTAAGAATGCAAGAAAAATGAATATGGAGCTAAGTGTCACGGATTTGGCTCCTTATAAAAAATAAAACCAAACTAGAGTCCTAAAGTTTCTATCCCGACCCATGCTAGCTCTGCCTAATTATGCTTTAAAGAAACCCAAAAACTTTTAATTGGATTGCAAATCTTTTTGATTTTCTTTCAATTAAATGTCGATAAATACAACATTTTTTACTATACTAATATCAACAATTTTTTTTTGTTAACAGTACGTGAACAGTACCCTAATGAACATTAATAATGAATAGTACCAATAAACTGTATCTACATTTTTTTATCAAGTAATATCCAATTTAACTATGAATATAACAAAAAATTAAACTGATAATTTTCGAACAACAACTTTAGGCTCTAATACCAAATGATGCAGAATCCTAGGATCTAAGAATTCTAAAATCCTTTATCGATTCAATTGTTTATAAACTTAGTATGCAATCCGAAAGATAAATACTTTAAACCTTAATTATAAAGGAGATTAAAACTTGAAGCAAAAATAAAATGAAGAATAGAACTACACAAGTAAAACTTGAATAACCCTAATTCTTAAAACAACATCAAAGTAAGAACACTCACCTTGACAAGCAATTATGAAGAATCAATTCAATTCAAATTAATCAAAGTTTACTAATTCTTAGCTACGTAAGTTATAACTTTTCAAAAGTATTTATAGGCAAGGAATTAACCTAGAGTCATTAGGATAATAGACTAGGTTAATTTAACCTTTAATCCTTCCTAAATTAGAAAAACTTAAATCAACTTAAAGACCAAATGAATGGGCTACCTGTAAGGCCCAAGCAATAAATCCAAAACTAAACATTATTAACTTAATTAAGTCTTACTTAACTTAAAACAAAGCCTAACTCATAAATAGCCCAATTTTAAAATATTGCACATTTTTAAGGCTTCTCTTCATGTTCCACTTTAATTCCCAGCATATGCACCATTATCAAGCCTTGATTAACTTTTCCAAGCTGGCTCTATATAACATCGGAGCTAAAATTTACCTATCTGAAATTTAAAAATTCAAAGTTATCTGAAAATTTATTTTTTACTTTCAAATTTTATTTGAAATTACTTCTAGTAGGTATATGCAAATGGAATAATTTTTTGAGATATGTAAAATATTTTTAGACCGATCAAAGTTTGGTCAAACTATGATACGATCATAAATTTTTTCTCTATCTATTTTGAAGGCATATTTGATCTCAATTTCATCCCAAATTATATTACCAGTTTTTTCATGAAATGTACTTTTCAATGGTTATGAAAACTTTTTATAGATCTTATGTGGTACTATTTACCTTGGTATCACTATTAATTATTTTAATTAATTTTTCTAAAATATAAAATGTGTTTATCTATTTTTTTTAAAATTATAATAATTTTTCATTTCACAAAAATTAATCAAAATTATTATTTTAATTAAAAATATTATTTTGTATGTAATTTTTCTATTACAATCTTGATTACTAAATATACATCAAATTTATTTATATTTTGAATAGTGGCCACTTTAAAATTAGGTGGTAGAATATGGGACATAATGTAAGTAAAAATAAATGAAGAAAAGTTGATGTTAAAATGGCCTAAATATCGGATTAGTTAGGAATAGTATTTTTCGATGGTGAATAGTGATACTAGGGTGAATAATATCTCTCAAATTCAAAAAATATTTTATTTGATCATTAGAAAGAACATGTCATCAGGAGTCGATGGTTTAAATTTAGGATCAAACGGAGGTCGTTTAGACCTCAGAAAGGCATTAGGAAGTTAAGTCACTTTCAAAATTAAAATATGACTAGTTTGATCTAGTTTGACTGGATCATAAAATATGCTACGGATCTCAGAAAAATAATCCAACAATATGAACGTGCTCATATTGATGAGTAGAATTATATGGTAATGAAAGATTAATTTTTAGTGATTTTAAAAATTGGATTATCGAATTGGTAAAAGTAAGCCAGATCGAAAAGTGATCTCTGATTGACTCAAAAATATTTGTAAAGCCTAATGAATATATTTTGAGAATTATAAAAGTATTTTTAGGAAGGTTTAAACATAAAAAATAAAAGAAAAATAATGATTTCAGTTTTAATAGTAATTAATTGACCGTGAATTTGATTGAGACTTTGAAAATACAAATAATTTTTAAAAATTGAAAAAAGTTTCAATTGGGCTCTAATTAGTATTTGTAATTATTTGATAATGAAAAAATAATTTTATGGTAACACCAAAAATTTGGTAATCGGATTGATTTAAGTGAACCAGATCAGAAATAGATTCCAATTGAGCTAAAATTTTTTTATAACGGCTTAATTTATTATTTTAAGAATTATGGAATTTATTTTTAGAGCTTGGAAAGAGAGATAAATAATTTAGAATACATTAAATGAGCTTAAATATTGAATTGGGCTTAAATTAGGCCCAACCACTTTGGTTAAACCAAGTTCAGCCCAAATTAGCCCTATAGGTAGCCTAAAAAATCTGTAAGCTTCCAAAATTCACCATAGCTCTCTCCCATCTCCTCCATGATCGAATTGGCCATCTTTCTCTCTCTTGGATTTTCTCATTTTCTCTCTCAAAATCTCCCATTAAATTTCACTTTCTCAAACAAATCGAGGCTTCTCTTTCATATGGTGGCCATGTCTAAACTCAATTTAGAGTGATTAATATGAAAAAAATCAAGATTTATCAAGTTATGTACCAAAAATAAGAATTTTTGAATGAAATGATGATGATTGATAAAGTTAAGCTAAGGAGAAGAAGATTAAAGTATGGAGGAAATAAATTTAAGGTAAGTGGATATAATATCCCCTAATTTTCATTGATTTGGTTTTATTTGTGGTTATGTATGTTATGCATGTATATGATTAATGCATGAACAATTGAAATAATTGTTATGGAAATGGTTAAAAGGATTAAAAGTGATGTTTAATTAGTTAGTAATGAAATAAAATAAATTTGAGGTGAAGAACTTGAGATGGCCAAAAAGAGTAATTAGATTTACTATAATGATTTTTAATGTGTACAATCATTTAAGTGTAAAATACTGATAATGATTAACTAAATAGGTGGATTAAGTGTTAAATGGATCACATTAAATTATGTGTGAAAAAAATTAGGTTGGCTGAATATATATAAATATTTTTAATGTATATTTTAATTGAAATGTATATTAAGTGTATAATATTGATTATTGGTATGTATTGAAGTTCAACTGATGAAATATGAAATTAAAATAAAATAAATGAGAGATTTAAATGAAAGAAATTGAAAGTTTAAAGGTAAATTGTAATTTTTGCAAAACATTGAGGAAAAAGGATAAAATGGTAATTCAATTGTTTTAGGAACTAAATTGTAGTTCCATAAAAGTATACTAAATTAAAAATATAAAATATACAACCAATGACAATTTTGTGAATAAAAGTGAACTAGAGGGATAAAATTATAAAGCAATAAAGTTCAGGGACTAAACATAAATTTTTTTATATAAAAGTTTAAGTGTGAAAAAGAAAAAAATAATTGTAAATGTGAATGAAAAGTGCAAAAAGTAAAGTAAAAATGAAGTTTAGAATGAAAAAGTACCTAATTGAAAAGAAATAAAAAGTTTAGGGGTAAAATGGTAGTGAGTAAAAATGACAAAGAAATGAATAAAGGGTAAAAATGGAAAGAAATAGTGAGCAAACAGGCTAAAATGAACTTTCATGAATTAGGACTAAAATGAAAATTTTCATGAATAGTTAAAATAAAAACCAAGTGGTAATTTTGTATGCCAAGAAATGAACGTGGATTGAAAATACGTAACCTAGTGGCAGTTTTATAATTAAAGTATAAAAAGTACAATTTTGCAATTAAATAAAAATTAAGGAATAAATTGAAAAGTATACCAAAGTAATAGTATTAATTGGCATGAAATTTATATAAATATTTTGAGAATGAAATTATATTATGCTTGAAACAAAATTATTGAATTATGGTGAAATAATTCATAAAATGAGTGAAAATAATGAATTATAATGAGATAATTCATAATATGTGTAAAGGTGACAAAAAAGTTGAGTGGTTAGTGAATGAAAATGTAAAAGCAAGTGAAAGTGTTAAAAATGTGAAAAATGAATTCAAGAAAAATAAATCATTCATGAAATGAGTGAGAATGATGAATATGTCGAGTGATTAGTATATTGAAAATGTAAAAACAAGTGAAAAAGTTAGATGTGTAAAAGTGATGAAAGAAGTGAATGAACAGTATACTGAAATGAAAAGAAAGAATTAAATGGACTGAAATGCAAAAGCAAATGAAAATATCAGAAATGTGAAAAGTAAGTCTAAAATGAGCAAAGAATGTTGCCCTTAGTAGTGGTCTGACGGATAAAATCTAGTTCAGGATATAATTGGCTAGCCATAGGGACACCCATACTGCAATGTAAGTCATGGCAACTTGCTTTGCTATGGTAGGATCATAATGATCTCACATAGTTTATGTTCTGACTGCTTTGTTCCAATATAATCTGTGGTGGATTGGTCATTCGGGGTTATCCTCTACTGTACTAAACTGTTGTGGGCCTATGGGGTCTATGTCCTATATATCTGATTTGAAAATTTATGCTGGGATTATATTAGAGGCATGATGGTAATAATGACATAAAAGTGCAAAAATGTGAAGTGTGAATGGAAATGAAAGTGAAAAAGGACTAACGTGAAAGAAAATAAAAAGTTTAAAGTCAAAATGATAATTTATCCAAATAATGAACTTAATGGGTAAAAGTAATAAAATAGTAAAAGTATGAATAAGAACGATAAAAGAGCGAATGAACAGCTTAAAAATAATCCGTTGTAGTCTTGAAGGACTAAAATGTAATTTGACATGCAAATGTTAAAATAAGGACTAATTGATAATTTGTATGATAAATAATGGATTTAAAGTGAAAATAAGTGAACTGATAGCAAAATTGTAAATAGGATGTAAAATGATAGTATTGTAAATAAGTGAAAAATTATGGATCCATATAGAATTTGCCATAAAATGGTATATTTGAAATAAAATGATAAGTTACATGTCAAATAAGTAATTTAGTGTGAAAGTAAAGATAAGTAGTGGCATTAGTGTAAATAAATGATAAAAGAAAGCACAATTGTAATTTAACAAAAGTGCAAAGATTAAATTGTAATTTAGCAAATGGAATGTTAATTGAAAGATGAAACTATGAATGAACCCTATTATATGGTAAGATAGGGATCAAAAGTGTAATTTTTACACATAAGTGAAATTAGGGACTAAATTAAAATTATTAATGTCATAATAGGTATTAAAAATAAAAGAAAGAAAAAATTAAACCGTAAAAGTAAGTATAGCGAAAATAAGAAGATCCTTTTAAAATAAGCTATTGGATAACTGACTGAATGAATGAATGTATCCGAATGATTAAATGATTGCGCAATGAATAAAAAAATAAAAATAAAATTCCAAGTGAAAATGGAATATGAGTGAATGTATTTGTAATGAGTGAAAAGAATTTGCATTACAATGTAAAGTGGCAAGAAATTATTATTAAGAATCAAAATTGTAAATTGCATAATGAATAGTAAATGAAGTGTATAAATGAGTTCAATTATCGATATTAAAGTGATTAATTATAATTCAAAGTTAATATTGTAAATAAATGGAAGATAAGCATAAAAATGGCAATTACACTAAGTGATGTGTTTAAAAGTTTAAAATTGATAATTGAACCCTATTGGATGGTTTAAACAATTTTTCAAGTGGAATGCATGTGTGCATGAATGTATGATGCACATTAAAATGAAAAAATGAATAGCTAGTGTTAATTAATGCTCATGAAAGCATGCATATGTGTATGTATGTGCGTATGCATGCATGTAGATGTACGTGTGAATGATAATTTTTGTGGAAAGTATGGAATATGTATCTACCAATGGGCATTTTGATGCTCAGTGCGTAGTTTGTTAACTGCATGCCAGTTATAAAGATATAATGATGTGTAACCGATGCTACAATGTTGATCAGGATCAAAGCAGAGTTTAAGGATGATAGTTGGCATAGCATGTATATATGTGTATATGAAAGGTATAGAATGTGAATTGTACTTATGTAATATTTAATTGTTAGTATTGTTTACTAGATGAATCTGTTGTATGATACGAATGTATCTGTGATTTATGAAAAATTTTAGCAGACTGTTTAATGTAGATATTTTTGTTATCACCATTCTGTTGTGATATCCGATCACTGTACGTTCGATACAGCAGTATAAAGGTGTTATGGATGTTGCTGCATTTTGAACCCAAGCAAGAAGGAGACAAACAAAAGTCTTTTAACATATAGCCAAATGCATGAATACTTAAATGTGTTATCACTGACTCTGTGCAAACGGGTCCACATCTGAACCCACATCCTGATGTTGCATTATTGAAATCAATCCCATTTTTACAATTACTTTGTGATACACCCCAATTCTCTAATTTTTTTTATTAAAAAAGATATTATTTAAAAAAATCCCCAAAATTAATAACCACCATACTATCACTTTTTTTCTATTACTTTCAGTTTAGATATTAATAACCGCAGTACATTAAAATCAGTTTTATCACAATAATGTTGCTTCTTCTTCTTCTTCTTCTTCTTCTTCTTCTTCTTCTTCTTATTATTATTATTATTATTATTATTATTATTATTATTATTATTATTATTATTATTATTATTATTATTATTATTATTATTATTATTATTTTAGATCGCATCTTTCAAGAATATATACAAGATAGAGCTTATTTATTGATATTTTGAGACATGAAAAGTTAGTTAATGCTTTGATTTGATCTTAGTAATTGATATGTAAGCCGACATAAATTACAAATAGATAGTACAATATGCATGCATCTCCATTTTCTTTTTTTCTTTTTTTTTTTGGTTATATGTCAATTAATGGGAAAATATTATTTGATAATGAAATAGCTATTTCAATCTCTATTCAGTAGAGCAAAACTTCTTTTTCAATGTTAGGTCACATGATTAATTTGCTACAAACCAAAAAATGTCAAGTCCTTAAATGTTGGATTTAGAATTTTATAACCCATTTTATAGAATTGTATGGATTTTGCTTTTGTGAAGCACATTCATTTTTCAAATGCAAGTTTTTGAGGTTATAGGCAATGATAAAGAAGCAAAAAATAAAAATAATGAAATATCATATATAATTTGGAGAGAAAAACATATAAATCTTTTTGAAATGTAAATATATATATATATATATAAGGATGAGCTATATAAAAATATAAATAAGGATTAGCTATTACATAACTATAAATCATAATTTAAAACATAGAGTTGGTATGCTATCTTCCTATGAGTTTTGTATGAAAATTGAGGCAAAAAGCATAGGGGTACCTCCCTCTAAGTTTTTATTAAAAAACTGAGGCTAAATGTAAAAGGGTGTCCCTATGAGTTTTTATTGAAAAACTAGGACAAAAAGTCGAGGGATATCCCTTTGGATTTTGGTTGAAAATTGAGATAAAAAGCGAAAGGGGTGCCCTTTTAAGCTTTGGATAAAAAATTGAGCCAAACAGCATAGGGTACCTGAGGGAAAAATGCTAAGGGGTACCTTTTTTAGTTTTTGTTGAAAAACTGAGGTAAAAAACCAAGAGATATCCCTTTGACTTTGGGATGACAAAATGAGGCAAAAAACAGAGGGGCATCCCTTTAAATGTTGATTCAAAAACTGAGGCAAAAAGAAAAGAGGTACCCCTTTGAGTTTTTGTTGAAAATTTGAGGTATAAAGCCAGTGGGTACCTCTTTGAGTTTTTGTTGAAAATTTGAGGTATAAAGCTAGTGGGTACCCCTTTGAGTTTTAAATGAAAGCTGAGGCAAAAAGTCAAAGGGTACCCTTTTGAGTTTTGGATAAAAAATCCAGGCAAAATAGTATCCCTTTAAGTTTTGGTATAAAAATTGAGAAAAACTACAAAAGGGTACCCTTCTTACTTTTTGTTGAAAAACTGAGGCAAAAAATCAAGAAGTACCTCTTTGAGTTTTGGATGAAAAAAATTAGGCAAAAATTATAAGGACATCCCTTCAAGTTTTGGTTAAAAAACTGAAGCTAAATGCAAAGGGATACCCTAACGTGTTTTTATTGAAAAAATTGGAAATTAATTCCACAAATGGAACTCCACGAGTACAAAATTTTTCCACAATGAATTAAAAGTCTGAATGCTTATGTGGAAAATTCAGATGCCTCACTTACTATATATGCGTCTTTCTTCAAACTCAAAACATAAAATTGCATACAAGGCAATCTTGTATTTTATATATACAATATTATGTCAAAAAATCTTCAAATTTTGATTAGATCTTATCTAAACTCAATCCATTCGTAGGGCTTTAGTCTGTTTGTCACAAAATTTATACATCCTCTAGCTTGTAGGGCATAATCCAATTATATGTATTGGTTGGCCCTCTCTATTACATCAGCAAAGTCCATTGGAGGGAATGTTGTGATGGATTCAAATAATTAAGTGCTTGCTATGGTGCAAGCCAAAATGTTTGTGGCTATTTCAGGATGCAAGTTCCTTATTTCAGAGGCTAAGCTCTGGAACCTATCAATATAACTCCTTAGAGTTTCATCCGGATCTACACTAAATTACACAAATCTTTATCAGTTTTTGAGGTCTTGATCTGCACAATGAATCTGGTTGTGAACAAATCACGAAGCTACCTAAAACAGTGAATTGATTTCGAAGGACGATCATGAAACCAGTCCAAAGCATCCCCTGCTAACGTTGTAAGAAACATTCGATCAAAAATTTTATCATCAAAAGAATACATTTGTATCTGCATTAAATATTTTGAAATATGACATTTAGGATCAGATTTACTTGTACATTTGGTCATCTCAATCTCCTTAAATCTGCTAAAACTTTTGGCATTGTGAATCCCCTGAATGAACTGAAAAACTATACTACAATCAAATATTGGTTTTTTAGGATGATTTAGCCTTAATTTTTTCACTTATCACAAGATCCATTTTTCATTTTGCTCCAAAATAAAGTCATTGATCTCACCTCCTCTCCTTATTAGTCTTCTCTTTAGGGTGTACACATAGTTTATATCTTCTTCTAGGTTAATGAGGGATGAAGGAGATTGCTTGGGAGTAACACCAGCATTATTTATGGAAGAATGACTTCTACCTTCTTGTGGTATCTTCTCATTTCTTTTGCTTCTTTTGTCATGAACTTGTACTCAAGATCTAGTCTCGAATCTGAGGTCAATTGATTCTCTAATTTGCAATGGAACATTTATATGTTGTCAATCGATGTCTAGCAAATGTACTAGATCGGCTAGTAATATAGGAAAATAAGATTAAGATCCTAAATATCGTACTTAAGGAAATATGAATTGCTAAGAGTAATGTCTATAATTGAGTTGAATCAATCTGAGATTATTTTATAAGTTTTTAAACCAAAGGCAAGAACTAAACTAAATTAATAGTAAAGAAAAACAAAAACAAAAACTAAACTAACATAAATTAAACATAGAACAATAACTAAAATATTTCTACTAAAGGAACTATCCACCTTAACTTCTATTGCAATGACTCAAATCAAAAGTAACACAAGTGATTATGAAAAAACAAGTTAAATAATGTCAGATATCTAATTCAGAATATCATTCTAAGCATTAAATCTTCTTATTAGGAATAATCTAATACTTAGCATAAAGATCCGGTTTTAAACTCCTAAACATTCATTAAACTATTTTTCAAGCAAACTTAACTTCAATCTATTCTTAGTTTAACTTTTCTTAGTCTTAATACACTCTTACCAACACACAATTATCAAAAATTTAGAATATAATCATACATCAATACTAATGAATTAAACCAAGAACTTGCATATCATAGATCATACTTGAAATCAATCATCAACCATTTATCAAATAAGTCAATCATTAACTCAATAACAACCAAAGATATGAATTTACTCAATAACTAAGAAATAATCAAACTTGCATTAAATTAAAGCTCAAACTAAGTTATTACGATAAAAGTATGAGGGTTTCAAGTTTTCCTCAGCAAAATTAAGGAAAACTACTTATCGAACATGATAAAAATGAAAAAAAAACTAAAATAAAAAATACAATACTCATGAAGCTTCAAACTTGCTCTTGATGTCTTGTCAAAACCACAGTAGAAAGCTTAAATCTTTAAGAGAATTGAAAACTAAGAAAACTAAGCTAAAAAACTACAGTATAATTAAGAAAACTAAAACTAGGTCTAAAACTAAAACTAAAAATTTGTAAATCTAAACCTATTCTACATCTGACTTAATTCTTTCAATTATGGTGCTTTGTCTTGCTTATATAGCCTTTAAAGAAAAAGTTTTAGTGCCTTAGAACTTCTCTTTCTAGAAAGGAATTGAGTTTTAATGAAATATGAGTCTTTAATCGACAGAGGTCTTGAACTACTCAAGTGAGTGGTTTTTAGCTCGGGCAAGTGGTAAGTCTACTTAAGAGAGCACTTTACTTGCTCGGGTGAGTGGTTTTAACACTCTCCCAATACTTATTCTCTGTTTTTCATGATACTCTTACTTTAAAATTACACAATTGCTCTAAATCTCTTCCTTTCTTCAGTTAACTTATTCTTTTCTTCAATTTAGCCCTTAAAATATTAAAACTTGCAATTAAGCTCACAAACACATAAAGTAAGAAATTAAACATGCAAGCAACCAAATTAAAGCTAAATTAACTAATTTAAATATATAAACATACACTGAAAATATAGTATAATTCACAATTATCAATTGTCCCATATCCCTTTCTTTGCTTACTCCTTTTGATTATCTTGTAGAAGTTTTAGGGCATCTTCTCCTATGTATGGATTTCGTGATGCTCTTGCTGAAATCCCTAAAAATTATCTTCAAGTCTTTTACTGTAATAGGGGTGGATTCATTACAAGCCATGAATTCTCTCTCGAATTCACTCAAGAAATTGTGACTCGCTGGCAGCCCAAAGGGGTGTCTTTTGTTCTAACGATGGATCTGGGCTTCCTACACTCAACGTCAGAGTAATTTTCAAATTCGAGGTGGCTTAATTGCTCATGTGGGCTTCCTATCGCTCTCAATGAAAACACCAAATAATATTTTGAAAAATATAAAAAATAGAAAGGAGTGGAAATGCCCAATAATGAGAAGCTTTCCGAAACTTGTAAAAGAGAAGAGTATTCGATCGGATCGGAATAGGTTCTGGTGCTTAAGTTAGCAGATATCTTTTAGAGAGAGAGAAAACAAATAGAAAGAGTTTTTTTAACGAGAAATTGACATTTTCGAAATTTTTCATGCTATCTCTATTTATAGGATTTTGATAGTTTATAGGCTATTAGGCTCTTGAATGCCTGGAATAATGATCTAAGATGATGATGCGATTACACTGTGGCGATTATATCTTATTCGGTGACCGATATCAAATGGATATATGGAGGCCATACCGTTGGACTAATTTAACAGTTTTGTCATGTCAATCTGATCGGATTATCCCAAATATTTTTCTTGTGAGCTTGAATGTGTATTAGATTTTTGGATTTCGAGTTCCAACTTTGAAGGATATTATTAAACCGAAAACCATGATAATATTAAATTATGTCCAAATAATTAAAATTATTATTGCAAAACCCAATGCGCGTTGAAAGTGGAATGGCATTATTTGTAACAGTCAATATGAAAGGATTAAGGAAACCTAAATTTGAGGTGGTTGTTTCCAGAATCCTCCAATTACAACTCAACACACAAACTAAAAACAATATAAATATGGCCTGTCAAAAAAAAAAAACAATATAAATATAAAAATAAAAACAGATCCAGCCAATCACAAAACCACCAGTTTATATCTCGTTACACCCTGCTTTTCTATTCCGCCCACCAAAATCATCTTCCCCGGAAAATATAATCAGATTTCCCAGGAAAATGAGAGAAATTCTCCATATCCAGGGCGGCCAATGCGGCAACCAGATTGGGGCCAAGTTCTGGGAGGTGATCTGCGACGAGCACGGAATTGACCATACTGGAAAATACAGAGGGGATTCTGATCTCCAGCTTGAACGTATTAGTGTCTATTACAATGAAGCTAGTGGTGGTCGATATGTGCCTCGTGCTGTTCTCATGGATCTCGAGCCCGGCACTATGGATTCCGTTAGATCTGGTCCTTTTGGGCAGATCTTCAGGCCCGATAACTTCGTTTTTGGTCAGTCTGGAGCTGGTAATAACTGGGCTAAAGGTCATTATACGGAGGGAGCAGAATTGATTGATTCTGTTCTGGATGTTGTTAGAAAAGAGGCTGAGAATTGTGATTGCTTGCAAGGTATTGACTCAATTTACCTTTTCATTGTGGTTTTTCTTTTTTTCTTAATTGATTCGAGCTTTTCGTAGCTTTGACTGGTTTTTTGGATATGGGTCAAATTTTTTATTTTTTATTTTTGTTGTTCGCTTTTTCCTGTACATTTTGGAATTTGTTTCTAAATGGGTGTTGTTGGACATTTCTACATCTCATCAGGCTTGGAGATCAAGGGTAGAATTTGTTGGTTTTTCCTTTGGTGTTTTAAAGGGGAAGCTAATAAATCCATAATGTAATAGAACTCGTATTTTGGTTTTTTTCTTTGGTGTTTTTATTTGCATAGAGTTTTTTCTCCATCTTACGAATTGCTTCCACGTTATTTGCTCCTTTTCATTTTCCATTTGGAGTCACTTTTTGGTTCCATTTTTCGATGTTGTCTCCTTGTAATTTGTTCTTCATTTATATTAACATTCCCTCTGGGTTGGTTTTGAGATGGTGACTGCACTCTTTCTTTTTATCTCCAATGGCTATCTCAGGAATGAAGGCTATTTCGATTATATTTTGTTTTGGCGTGGATGAATATTTGTAGATTTTTGCTATTTTTTATTCGTTTTTGAAGTGTGGATTTATCTATCATTTCAATTGTTCCTTCACCCTTTCAGAAATTGAATGACTCTTGAGATTCAGAGATTTGTGGATAACCTTTTAAATTTAGATTTTCTTGCGAACCAACATTAGTTCCTTGTATAGTTCAGATTTTTCCCCTACTTTGAATTTGAATCATGGACTTGTTATTGAAAATATCTCATGGGATTTGTGCAACTGTCTCTAATATGTTTTTGAGGCTTTAGATTATAACAATTTGTTGCTCTCTTTTGAATTGCAGCCTCGTTTTCTTTTCAAGATCTGGTTTTTTGACTTGCAGTTTCATTGAAGCTCTTTGGTCCATTATTCTTGGTCATGTAATTTTAAGCAGTTTATGTTTCTGTCATTTTCTCAGCATTTAATGTTATAGTTTAGTTTTCTCTGTGTCTATCACTTATTGTATTATTAAACAGGCTTTCAAGTCTGTCATTCGTTGGGTGGAGGCACTGGCTCCGGCATGGGAACTCTTCTCATTTCCAAGATCAGAGAAGAGTATCCTGATCGCATGATGTTGACATTTTCTGTCTTTCCTTCTCCTAAGGTATCTGACACAGTTGTTGAGCCATACAATGCCACTCTTTCTGTTCATCAACTCGTGGAAAATGCTGATGAATGTATGGTTTTGGACAATGAGGCATTGTACGATATCTGCTTCCGCACTCTCAAGCTTGCTACTCCAACATGTAAGTTTTAGCAAAAATGCTTACTAATCTCTCAACTCCATTCTAGATCTGCTTAACATATGGATTTGATAATCCAGAGATTATGTGTTCCCCCCCTTTTTTTGTCAACAACACTTGTTCCCTTAGTTGATTGAAATAAAAAATGATAGCAAATAGGATGTAATGATCGTCCTATTTGTCTGTTATCTTGCATGCAAAGTTGGATGAGTTTTTGATTATGGCTTTGGGGGGTCACTAGTTATTTCACTGGTAGCTAGAAGTGGAATTGTTGCATGTTAATTATCTTCCTTA
Source organism: Excoecaria agallocha (assembly GCA_037975025.1). Classification (NCBI taxonomy): domain Eukaryota; kingdom Viridiplantae; phylum Streptophyta; class Magnoliopsida; order Malpighiales; family Euphorbiaceae; genus Excoecaria; species Excoecaria agallocha. The sequence continues at coordinate 61,613,516 of CM075809.1, read as the reverse complement.
TTTGTGGTCAACTTTCACATGGTTTCTCTGTCTTCTTTATGCTCCACGCACATATCTTGATAACTGCTAGTTTCCTTCATGTCCCCACAAATAAAGCTGACCATGGCATATTCTGAAGGTACTGTCACTAATTATGTATCCATTATTTTGGTAAATTGAACATTTCTTGCAATCTCATTTTAGATCGCACATACTGGACATGTGCTTGCATGTTGATAGTATCTAACAGTAAAACAGTAGACAGGTTACAGATGCTCCAACGACTGTGTATCTAAATACATGATGCTTAATTTGGAAGAAGCTGGTTCTGATAATTATATTTTATCTCTTTCTTTGTTTTGCTATGTCCCAGTTGGCGATCTTAACCACCTCATCTCTGCTACCATGAGTGGTGTTACCTGCTGCCTTCGTTTCCCTGGACAGCTGAACTCAGATCTTCGTAAGCTTGCAGTTAACCTGATCCCATTCCCTCGCCTTCATTTCTTTATGGTTGGGTTTGCTCCCCTGACTTCACGAGGATCACAGCAGTATCGGGCCCTGACTGTGCCTGAACTGACCCAGCAGATGTGGGATGCTAAGAACATGATGTGTGCTGCTGATCCACGTCACGGTCGCTACCTAACTGCTTCAGCCATGTTTCGTGGTAAAATGAGCACTAAGGAAGTTGATGAACAAATGATAAATGTCCAGAACAAGAACTCTTCATACTTTGTTGAGTGGATCCCCAACAATGTCAAGTCTAGCGTGTGTGACATCCCACCTAAGGGTCTGACGATGGCATCAACATTTATTGGGAATTCAACATCTATCCAGGAAATGTTTAGGCGTGTTAGTGAACAGTTCACAGCAATGTTCCGGCGCAAAGCTTTCTTGCATTGGTATACCGGTGAAGGTATGGATGAAATGGAATTTACTGAGGCTGAGAGTAACATGAATGATCTGGTGGCCGAGTACCAGCAGTATCAGGATGCAACCGCAGACGATGAAGAGTACGAGGAGGAAGAGGAGGAGATTGGTACATGAGAAAGCTTAATTCTTTCTTTTGTGATGGTCTGAAGTCTGTATATTGTGGGAGCTCTATCTATTTCCGTGAGTGATTATGTTGTTGCAAGGTCAAATTAGCTTTCACACTTTAATGTGATGTGTATGTATTTGTAAGATGGGTGGGTTGTTGTGGTTATATTTTTTCTATTAAAGTGTTGCAAAAGAAAAAAAAAAAAAACGAAAAGAAAAGCGAGTGATGGATGTTTATATATCGTAGTTGATAAAATGAATTTAAACTATATATGTTGTGAAGGATGCATATACCTCTATACGATATAGTTGCATATAATGATAGACGTGTGTTGCACAAGATGCAATTGTTTTTTCCCCTGCAAAATGCATATTCGAGTTCTTAAATTATTAGATTTTTCTACATTGGTTCTCTGTAGTAAAAAGTGCACAGTGAATTTTTGAGATACACTAATGGAATTGTAGTATGAAATATACTATTAGCTAAAGGCGCGACTGGTCAATGGAGCTCACATGTGAATTAAACAAATATTTTCTTATGCCACATCAGACCAATGGATTGAACAAAAATTTAATTAATAAAAGAAAAAAAAATTGAAATCCTGGGCAGACCTTTTTAAGAATCTACTTCCCCTTTATTTTCGTCAACCGGACTGCTCATGGTGATTCATCATGTGGGAAGACATTTGGATGCTTGAGCTAAACGAAGTAATAATAAGATGTGCTCTAAAATTGGAAGACGCTGTGATGGATGGTGGACATAATTTTTGGGACTAGAGAGGGCAGTAACTAGGGGACATTGGAGGCTTGGAATTTGCAATTGAACAAAGATTGAGATCTCCATAGCTGAATTGAGTGGTTTAAGAAGGCTGTAACTTGTGGAGCATAGATGGCTGCATGTAATCTTTTGTTGACCGGTAATTAACTAATTGCTATGTATATATATTGGCAGCATATAAATGCCAATATAAATTATGACTATGATTATTTACTTTAGTGATGATTTCAGAATAATTTGAAACTTTTAGGTATAAAAGTATGAGCTGAAGTGAGGTAAATGTGAAGCAGCTCTTATCAGATCTTAGTCCAGATGCATCATTCATTAATTGTAGCTAAATTGAAATCATACATTGTAATTTCCATAATTAGAAAAACAAAGGTAGCTGATTACAAAAGTGTCATCTAAAGCAGTATCTGGTTTTCCCTTAGGTTTCTCAGAGTTGTAGATCGTTTGAAGAGATTGCATCATTTCCCTTAAACGTCAAACTCTTTGGGTAAAATCCCATGCATTGCTTTTGGATGTGAGTAGCCTTAGCATCAACCTAATTCAGTCACAATCCAACAATGATCAAACCATAAAAAACATGTCATGCAAATAAATGGCAAAGGTAATTTCTTAGGAACTTGATTCCTTTGATTAACCCACCAATTCTATTTCTTTGGATACTTTTTGGAACCGCTTGCATTCTGATTTGAAGCATTACCATCTTGAAAGCTTTGATTTGGCTTTGTTTTGCGATTCAGGGATTTTCATTTGGAGTGGACTCACTGCTTTGTGTTACTCCTTCATTTGGACAAAATGCAGAAAGCGTAAGAGGTGATGTTCCTGTATTGTAAAGCACAATAAAAGATTGAAGCACATCTTTGTATGATAATTAGACATACACACTGCACTTGTTCTTTTCTAAGATTTTTGAGAATTTAATTCAGCTATTAAAGCATCTTCAGATTGCTGCATCCTTTCCATCAAGGTAGTTTCAACATGTTCCTTCTTTTTCTTGCTTCTCTGACTGGTGCTCACATCATGTTACATAAAAGTGAAGGTATTGATCAAAATCAAATTACAAGAACCAAACCATGATGTGTAATTGCTAATAATTTTGATAGGATGATTAAACATACTTGCATCAGCTGGCTTTACTGGATAACCTCTAATGTTATGACCCGTTTGGTGACAAAAAGTGCATGTCATGATATGCCCCTTCCAGTAGTGCGCAAAACCTGAACTGAATAACCTGACTCGAACCGACACATTCAGGTGGGGTTACTTGGGTTTGTTCGAATCATAGGATATTCAAAATTTTGAGTTTGGGTCGGGTCAAAAACAATATAAAACAGGTCTGATCCGACCCGCAACCCGAATAACAAATATATATAAGGCCTAAAATCCCTTATTTCTGTTACTCTTCTTTCGAAACCAAATCCCTAACCGTTGAGCTTCCCCACCTAGTCGCCCACTCATCCTCTACTCTCTCACTGTCGTCGGTGAATGATGGTTTGGTCTTCCTCTCACCTCGTTCATATCAATCATCATTTCGGCCTCTTCTCTCTTACTCCACAACCCTTTTGCGTTTTGGTATGTATGTCTCTGTTCTTGTTCTTTTTTCTTCTCTTTTCTTTCATTTTTTTTTCTTAAGATGATTGTTTCTAGTAATTATGGTGTTAATTAAGCATGGTTCCACATCTAGGTTTTAGAATATTCATAATTAGAAAATGAAAACTAAGATTTAGTTTTCCTTTTTTTTTTTTTTCATTCATGAGGCTTGAACCAGGATCTTAACTTGAAAAATCCTAACTTTATACTTCTATATGTTCAATAATATCATTCATTTTGAGCCACCACCGCTTCGCAAGTAATATTCTTTTGAACTTGTATTCGTCTTACTTAAATTTTTTGTTTTCTTTTTGTAATTTAGTAACTGGGTTTATCAGATTAAGTTATGTAAATTGATGCTTATGTTTTTGTGAATATTTCATTATCAATTGCCGATGTTGCGATTTTAGGGAAAATTAGTTATTGTTTGCTTGTTTATGTCTAATTATGTCAAATTTGTGAGCTTTAACTTTGTTATTTTTTGTTTGGTTTCATCAGATGTTGTCTTGCCTTTCTTGCTTAGAGTTGAAAAGACTTTAATCGATATGATTTTTATCTCTAATATGCTTAATTTGCATATGATTTTATGATATGTTCATAGAAATTGGGCATTTCTGAATTGGCATTCTTTGCTAGGCTTGGTGGTAAGAGATTAATGACTTGCCTTAATTAGCTTCGATGAATATTTGTATTTGATGGAGCATTGACTTATAATATATATGACCTTTTGTTGTTGATCTATGTATTTGTATATCCATAAGAGATTTGTTTGGATTATTTTGGACGTTTATTTTTATTATTGTTGTTAGTGTTTAATTATTATGTATTATGTAATATCTATTTGTTGTAATTTTTTAAATTGTTAGTTGTATTTTTAAAATATTTTTATGATGGTAAATGTTGTTTATTTTAATTTTAATTTAATTTTAAACAATTAAAATAAAAAAATAAAATTTAGGTTATTTAGGTTAAAGGGATCAAGGCTCGAAAAAAGTCAAGTTAATCGGGTTAGGGCCTGACTATAAATTAGGGTGAGCTCGGGTGAAGAAATGTATTAAATTTTGGATTTCGGGTTGATCGGGTTCAGGTTGGGTTGACCCGAACCCGACTGATGTGTACCCTTAGCCCCTTCCTTGATAACTTTACTTTCTTGAGTGGTTCATCAATGTTTTTGATGTTATTCTTTTTGAGTCTCCTTGATAACTTTATGAATTCAGGTGGTAGAATGATTTCTTTATCTCCTTTGTCCCAAATATCTCTATCCTCGATTTGTTGCATTGAGTATTGATATGCCTTCAAGTATGCATCTCTTCTATACTAATGAGATACACAAGTTTCAAGATCTTGATTCTCCAAACTATAAACTACACATACCCTACGAGCACATGGTGTGCCAGCCAAATTCCACTCCATATGACTATACGTCTATTTCTTCAAGTCAAGTACATGTCAATATGTAACATTGAAAAATGAGATTACTTTAAAGCCATCATCTTCATTTTAGTTACATTATTAGTTTTACCTTTCTTCTTTAATTTTTTCCATTTTCTTCATTTCTTTCGGAGATATATTAGGAATCCATTTAGTATCAAACACCAATATCTTCTTCCATAACCTTTGTATTATTTATCTCCTTATTTCATCAAGCATTGTAATCACAGGTTTGCACCTATTGTTAAGTATCCATCCATTAAATGTTTCATATAGATTGATATCAACTACATCACATTGCTTTATGTATTGAAGTACTTAGCCCACCCTCTTAAAGGGTACTCCAAACAGTTTTGTCCTATGTCATCCCCCAATTTTTCCAAAACTTACATGTTATGCTTTAATTGACCTTTGTAAGTTAATTTGGCTATTGACCAGAAAGCCATCTTCCTCTCATTGCCTCTCTATTTCTTACCCTATTATGCATCAATGTGCCTTGGACACATTCTATGAAAGTAATTTGACAAATTTGTCTAAATAATTGCATCTAAACCTTGTAATAGTACTGTAAGCAGTGGATTTTGAGACATCTTTTGTTAGAGTAACCTAATGAAGAAAACTACCCTTATAAAAGATAAGAAATTGAAGAGTTTCTAGATCGCTCTATATTTTTGGATTTTTTTTGAAGAAATAATAAAAAATGATAAAAATGAAAAGATAATAATAATAATAATAATAATAATAATAATAATAATAATAATAATAATAATAAAAGAAAAAATGACGATTGTGAAAATTCTGGGCTATTGGCTAGTAAGAGTGACCTGAAAACAAAAACTCTGGTGAAATTCCGACAAGGGAGATTCCAACGGTTAAGTCAGAAACTATGTAAAAAGGAGAGTAAAAATCTACGAGAAAGAAAGAGAGAATATCTTACTATTTTATGTAGGCAAGGATTTTAACATGTTTAAGAGTCATATATAGGAAAGAACTCTTTCTTTCTAAATTGGAGGATATGATAAGGAAGGTTGATATTTATATTCTATTGGAGTTAGAATCCTAAGAGAATACTATTACCATTTAAAGTGATGGAAATATGATCTTCGGATTTTTGAACTCATAATAAATTTGCTTTAACCATACTGTTTATCCTAAGTGGGTGTAGTCGGATCTGTTCGAGCTCCTTAACATGATATGTTATCATAAGTCCCCTTAATGTACGACATTTATGTTATGAGGTGATTTTAGATGGCAATTCAAATTTTAAAAATCATTAATGTGCATGTAGACAGCGTTGAGGCTTTAATGATGACCTCTCGATTAATGGAAATTATTCCTAGAGCATTAATGGAGCCAAGGATATGCTTCGATTTTTATGTAGAGATAATTATGGTGCCATGATCTGTCATGTAGGATGATCTCATCCAACCACGTGTCATTTGTTATGTGACCTACATTCTTTATAAATACATCAATTTCCTTCTGCACTTAGGTTACCTCATTTGGTATTCACCACTTTCTCATTTATGCCATTTTCAAAATTCTTCATTTTCTACTCCATTGGTTATTATTGCTAGTTTTATTGGTGGTTTTGACAGATTTCAAGGGGTTCCTGGATTTATTTCATTCCAAAAGTGCTAATATCTTTATATCCCACTTCTCAATTTTCCTAGGCCTATCTTAACAAGTTTATTTTTCATTTTTTCCTCTGTACTTTTTTCCTCTCTTTTATCATGAGTTCTTTGAGTTAGAGTAAATGAAGGGTTGTTAAATGATAGTACTCTCACTCTTTCTGATGAGAGTCTGCCTTCCAATAACGAGAATCAACCCTTGAGAGGGAGCGTAGGCATAAAAATCTCAAAAAGGAAGAAACTAAGGAGATAGCCTAGGGTAGGCAACATCGACTCGATAATCATCAAAGGGAATCATCTAGTGCCTACAAGAGAAAAGCTCAAGATAATAAAAAAAATATAAGATTAGGGCACTAAGTACATCTTTAAAAGCCAACGCCAAATCTCTAGTAAGCGACGTATAGTAATTTATGAAGCAGATTTTGAAGTTGGGCTCAAGCTTCTAATGATGGCGTCTTGAACTACTTCAACCTAACTATTGGGTAGCTACACCCCAACACATGGTGAATCCTTTTTGCTATGTAAGTGTGGACCACTGAACAGGATATCCATCTTTCAATCAATATCTTCCAAGCTACACATGTGGTAAGCCTTTAAGTAGCTATTGATCACCATAACTACATCTAGGCCCGAGCTAGATATGGAGTCTTAGGGACTTAGATTACCTTAAAAATTGGAAATTTTACTTTTTTGCGATAAAGAGCAAAGGTGGAGATTTCCTATTATGAACTTTCTAGGATCGATTAGTCAATAGAAATGATAACCAACTGTGGTTTTTAAAGGAATAAAAAAATATTCTGGCTCGATAGAAAGAGCTAGACAAGGAAAAACTGGACATAAGACTACAATTACAGTGTGGTTTACTCTTTTTCAAAGCCCCGAATAAGAAAAAAGGTAAATTAATTTAATTCTTCTTTAAATAAATCTAATGTAGGGCTTATTGTGTGCTTTTTAATAGTCATGAAGAGGATGAACAAGTCGAGTTTTGCAGAGGCTATGAGGGAGAAGAAATTGAAAAGATAGGCAGCCAAAAGGGGATAGAGGTACCGAGCCAGTCACCCCTATTGAGGTTTGAACTCCAGCTGCTGTCATGCCATCCTTTTAGCCATCAGTGATAAAAGTGGATATATAACCATCCAAGGCTATGAGGCCTCTTATTGATGGGCTTAATAGGTCTGGCAAAAATATACCTATCTCGTTATTGTAGAGTCATCAAGGTCTAATGGGACTAGCAAAATTTTAAAGCAAAAAAGGCTCGACCTGAAGGCTTTAATAGAGGTGGTACTTAGCTACTGGTAGAAGTAGAGGGTTGCCTATAGTATCGATAACTTTGATTTCTCCACCTTTGCGCACAACATTTTGAGGGTGCCAGATCAAATGGCTCCTCTACTGAGCTTACGTGCCGAATAACTGATGCTGAAGTATAAACAACATCAAATAGAGGTAAACTAGCTTTATTGCTAGACTTGGCTTTACTATGATATCTCTTAACTTTGTTTAAACCTTCTAATATGGGGGTCGATGCTCGGCATCACTATAGTTTCCAAAATGAAAAAAAATAATCAAAGCATGGTGTAAGGAGGAAAAATGCACCACCAACCTATAATTCAAACTTGGTAAGGCTAAAAGCTAGGCTATTGCTATCAAGACAAAGGTAACAAAAGCTAAAGATAAAGTTGCCAAGGTCAAAAAGAGAGCCTCAGTAGTAGAGGAACTTTTGAAGAAAGAGGAGAAGGGATGTCAGGCCAAAAAGGCCCAGTTAAAGAAGAGTAAACAATATAAGGCTGAACTGGAAAGAAAATATGCCAATCTTAAAGAAATGGTGGTTGAATAGTTATTGAGAAATGTGTGGCTTCTCATAGAAAAATAGTCATCGTAGTTTGGGAGAAACAACCCAACCTTGACTGTTCTAGATTGAGGAAATCTATCCAGATGAAGATTGATTATCATCTAGTTTCCCTATCTTCCCTTTTATTTTTTTATGTAATTTATCTTCTGAAATGATATATTGTTTCTTTTTGAATTGCCTTGTGTTTTGATGAGATGAAATTTTTCATTGCCCATAAATGGATGTATGGCTAAAATAAAGGCACAAGAATGATTTTAACCAATGTTATTGAAATTGGACCGGATCAGTCAGTTGAACCGATTTAACCACAAATCGATAGCCTGACTGGTTGGTTTAATTAGTGAAAACCGATTAGATCAAAAAAAACCGACAAACCGAAAAATCGGAAAGAACCGGGTTATTTCCTATTTTATCAAGACGGCGTCGTTTAGTGTATATAAAAGAAAAGAAGTAGGTTTTCATTTTACAAATTATATATAAACTCTCATCTACCTTTTTTCACTCTTCAATATTCACTTCCTCTCATAACTGTGCCGCTGCTGTAACTCCACATCTAAACGCCGCCACTTGCATCTCCGACCACCGGATTCCTCCACTGCTTTCCTATTCAGGTTAGTAACTTGTTTATTTGTTATTTCTTTGCCTTTAATGTTGGTAAGAGTAACCATAAGTTGGACATATTATATCTTTATCTTGCATTCTTGGTAAAAAACTAAAAATAGCAGATCTAATGATGTTTTCCCATTTTTTGAAATGATCTCCTAGGTTGGTCGGATTTTGGCATACTAGTTTTGTATATCTTATTTTCCATGGACTACATCGAGAAAGGGGTCTTGTTTTTGCATAGTTTGGATTTTATGCGCTCTAAAGATCTTCCCTCTAATCGAGCTTGAGAAAATTTGGTGTAAGGTATTGTTCTCTTGTTTATTTGTCTTTACTGCAGGTTTAGTTAATTGAAGTCATTAATTTGTAGTTGAGGATTATCTTAAGTGCTTTACCTTTTACTTTTGTACCAAATCTAGCCATGGAGTTTTCTTTCTTTTTCTTCTCACTTGGGTTGTTGGGTATATGTTCTTTTCTCTCTTTGGCAATTTAATAAACATTATACTTGCTATTTTTCCTTGATCTAAATTTTTAACCAAGCTTCAATCATTTTTATTTATTTATGCTTATTTATCTTATTATTTGATGTAAAGATGTATTTAATCTTGTGGGTTATTAAATTAGTGCATAATCTTTTTACTGCATTGTTTTTTTTTTGGCTTGTTATTCAATATAAACAAAAATTTAAAAGGAAAAGCTCTAATTATAAAAAAGTTATTTTGATGCCTATTAATAATAAAAGTTATTTGTTGTAGCTCTTTTGTTTGTTGGTAGAATTTATTATTATATTTTTTTCGCTCCTCGATGTGTTAGTCAAGGTGAGATGATTTGTCTTTAGTTCATGGAAAATAAGAAATACAAAACTAGTATGAAGCTGAACTGTTTCATTTTGTTAACATTAGTTGCCTGAGCAGTTTTACTGTTTGATGGGACTTCATTGTTTTGATTTATTTATTTTTTAGTTTGTACAATAAATTAAAGACAATTTGATCAGTTCTTTCACATGATGGTTATTCATTTTCTTCATATGCTTAGCAGATCATGCACAATTGGGATTAAATAAAGTTCAATTATGTTTTATTATTATTTTATTTGAAATTGGGATCTATTTTTTATGTCAACATGTTTTTTATAATCTTTTTATTTATAATATTATTATAGGAAACAATGGCTGATTTGAATACACCTTCAACTGGAACTGGAACACAAAATTCTGTAATTCCTTCAAAACGTTCAATTAGGCAAAAAAGGCATTTTGCATGGAAATATGTCATTGAGGGAATAAATGCACAGGGTAGAAAGATATATATTTGTTCGTTTTGTTAAAAGGTTGTTTGTGGTGAAGGGATAAATAGGATGAAGCAACACCTTGCTGGGATTAAAGGCAACATTGATCCATGCAAAAAAGCTCTTGTAGATGTTAAGTATGAAGTCAAAAACATATTAGATGCCAAGTTACAGAAAGTTAAGGACAAAAGGGGATTAATTGAGGGTTTGATAGTGGTTGAAGACGAGAGTGGTCAATCTCTTAATGATGTCACAAAGGGAAAGAGAAAAGCTGTTGCCAAAATTGAATCATATTTTAAAAAAGGTGTAAGTGATCCTTCTCAACCTTCTATTAAGGCATGTATGCAAAGTACAGAAAAATGGAAAGATACTGACTTGACACTTGCCTTATGGTTTTATGATGCTTGCCTTCCCTTTAATGTTGTTGATTCACCATATTTGCAACTTGCTATTGATAAAATGATTAGCATGGGTCATGGATATAAGCATCCTTCATTTCATGCTTTGCGAATGACTTTATTGAATGATGCTAAGATGCATGTAAGCTTGCTTGTTGATCAAATTAGAAATACTTGGGCTGACACTGGTTGCACTATAATGGGAGATGGGTGGACTGATAATAGGCAGAGGTCTTTAATCAATTTTTTAGTTTATAGTCCAAAGGGAATTTCATTTGTTAAATCTGTTGATGCTTCTGATATTTGCACAAATACAGAAAATTTGTGTAATCTCTTTAGTGAAATAGTGGAATGGGTTGGTCCTCGCAATGTTGTTCATATGGTAATAGATAATAGGGCTAATTATAAAGCTGCAGGTTTTAAACTTATGGAGAAATACCCTTTTATTTATTGGTCACTATGTGCAGCTCATTGTATTAATTTGATATTGAAAGATGTTCGAGATATGCCCACGGTTCATAGTCTTGTTATTCTTGCTTCTCAAGTTACTATTTTTGTGTATAATCATAAGGTGACTTTGAATTGGCTAAGAAATAGACCTGGTTGGCGAGAAATTATTCACCCTGGTGCAACTCGTTTTGCTACTACCTTTATTGCTTTGCAGAGCTTGTATGAACATAAAGATGATTTGCAAGCATTAGTTATTAGTGCTAAATATAACAAATTCTTGAAGAAGCAAAAAAGGTAAAGAAGTGAAACAAATTGTGTTGGATGAGAATTTTAGGAATAATTGTTTGATGATTGTGAGGGTTATGACTCCGATAATACGCTTGTTGCGAGTTTGTGACACTGATGAAAAGCCATATTTGGATTATATTTATGAGGGGTGCATAGGGCATGTTTGAGAATTATGAATATTTTTAAGAATAAGAAGAAATTGTATAAGTCTTACATTAATATCATAGACAGTAGATGGGATCGCATGTTGCGACAAGATCTTCATGCAGCAGCATATTATACTTGAACCCTACATTTCAATATGATCAATCTACATTTTGTTTGGAGTCTAAAATTATACGTGGCATGTTGAACTTGGTGGATAAGATTGTGGATGAGTCAATTGGTATATTGATGTTAGATGAGTTAAAAATCTTTCGAGAGCATCAAATGGGCTTTTCTCGCCCTAAAGCAATTGCTTGCAGTAAAATGACTCAATCGGGCAAGAATCATTCTCTTATTACTGCTATTATTATTTTTACTTTAAATTATTTTGTATCTGATTTAAATTATATTATTTTGCTTTTCATATTCAATAAAAGATGATTGGTGGAGATTATTTGGTTATGATGTTCCAAATTTACAAAAGTTGACAATTAGAATTCTTGGTCAAACTACTTCTTCTTCTGGATGTGAACGTAATTGGAATGTATTTGAACGCATCCATACAAAGAAGAGAAATAGATTGGAGCATGAGCGATTAAATGACCTGGTTTATATTCATTATAATTTGCAATTGAAAAATAGGTATGTTATTTATAATTATTATATTTAATTATATTTAAATATTCTTTGCATCAAAGTAAATTTGTTATCGTTCATAATTATTAGGTTATCGTCTAAGAAATCTTTTGATCCGATTGATTACAACTCAATTGATAAAACTGAATTTTGGATCATGAAAAAAGAAGGAGAACTTGATTATGATGAGATTGAGAATATGCTAGTAGAATTTCCAAAGAATGCTGCAGAATCAACTATGACTGGTTTGTTTTTTTATATAATTTGTTAATATTAGTTATATTTTTTTATATGCTTTTAATTTAAAATGTTGAATGAATGTGTGAAATTTAATCAAATTGTATGTTCTCTTTTTTTTTTAGATTTTGAGCAGCATGAGTATAGTGCAAAAGAATCTCAAGGGATTGGTATTGGTAGTAGTGATGGAGACGATGACATTGATGATGATAATGATGATGATGACGAGTGATGAAGATGACTTTGTTTTAATGAATTTGTTTGAATGTTTAAAACTTATGTTTGATGAATATTTAATATATTTTGTAACCTATTATTAGGATATTTGTGACATATATTAAATGTTTTGATGGATAATTTTTTTTAGTGTTTATATAGTAGTACTTATAAAAATTATACAAATTAATAGTATTTTTTAAAATAGAAAAAAATCCAGTCGAACCGGTCGAACCACGAACCCCAGCCTTATTCAGTCTGATTTTAATAACATTGATTTTAACTACTAAGATGGTGCTTTGATCGTATTGAGCAAATTTTTATAAAATAATTAGAAGTATGCCAATAAATAAACATCAAATTTTATTAATAGTGCTTCATAGAACTACAATCATGGTGATTTTTCGGATGGAAAAACTTAGCTAGAATGAGCAAAAAAGAAAATTGAAAACAATCTGAGGTTTTTAGGAAATAAAGAGAATAATGGTGTTATAGCCTAATTAAATCAATTATTGATAATATAAATTAAGGTTAGAAATATTTTTCTCAAGACGTCTTTGAAGCAATAAGCTTCGCCATTAACAATCTTATGAACTTGGTAAAGGCCTTTCCATTTTGGATTAATTTTTCTGACTTCGACGGCCGTCTGTGCTATAATAACCTTTCTTAATACAAGTTTCCTTATTCGAAAAGACCTCGGCTTTAGTTTTTTTTATCATGGTATGATGCCATATGCTGTTTGTAAGTGGCGGACTAAATTTAGGCTAACTCTTTCTATTCCTTCAGTCTATCAAAGTAATAAAGTAGTTAGGCCTCATTTACTTCGGTCGTGTATCATAAAGTTCAGATATTAGAGACACAATCTCACATAAAATGACTGCTTCTCATAGGTGAGGGAAAAAGGTGTGACACCCATTTTAGCTTGAGGAGAGGTTCAATATGCCTATAGTATGTTTTTCAATTTGTTCACCCAAAGACCTTTAATGTAATCAAGCCTTTTATTGAGTCTTGCCAAAATGGTCTAGTTGGTTACTTTGGTCATACCATTGGATTGAGGATGGTGTGCCGAGGTAAAATAGAATTATATGTTCAATTTTAAGCAATAGTTTTTGAAGGGTAAGCAATCAAACTATTTATCGTTATCTATGATGATAGGGCTTGGGATTTTGAACCTTATTATAATAGACTTCTGGAGAAATTTGATTATTTTATCAGTGTGATTATAGCTAAAGGCTTGGCTTTAACCCACTTCATTAAATGATCAACTGCGACAATTAAGAACTTTTATTATTTAGTGGCTTATGGAAAAGGGTCGAGAATGTCAATACCTTATTAAGAAAAAAGCTAGGGACTATGTATGGGCACTTGTTATGCTAATTTCTAATACGTAATGTGGCCAAATCATTGACATTTGCCATATTTTTGAACAATTTCTTTTGCATCACTTTACATATTTAGCTAATAATATCCCTGTAATAGAGCTTTTTGAGCTATGGTTTGTGCACCTTTATGTGCACCATATATACCCTCATGTATCTTTCAAAGAATGTAGTCACCTTTTTCGATACATAGGCAAAGTGTCCAAAGATAGGAGAAAGTTATCCTATAAAGTTTATCATCAAGTATGGCATACAAGCTTGAGCATTTCATGATCTTTTGAGCTTGAGTCGTGTCATTGGGTAGGGTCCTTGCAGAAAAGTACTAGTAGATTAGTAGGTGCCATCCATCCATAGGCTCATGCAGCTGGATCGTGTAAGTTTCATAGGTTAGTTGAGTGATAATAGCCCAAATGATGTTCACAATCTGGATTGCACCCTTAGGATAGGCTTATTTGCCTAAAGTGTCTGCCCCTTGATTCTTAGCTTAGGTTATTTGCTTGATTTATCATGAAGCTCCCATTTTCTCAAGTTGAGCTAGTAGGATAGATACGACCTATTTGTAATGGACCATTGTTTACTCTTTCACCTCAAATTTACTAAGCAATTAATTGACAAGAAGTTAAGAGTCAGAAAAAATCATTAGTGAATCTGGTTTTACCACAAATAATGAGATGTAGACTAAAATAGAGGGCATTGTATTCTATTATGTTTTTGGACACGGGGAAAGTTATACATACCATACCTCGAATAAATATTTTTCTTGGACTAGTCATGATAACTCTGATGTCAACCCCTTCAGCCCTAGTGGTACCATCAACATACAAACTCTAGGATAACTTCACTAGTTTTTAAAGGGGAATATGCAACTCAGCCACAAAGTCATCGAGGATATATGCCTTTAATATGAGCACAACCAAATATAATGGCAATAAGAGAGAGATAAACTAGCACTTCCACAGGATCAATCATAAGAGTAAGGTCAAAAAAGCTTAAATAAGCTCTACAAGCATTAATGAGACCTTATATAGAGAATATGTAAGTTCTAGAGGAAAAAAAAAGCTAAATTGGACTTTAAAGACAAGTTTACTTTTTATTCTCTATGTAACATGTGTTTGATTGAAGAAACATATGTTTAAGTAAAAAAGGAAGAAACGAGCATGTTATCCAGTAGCCAACTCCTTAGTGGAGGAGGATTTCTCCTCTACCAAGGTAAGCCAACTTTATTTAAGATGGACATCACCTCAATGGAAAATGATTTCTTCTCTACCTAGGTAAACTAATCTATCGCCCTAAAGTGAACATCCCTTCAGTGGATGAGGAATTCTCCTCTACCGAGGCAAGGCCATTCTTTCAATGTATGTAATTCATGTCGGTGGAGGAGAATTTCTCCTTTACCAGGGCAAGATAGATTTTATCAATTTGTGAATCTCCTCAATGGAAGAGAATTCTCCTCTATTGAGGCAACCTTTCTAGTTACGATAAAACTCTACATTTTCTCTGGTTTAAGAAGTTTTGTTTTAGTAAATTTCTTCATTCTAAGGTATTTAAGCAAATGTAAGACTTGATTATCAACACTTATGATTATTATTATGATTAATGAGATTTTCTCTTGGCTTGGTCAAATTTGTGAGAGTTGATTTTTTATTGATTCATGCTATTTGATAATTATGAATTATACTATGTTATTAAAGTATTTTTAGTGTATTTATTATGTTAATTTGGTGTTTATTTATTTAATTTGATTTTTAATTTCTAAGTTTATCATTTTATGGACTTAATTGCATAAATTGGTGTTTTAGGTGTGTAATTGAAGAAAAAGAAAAGATTTAAGGGCAAAAGAGGAAATTCAACTTGTAAGGGATTTTGAAAGAGTAGATTTCATGTTTTAGTCCAGTGCATAGTCCCTTGATGGAGGGGATTTCCCCCTACTGAGGCAAGCATGGCAATTTAAGGGATAGAGGCAACAAAGCTCACCTCAGTGGAGGGAGTTTTCCCTTTACCGAGGTAAGGTTGTTCAGTTAGACAATGACTCCTAATTTCTTCTAGTTTAGAAAGCTTTAGAGGCATAATTTCTTCCAGACTTGGTTTATATAAGCAGCAAAAAAAAACACTATTTTAAGAGGAGGACTTTTTAATTATGAATTTTCATCTTAGTTTAACTTAGGTTTTTACTTAGTGTTCGAAGGCTACACCTACAAGTTCTGAGAAGACTTTAAGAGGAGCTAAAGGATTCTCTGTGTGTTGTATCTTTTAATTTTAATTTTTCTTTAGTTTTTAAGTTGAAGTGTGAGTAGTTTTCTTCACTTTTGGTGAAGGATACTTGAATCCTCATACTTTTATTGTAATGACTATATTATGATCTTTAATTCAATGCAAGTTTGATTATTTCTTATTTCTTGAGCACATTCTTATCTTTGGTTGTTATTGAATTGATGATTAATTTTTTGAATAAATGGTTGATGATCAAATTCAAGTATGACTTAGGATATGTATGTTTTAGTTTAATTCACTTGTATTGATGAATAATTATGTTTTGAAAATTAAGATAGTTGTGTATTGGTTTCAAGTAAATTAAGACTAAGAAAAGTTGAATTAATAATAGATTGAAGTTGAATTTCTTAAGAAATGATTTAATGAATGTTTAGGAGTTTATAAATCAAATTTTTTATGCTAAGCGTTAGATTTATTCCTAGCAAGAGGATTTAATGCTTAGAATGCTATTCTTAAGAAGATATTTGAATTTCTAACTGGTTCTCCATAGTCACTTGTGTTAATTTTTAATTGAATCATTACAATATTAGTTGAGATGGATAGTTCTTTAGCATGACTACATTTTATTATTGAGTTTTATCATATTTGATTTCTTGCTTTGTTTAAGTTTAAGTTATTTGCTTAAGTTTACACTCAATTGCCTTAGTTTCATTATTTTAATTATTAAAGTTTATGTTTTTAATTTTGTTAAGTTATTCATCATTAAAAACTTGAGAATTCTTTGCACACATCGTTCATTCTAAAATTTAAAATATATAATGCTTACAAATGTTGGGAATTAATCGGTTACATACATCACATGTATAAGCAAAAATTAAAATTTTTAACCATTATATCTGATCTTGCCATGAATATACAATATAGATATTAACGAGAATAAGAAAAATTAACTTTGATTTTTATTGAACATTTATTTTTCTTCTCAACGGGTTATCGCAAATCACATTATCCAAAATTGAACACCTCCAATCGTAATTCACACAACAGAAGGATTGAATAAACCAAAGATTATTGGAATCATAAGATGGACGAATTCTCGTTGATGCTAGCAAGGAGAGAGTGGCGGCTAGGGTTTTTTGAAGAAGAGAAAAATTTTTTTCTTTTAAAACTCACTTAACCCTAAATCCCCTTATCTTGGATTTTATAACTAGGTTAAAAAATTCAACTTCATAATGGGATTGAGCTCTTTAAAATTGCTGGAGAAAAATTAAATGGGCTTCTAGAAATATTATTAATTCATTTCGTATCAATTAAATCCAATTTAAGTTCTTTCATAAAGGATCCTACACATAATCCATAAACTAGACCCTTTATGCATACAATTGGATTTGATCACCCAAATTAATTCTAAATCCATCCAAATTAAATATATAGGCTTCATAACACTTACAAAATATATTTAATTTATTTTAGTCCAAGAATTAGGCCTTTAAAGCCTTCTATATGGAATTTACGTGGAACCCATCTTCTAGTGGGTTTCTATGCAAAAACCAAATCCTTGGGCCTTTAATTATTTCTCCAATGGACTTATTAATTATTATATTAGCCCTATAACATTTATAGTCCAATAATTAATTATGAAATATAATATTTCAATTAGATCCATTTTGCAGAATATTTCTAAAAAGTTTTGCAATATTTCTACTTGAGTATAGTTAATTAAACTCTTTAATTAATTATTCTCTTATTTATTTCTCTTCTTCCATAATAATATCCTTGTCATTTTATCATTTTATTCTTTACTCTGTATGTGTATGACCTATTGGGTTTTTGTCCATATTGGCAATATAATATGTAATTATGAGTTCTATTCAAAACTCATATGATTTAAACTTCTTTAAATCATTTTATCAATCCTTTATTGATATTTATGATACATTATTATACAAGTCATGAGGGGCCTCTAGCTAAGCATCATGACTATCCAAATGTCAGGAAAGTCAAGCGATTCTGACTATACCCTTCCATAGAAAGAGTTACCATACAATTACTCCTTTCACCACTCTTATCTCAATTAGATTCTGAGTATGGATTTATGTCAACTCATATAAATCTAATTATGAATTTTCTATTAATTTAACTATTATTTCCAAAATGTCCTTTATGGATCTCTATCCATTTTGGCATATTACTCTGGCCAGAGATTCTATGAACAAGGCAATTATAGAATCATATGAGATAACTTCCCTTAATAAATCTAGGATGGTGAATCATTTATCGATTACTCAACTATCTTCAAGTAGGTCATGATATACCCAACCTCCTAACTATGTTCACCCCCAGTTGGAAGTAATCAGTTATGGAGTTAAAGTATATCACTTACTACTTAAGATAACCTTGGTGATCTCAAGTCTAAGGATACTTGCACAACCACTATGAAGAGATTTCTCAATGACATAGATTTAATATCCATGTGAGGATTCTCTTTGCAGGTCTCCAATGAACTTGTTCTTCTAATAAGCATCCACATATCAGCTTTGATCATTTTCCATAATCACAGTTATAAGAACTACTGCTTGAACTATTCAAGAAGCATAACATGTGCTAGTCTGTCCGAATTAATAATGTCCTATCTTGTTAATTTTATGACTAGAGATATTTAGTATTATCACATTTGCATGAAATAGACATCTCATATTATGAACACTTTCATGATTGCCTTTGCAATATGTTTATAACATCTAGGACTTCATTTATTAATTTAAGATATACAAACACATGCATTTAAAATATAGCATTAATAAATGAATGATGCCTTTCATTAACAACATGAATTTATATATATATATATATGAAATACATCCCTTTTTTTATATAGTTAACTATGTATATAAATGTTCTTTGTAATTTGGAAACAATGAAGAATGTAGCTCCTTCAAAGTCCTGGGAAGATAATCAATAACTTTAGTGGGAGAATCAGAGTTAGAAAAAGATTCATCACTTCTATCTCTCACTCAAACATTCGCCATCAAATTTTCAATCAACCCAACCAAATAATGGTTAAATGCTCATGGCTAATTTAAATATGAGCACTACATTCCAATTTCATATATATCACCAGCATGTAATGTAATAGCCATGAATTGCTCCTAAGTTATGCTCATTTTAACATATTATTATAGCAGATGTCTTGTAGATTTTGTTTTGCTAAGGCACTTGGGTCTTCACAAACCATTCTTTTCAATTTCATATCATAAAATTCATAGTTCTATCATGTACAAATGTTGCTTTTGGAAATAATTTTTAATATCTTTATAATTCATTTTGCAGTGCCTAGATTATTTTGATGTGGGTTACGAAATGCACTTTGCTGAACTATATAAGACTTACCTTATATTGGAGTCTTAAAGCCTGACTATTACAAGTAATTTGCTTTATAATCCAACTTTTGGAACTCTTTAAGGTTAATAATCTTGTTCTAGAAATTGGAAATTGTTGAAATTATAGGAATGTGAATGTGCCTATTATTGGACACATATGGTACTGATTTATGTCGTAATTGAATTAGCTGTTGAGAGTTTCAGATATTGATACTATTTGTGATGGAAATTCTAATTCTAAAAGTTATCTGTGAAGCAGATATACTGATTGTAATAGGATTTTGCTAATGCAACAATTTATACACTAATCAAATAGTGTAGTATGCTTTTTAAACCTACTCTGGAAGTATCAAGTATGCATTTTTGTCTGTTGTCTTCTCACATATGTTAGCTCTTGTAACCTTTAGTAACCATTAATATCTAATTATTCTAGTTGTTCATGAGCTTCTACAGAATTTTGGTTTTTATTTATCCATAAAGTTCTGCATATATCCTATTTCTTTCCAAATTTCCTATGTTGTTGCACTTTCTTATGATGGTATCAGCTTTCATTTCATGTATTTATACCTATGGCTTGGTTTTTGATTGGTTGGATTATTGTATTTTCTAGTTATTATTAGTTTCCGTTGGGTCTGTTGTAGTTGTAGTAGATACTTAGGTTGGGCACAATTAAATTAATTTAAAGATTGTTTCTATTGATGAAATCACTTTGGTAGTCAAATTAGTTTGATTTATATGCTAATATAATTTGGATTGAGAAGCAGCTAATTAGTGTATGTATTTATTGGAATAAATATGTCTTTTTTTGTTAAATTAAGTTGAGCTAGTTGAGTTAGAGAATAATGTTTTGGTTAGTTTTCTTTGTTTTTGGTCTTCAGCTATATTTAGAGTTTCATTTTCTTGTGGCTTCATTGTTTTTCCATATGATATTGAGTTTGGGATCTGTTGATGGTAGATGTAGTTTAAGTAGAATGAGAAATCTTAACTCATTAATATCTAATAATTGTAAAATATCTAAATGATATTTGATTAATAAAAGTAACACTCAAATAAGATTATTGTATAGGTTTTATTAGAAAAGTTATATACTTTATAAACTCATAACATATTAGGTCCATAATCAGGTCAAGTATGATTTTGTTGCGTGAAAGAGTAAATTCCATGTGGCTCTTAGTTGTCCTAAAGCTGGTTTCAGTAATCCTTTATAAATTATTTTCAAAATTCACAAACTTTAATTTCAAAATTTGAAACATCGCCCACCTTCTCCTTCCCTCCCTCTATACTCCATATGCACTTTCCAAATATATGTTGGTTTTTTTAATGAAAGAAACAAAGTGAATTTTCAAAGATAGTAACTAGAATATGCAGCAAATGGAGAATTCAATTCATTTGATGCTAAAACATACATTTATAATGCTGAAATAAACTAACTTGTGATCTACTAACCAAAAAACTTATGTTTCTCTGATTAATTGGATGCTTTTTTTAGGTGCCACTGCATACACACAAAAATGCAACTTTAAATTGAATGATAATTAAAGCTCATTAAATCTCCTCTTATATAAATATATGAGATGAAATACCAATTATGTCTCATGGTAAATGCAGTATCTGAGGTGGGAAATAGATGCAATTTAAGTGTGTAAGTGATGGATTGAAAGGAAAGAGTGAAATGAAATTGATACAATAAATTAAAGTTAAACATATAGTTAAACTTAGTCTTTGAGGCATTTCATCGAATATATTGTGTGCATAACTTTACTAAGCAATAATTGATGCAATTTTAATTATCTGAAATTCAAATTGGTGTAAATATGAACTATAACATGCCCCTAATGCAACTATGATCATAGAAAGAAAAACACAAATAAAAAACACAGCAAACCATTAAGTCAAAGTAGCTACATATTCACATTTTTTTCAAAAGAAAAACATGCAAATAGTAATGAGATTAAAGCCATAACAAGGCAAAATTAAGCTTACTTGATTAATAGATTGTTATAGCTATATTGTCATTGGTTTTACATGTTCTGCTTCTCTCCTTGCAACTGTGTTATAGCCTATAAGAGTTCAGTGTGTACTTTTCTCTTGATAATAATATTTGCAACTGTTGTCATATATATATATATTAAAAAATTAATGACCATAAAAATGTTATCATTGTTAATTTTCATATTTAATGAAATTTCATCTTACAATATTTAAACTCAAGTATAATAGTGCTTAAAGTGAAAATGATTTTATACATTCTATTAGAATAATTAAAATTAGTATTTGTTGGACTAGGAAAATGTAAGAGAAGAAAAAATGTAGGCAAAATACATGATCTGACATTTTAACTTGGTATTAATTTTTATTTAGACATATCTGCTTAAACATTAACAAACACCTCAATTCGGATCAAGATGCTTTTAGGAATTACATGGCACAGGACGTGTAATACATGCAAAAAAGGGCACGTAAAATCCCTCTAAACTTTCTTAACCCTCTTCCTCTCTCCTCCATTAGCAGCCAACCTCCCTCTCTCTCATCTTTTTGCTCAATTTCAGGAGCCAATCCCTAACACCTCACCCAAATTGCCACTGCCCATCACCGCCGTCACCCAATTAACATTGCTGCTATCCTTTATTGCCTTTTCTACTCATGCCTGCAGAAGGTTATTTGCCTATCAAAGGTCAGCATTTTCTATCTTTTTTAAATGGCTTATAATGAAAGATAAGGTTTTGTTTTGAACCCAAAAACAAATTGATGATTTTTTGTTGTTTTCCTAGATTCTTTTCCCTTATTTCTGCTTTAGGCTAGAATTTTATTTTCTTCTACTCTATTTTGGATATTTCCTATTAATTGTTTGTTTTTGGCCTCATTTACAGTAACTGTCTTTATTAGAGAATAGATATTTATGTTTGTGTATTTTCAAAGGGAGGAAAAGCAGAGATTTCATCAACAAAATAAGTCAATAATAGAAGTCTCAATCAAATGGTGGCACATTAGTTTTGACTTTATTTGAAAGTTAAATTTCATTCAAAGTGGGGGCTAGATGCTTGAATTATCGTATAATTATTTATTTCTTACTATTTCTGTGCCATATAAGCATGGATTAAATGCTTTGTTCGATTTGTTTTTTATGAGCACATTTGTGGAGATAAGATGCTAGGTTTTGTCAATTTGAGGAGAAAGAAATTTGGTAATTATATCCACCATTATTTACATATCAACTATTTTTTTTGTGACTTTTATCTAGAGTTCGGAGCAATCCTCCTACTTGAGTAATAGAATTCTCTTATCTTGTCTCAAAATAATTTTTTTTTCCAAAGCGGCAGTAGCAATGGCTGGTTCTCGTATGGAAAAGCAGGAGATATTTATAAATCATTAATAAAAGTTACTGATTTTTTTGTCGGTAAATTTAAAAAAACTAATTATTTGACTCATTGTGACAAGTTTCATCATCTCATAGGTTGATTTGCCACGTTAGTGCATTTGAAATATACGTATTTCCGTATCCTTTCATCAATAATGATTTAAAAATATGTTATTATCTAAGTTGAAATATTTATTCGGTCACTGTATTAATTCAGGTGTAAATGAAAATCGTTGTTAAATTCGAAAGTTAAATAATGTATTTGGCTAAAAATATACATATTTGTAAATAAAAAATGGAATATTTTTGTAAATAACAACAGGTCAAAACGTAACTAAGTCTATTGAGTCATAATTTAACTGAGTCTTTAATATTTTTTTCTACATGGACCGACAAAGTAACTGATTATCCTATTTTTTGATTAAACAGGTCAATCAAGTTAAATTCTTGAAGAAAATATACCCCGACACTATCATAAATGGATTGTATTTTCCAATTAAAGATTCTTTTTACCGCTCCATCGTAGTGGATAGTGCTCAATACATGCAATGCCTTTGGCAGATCAGTAAACAAGGCTTCTTCAAGTGGTCTATTTCGTGATTCCTTAGGAAAGTGGATTGGAGGTTTCTTGCCCTTGGTGAGCGGTAGTAGTTGTGAGGCCCCTAACATGACCCTAATTGAAATTGCATGTTTTTGAGTAGGATTTTATTTGATTAAGATTAAATTAAAAATAAAAATTTCCATATAAAGTATGGGACAAGTGATAAGTTATTGTGTTATTATATTAATTGCATGAAAATAAAATTTAATATTATATTTTAAAATTATTCAAGGGTATAATTGAAGTATTAAGTATTAATTTAGGGGTCAATTTGTGAATATGGCATCTTTAGGGGCAAATGTGAATAAATGAATAATTGAGAGGTTAATTTAAGAGAAAGAATAAATAGATAGGTTGATTTAAGAGAAGAGTTAAATGGAGGGGTCAATATTAAGTATGCAAAAAGGTGTAAGGTTTTTATGTGACATACAAATTTTTAAGGGACCAAAAAGGGGATTTTCTTTGATAGTATAAAAGCTAAACATGTGATGAGAGATGGTGTGTGTGGGATGGAAATCTTGAGTGAGGTTAAAGAAATTTCTTCTCTCTTTTGGTGTTCCCAAAGAAGAAATCTTTGCATGTGGTGACTAATCAAGATTATTAGTGTAAAATTATAAGGTAAATATTTTAACTTAATAATTAATCCCTTCTTTTTCTTCTTCTTCTTCTTCTTATTCTTTGAATGATGATGGATTGAGTTGAATGTGAGAGTTGATGTTGAAATTGAATGAATGAATTGTGGATTTAAGGAGAAGAGGAGAGTAGAAAAACCAAAGGCAAAGGAGTGGCAAGAGATTGAAAGTGAAGGGAGATTTCGGCCAAGGTATGGGATGAGGGTATTCCTATTTGTTTTTGGATGTTTTGGTAGAATCATGTAGTGAATGACTTGAATTTTGAGTAGTTAAAGAAAGAATAATACTTAAGTAGTGTTCATGCAAAAATGAGATGAAAATCTCTTGACCTAGTGTCTGAATTTTTAGCATAAGTTAAAATAAAAATCTATAATTGTAACCATTCAAATTGCTAAAGATATACAAGACATATACCTACAAGATTGTATAAATAACTTAGCCTTAATTCTGCCTATAAATAATTTTTATGATTTATTGAATGTTAGGTGAAATGTTAATATCGATTTTCGAACAGTTTGTGGTAAAATCTCAATATTTGTTTGTAAAATGATCATAATGACATGAGGTTAATTTCTACTCAAAATAGACTTCAAAAATTACAATTTCTATGAAGAAAGCAAAGTCTAATAACTCCTATAAAATTGCCTAATCTTCACTTGAAAACAAAAATTCTGTGTTGCCTAACCTAATGAATAGTCTTTAGTAAATTCCATTTATCTTGCGTTATAGATATAATATTGCAAATCTTATTGATGTTTTAGAAATTAAAAACATAGGGGAACAAAGTTGTAGAAGACCATTTTTGCTGAAAATGCCGTTTTCGAGGTCTAAAATGATGTGCAATTTGATATAGAAAAACTATTTTGCAGAAATTCCATAAGGTCTTTATGGAAGGCACGGCTGAGACCATTTTGTCTCAACTGTGCTGGTATCATGTAAAATGTCTACAATATAGTGTGTATTTTCTTTTCTTTAAGTAGTTAAGTGATAAGTGTGAATTATATATAGTTTTTTTTAATATGTTTTAAGCTTTGTTATTTAGTTATTTTTGTATTATTTAGGTTAAAATAGAGTGAAATTGTAATTTATATGTTTTTAAGGTTAATCCAATGTTTTGTTTGGTTTTCAGGTTGAAATTGTTAACAAAGGGCTTAAATTGCAAAAAAGGCAAAGATTTGGACGAAAACTGTAAATATGAGAAATTTATGCGAGAAAGTGAGCGTTCAGTCCAGAAGCTTTTCACGTGACCATGTGAAATCAATGAAGAAATCTACTCGTGGGCACGTGAAGGGTTGCTGCTTAGAAGACATGGCCATGTGAAGATTAAAGCTTAAAGACCCATGGCCACATGAAAGAACAAGTGATGAAAACCAAGAGGACACGTGACCACATGTGAAATAAGGCTAATCCACACGTGACCACGTGTGAGGAACTTCAATGGGACATGTGACCACGTGTAGAAATGCACTGGGAGACACGTGGCCACATGTCAGTCTCCCATTACGCGATGGATTCTTTCCGAGCTTCCTATTTGAGCAGAGTTCACTTCCTATTTGATGTCTGGAGTTTAAGAAGGAATCTACTACATTTTTGCCCTATAAATAGCAGTCTAAAACACCAGAGAAGGGGGAGGAACCTTAGAATTAAGCTTTACTTTTGTTAGTTTATTTTTACGTTGCTTTATTTTCACTATTTTTCTTTAACACTTTGTTTTAATTTTAAGTATGTCTTGTGAGTAGTTTTCTTTAACTTTTGCTAAAGGATACTTGAATCCTTAACTTCTATTTTTATGACTTAAGTTTGATCTTCAATTTAATGTAAGTTGATTATTTCTTAGTTCTTAAACATAGTCTTATCTTTACTCAATTTTAAGTTAATTGTTAACTTGATTAAACATTGGTTAATTAATTGGTTTAAATTGATTAATGACTTGCATGTTCTTTGGTTAATTTATTTGGATTAATGCATGATTATAATCTGAATAAGCTATAATTTTATCTTGATTTAGGTAAGTTAAGATTGAGAAAAGTGTAACTAAGAATAGGTGAAAGTTAAAACTCTTGAGAAAGGCTTTAATAGACATCTAGGAGAGTTAATTCAGGTATTTATGCTAAGTATTGAATTGTTCTGAATAAGGAAATTTTAATGCTTAGAATGATAATCTTGAATAAAGTTATCTGGGTTTATTAATCTGAATTCTCCATAATCACTTGTGTGTTTTCTTTTGATTAAGTCATAGCAATATTGGTTAAGGTGGATAGTCCTTTAGTGAAAGTTGCTTTTAATATTGATTTTACTTCATTCAATTTACTTGCTTTTATTTGATCGTTATTTATTTCAACTCTTTAAATTGTTTTTATTTTAGTTTTCAATTACTGCTTTTAGTTTTAAATCTTCAATCATCATAACTTTGGGATTTCTCTTCTCTTTTCTACACATAAAATTGGTTTTGAAATTGAAATAGCACATACAAACACAAGTTTCCCTTGGGTTCGATATTTTAGGTCATAATTATATTTCCCTATATTACTTAGCCGATCTAGTACACTTGCTAGCATCCGGTCAAATTTTTGGCGCCGTTGCCAGGGATACATTGGCGTTTGTCTATTTATTTTGATTTTAAAGTGATTTTTGTGTGTTCTTCTTCTCTTCTTTACCTATTTTCTGATTTTTTTTTGTGACTAGTGGTTTATGGTGAGAAACAACCCCATTCTACCCATAGACCCGAAATTGAGAGAACATTGCATAGGAATAGAAGGACAAGAGGCAATATGGATGATCCAATAATAGAGCCACCTATGAATGATCCTCCACCACCTAGGATTGAAGAGTAAAACATACCCCACCAATCTTCCGGGAATGGGTATAGACCTAGGACCATTAGAGATTATGCTATTCCTAGGTGGAATGAAGAACATAGAACAATTAGGATTCTCACCACCAGCCCTTTGAGATTAAACCCGCTATCGTCACGATGGTACAAAGAAACCAATTTTCGGGTTCGAACATAGAGGATCTTGTGCAACATTTAGATATGTTCTTAAAAGTTAGTGACACTGTGCAAATTCCTAATGTATTGACTGATGCAATTAGGTTGAAACTCTTTCCATTCACCCTCATAGGAAAAGCTAGGGATTGGCTACAAATGCTACCAAATCAATCCATCCATTCTTGGTGACAAATGCAAGAAAAATTTCTGTGCAAATTCTTCCCACCTACTAAGACTGCCATCATTAGAAAACAAATTAGTGATTTCCAACAATTTTATGAGGAGCCATTCCATGAAGCATGTAAAAGATTTAGGAGACTTTTAAAAAGTTGTCCTCATCATAAAGTTCCTATTTTTCAATTAATGCACATTTTTTATGCAGGTGCCCATCCATCAACAAGATTTTTGTCAGATGCAGCTTCAAATGGTAGTTTTATGAACCAAATTTCGGAAGATGCATTTTTACTTCTTGATGAGATGGCTACCAATGATGCTCAATGGGCAACCTCTAGAGCACCACAAAAGAAACAGAGAGTTCATAATATTGATGAAGTAGCTATGTTGAAAGCTCAATTAGAATTAATGGAAAAAAGGCATTTAAAAGAAATAAATGAGCTTAAAGCTAAAAATGTTTCTATGTTATTAAATGAAGTTGATTCTTATGCAGATATTCCAGGACCTTTGGGAATGAAGAATAATGAAGGTATGGTAGAAGAAGTAAATGCCTTGAACCCGTATAGTAACACTTACAATGCAGGATGGAGAAGCCATCCAAATTTTTCATGGAGGGAAGGTAATCAAGGTTCTTCTTCTAACCTTAATCCTAGACCTCAATTTAACCATAATCAACTTCCCAATAATCAACTTCAATACCAAAATTAAGCTCCACAACATTATCAAAACCAATACCCATCACAATCATACCACCAACCACCCATTTTTCAAAAATCTCAACCTCCCCCTCCTCAAGAAAAGAAATCCAACATTAAAGAAATGATTGCAAACTTCATGGCCTCCCAAAACTCAATTTTAGCTAGCCAAGATACTAGATGGAAATCGCAAGATATTTGGATGAGGAACCAAGAGGCATCCATTAGGAATCTAGAAAATCAAATGGGGCAACTTGCTAGTTCGTTATCAAACCATACTCAAGGGACATTTTCATCCAATATAGACCGAAATCCAAAAGAGGAAGCCAAAGCAATCACCTTAAGGAGTGGGAAAGAGTTAGAGAAAACTAAAATTGGTAAGAATTCTTCCCTAAGGGTGGAACCGACAACGGAGGTAAGTGTTTCTAACTCTGAAAATAATGAAAAAGTGCCTCCTATGGTTGAGAAGGGTAAAGGTAAAGAAAAACTTGTTTCTACTGTTCTTGATGAATCTCAATTACCATTTCCTGTTCTAGCTAGAAAAGAAAGACAAAATGAACAATTAAGTAGATTTTTAGACATGTTTAAAAAGGTACATATAAATTTACCAATTGCTGAAGCATTATTACACATACCTAAATATGCTAAATTTATGAAGGAATTGTGCACTAATAAGAAAAAGCTAGAAGGTATAGGAATTGTTCAATTATCCGGTAATTGTAGTGCCATAGTAACTAATAAAATTCCTAAAAAATTAGAAGATCCTGGTAGTTTTACACTGCCTTATGAACTAGGAGGTAATTTTGTTGGCCATGCTTTATGTGATTTGGGTGCTAGTATTAACTTGATGCCTTATTCGATTTGCAGGAAATTGAACTTAGGTGACCTAAGGGAGACCCGAATGACACTACAATTGGCGGATAGATCAGTTAAGAAACCGAAAGGAATTATTGAGGATCTATTGGTGAAAGTAGGAAATTTCATCTTTCCGGTTGATTTTGTGGTCATGGACATGGAGGAAGATATGAAGGTGCCATTAATAGTGGGTAGGCCATTCTTAAATACGGCAAGAGCCGTAATTGATGCTCATGGACAAACGGTCACTTTGAGATTCAACAAGGAGGAAATGATTTTTAATGTCAATAAAATGTTAAAACACCCCTCGTATGATTTTGAAGAGTCCATTTATTTTGTCGATGAAATTCAAGAATGTGTCAACACAAAACAAGAGGAAATCATTCTCAATGATGATCTTCAAAGTTGTTTAATGCATCCCAAGGAAATGGAAGAGTTGGAAGCAAATGAGATGAAGTTGGTACAAAATCTGGAAAAAGAGCATAGTGAACATGATGAAACGGAGGATGAACCGTCCCCTTCTAAGGGAGATTCTGAACTTAAAACACTTTCATCTCATTTGAAATATGTATGTTTAAATGATAATGCTGAGCCAGTAATTATTTCATCTTTATTGACGGGTTTGGAAGAGCAAAAGCTCATTGAAGTCCTTAAGAAGCATAAAGGACCAATTGATCGGGCAACATCTAACTTAAAAGGAATGAGCCCCAGCTATTGCACACATCATGTACCCATAGAGGACAATTTTAAGCCGGTAGTGCAACCTCAACGAAGGATCAATGAACTCGATGAAATTCAACAATGGTTATATGACAATGCAATACTTTATAAAGAAAAGACCAAACGAAAGCTGAAATCGAAGTGGCTTGGACCATACCAAGTGATGTCAAGCAATAACTTGGGTGTAGTGACGATCAAAAGCTTAAGAGATGGTCGTGAATTTACGGTAAATTGTCATCAGCTCAAACTCTATCAACTCGGCCAACAAGAGGTTGCTGAAGCAACCTTGGTTCTTCAAGATATCTAAGAAATGGTTTAGATAGTCTAGCTGGAGACTTTAAAAACTCAGAAAATCTAATATTTCTCTCTTTTATTTTTACAATTAAGTTTTTATGTTTTCATATTTTGTGTGTTTGTGTGTTTTGATTTATGAAAAGAGTAAGTAAACAAGGTTTTTAAAAGAAGAAATTTTTTCACTAGAAAAGAGTTTGTGTTTTAATAGCTTAAAATGGAAAAAAATTACATTTAAGGAAGGCTAAAGAGGATTATTGTGCGTATGTGTTTCAAAAGATGCAAATGAAGCTAAAAATTTACACATACACGTGACCACGTGTGGCTTTCCCTTTGCCATCACGTGGCCACGTCTAGACCTACTGCCCACATCCCTAAAAACCACGTGACCACGTGGATCACTAAGGAGAAACATGACATGGCCATGCATGCTTCATGAACAAAAGCACACGTGACCACATGTGGTTCCTCCCTTGGAATCACGTGGCCACGCAATTTGGTACTACCCATATAAACACTCCCATGACCTTTTCTTTCTTCTTCTTCATTTTAGTTTTGCTCTCACCCGTGCCCACGCCTCACCATCACCAATTTAACCCACTATCATGGGTTTCCAACCACCACCGATCATCACCATCTCTGACCACCATTCTCTCTCTCTTTGCCCTTTTTCTCTCTCTCCTACCCATCATCTCTTCCTTCTCCATATTTTCTTCATTATATTAGGGTTTTCACAACTTACACACACCACTTCAACTTTGTGCTGCCATTTGGTTCGATTCTCACTCTCAAGTAAGTTTCCACCATCTTTGCTCCTTAATTCATGTTTTCATGCCATTATTTACTATGATTTGTGCCATTCTATACTTTTACATGTTCATTCTTGAGGCCATATTGCACATAAGATTTAGATTTCATGCTACTTTCGGTTGCTCTTAGGGATGATTATAGATCATATATGTATGATATAGAAGCTTAATATTCATTTGGGTAAAGAATAGATCTTCATTTGCTATGGACAACAAAATTTTGAGGAGGGGGTAGATTCCTTTCAGGGAGATTGTCTTCTACCTTTCCTTATCTTTTTCATGAATCGATTTTTGTTATTTTGTGTTTTGTGTTTTGTTTTCTATTATTTTGTTTTGTTTTTGTTTTGTTTGCTTTCTTAAGTTTGTAAAACGTGTTGAATACTTATGTAATTCACTTTTTCATTTAGTTTGTATGAGAACTTAGTTTGCCCTGGTTGCCTTCAAAACTTTGAAAAAATTGAACTTGGATATAGGAATATGCATGTTTTGAACCTTTGCCTAGCAAGAGAACATTTATGTTGATTAATAAATCTTTAGATAGTTTATCTTTAGCTTGATAAATATTTGTTAGTTTCCAAATCCTTGAAAGCACTTAGACCAGTTTTAACTTAGAAAAAATCAATACAATGAAGTAGTGAAGTAAGGAAATTTAGAGCACTAAAACCTTCCTCATCACCTTTCAAAGCATATGAGCAACTCAAATAACTTAGAAAATGATCTAGGCAACAATTTTCTTGATAAACTTTCTTAAAGACTTTTTATCGTACCTTGATGAAATTATCCTTTGTTAAGCCATTTTGAGCTTATAGGGTATGCTTAATGCGTACCATTAATATTTTCTTGTTACACCTAATGTTTTAACCATATAACCTAAAAAGCCTTTATCACACCATATGAAATTGGCCATTTTAGGATTAAATGGATGTGTGAAAAGATTAAAGTTCTATTGGGTTTAGTAAGAAAATCTTATCAAGAGTCATTGATCAAGTTAAAGTGAGAAATCTACCTTGTATACCTTGAGATCATTCAAATTAGCTTGTGAATTCTAGTTTTCTTAAAAAAAAAGCTTGAAAGTTTAAGAGAAGAAAAAGAAAAAGAGCTAGCAATTATGAAAAAAATCTAAGTGTGGGGTAATACAAGTAGAAAATAAAAATATGATGACTTCTTGATAAAAGGGCATAACATCTCTTACAAGGAAGTTTGAAAGTGAGGCAAGAATAAGCAAAATATATGTTGCTTAAGTTGTTGGGATTTAGTAATCTATTTTGTCTTAGAGTGGCTATTCATTTTGATTATCTTTTATCCATTCTTTGATAACCATATCCTTAGCCCCATTACAACCCTTAAAAGACCTATGTGATTTTAAGTTTGTTTTGAGTTATTTAGCGGAGATGACCTTCGGGTTCCGGTGCTAAAGGAGAGGCCTATTGTGTTTCTAGAGTTTCAAGCGCAAAATTGAGTGTATGCTTATGCATTCATTTATTCTATACTTCATTATCTACTTGTATTGATGTTTTGATTTTCAAAATTGCTTAAAATGATTTGGTCTTGCACGCACTCAAGGAAATTAACCTATATTATCATGTTCGAAGTTGATCTATTTAGAGATTATATTAAGTGCTTTTGTTAAAATGCTAAGCTTGGTTTTAAAATTGTATATCTTTGTACAAGTTTGATAGTTTTGAAGGTGGGATTGTTCTAATTTGCTTCAGGGCAAACAAGGTTTAAGTGTGGGGTATTTGATAAGTGTGAATTATATATAGTTTTTTTAATATGTTTTAAGCTTTGTTATTTAATTAGTTATTTTCGTATTATTTAGGTTAAAATAGAGTTAAATTGTAATTTATATATTTTTAAGGTTAATCCAATGTTTTGTTTGGTTTTCAGGTTGAAATTATTAACAAAGGGCTTAAATTGCAAAAAAGGCCAAGATTTGGGCCAAAACTGCAAATATAAGAAATTTATGCGAGAAAGTGAGCGTTCAGTCCAGAAGCTTTTCACGTGACCACGTGAAATCAATGAAAAAATCTACCTATGGCCATGTGAAGGGTTGCTGCTTAGAAGACATGGCCAAGTGAAGATTAAAGCTTAAAGACCCATGGCCACGTGAAAGAACAAGTGATGAAAACCAAGAGGACACATGACCACGTGTGAAACAAGGCTAATCCACATGTGACCACGTATGAGGAACTTCAATGGGACACGTGACCACGTGTAGAAATACATTGGGAGACATGTGGCCACATGTCAGTCTCCCATTACGCGATGGATTCTTTTCGAGCTTCCTATTTGAGCAGAGTTTACTTCCTATTTGATGTCTGGAGTTTAAGAAGGAATCTACTACATTTTTGCCCTATAAATAGCAATCTAAAACACCTGAGAAGGGGGAAGAACCTTAGAATTAAGCTTTACTTTCGTTAGTTTATTTTTACGTTGCTTTATTTTCACTGTTTTTCTTCAACACTTTATTTTAATTTTAAGTATGTCTTGTGAATAGTTTTCTTTAACTTTTGCTAAAGGATACTTGAATCCTTAACTTGTATTGTTATGACTTAAGTTTGATCTTCAATTTAATGCAAGTTGATTATTTCTTAGTTCTTAAACATAGTCTTATCTTTACTCAATTTTAAGTTAATTGTTAACTTGATTAAACATTGGTTAATTAATTGGTTTAAATTGATTAATGACATTCATGTTCTTAGGTTAATTTTTTTGGATTAATTCATGATTATAATCTGAATAAACTATAATTTTGTGTTGATTTAAGTAAGTTAAGATTGAGAAAAGTGTAACTAAGAATAGGAGAAAGTTAAAACTCTTGAGAAAGGCTTTAATAGACATCTAGGAGAGTTAATTCAGGTATTTATGCTAAGTATTGAATTGTTCTGAATAAGGGAATTTTAATGCTTGGAATGATAATCTTGAATAAAGTTATCTAGGTTTATTAATCTGAATTCTCCATAATCACTTATGTGTTTTCTTTTGATTAAGTCATAGCAATATTGGTTAAGGTGGATAGTCCTTTAGTGAAAGTTGCTTTTAATATTGATTTTACTTCATTCAATTTACTTGCTTTTATTTGATCGTTATTTATTTCAACTCTTTAAATTGTTTTTATTTTAGTTTTCAATTACTGCTTTTAGTTTTAAATCTTCAATCATCATAACTTTGGGATTTCTCTTTTCTACAAATAAAATTGGTTTTGAAATTGAAATAACACATACAAACACAAGTTTCCCTTGGGTTCGATATTTTGGGTTATAAGTATGTTTTCTTATATTACTTAGCCGATCTAGTACACTTGCTAGCATCTGGTCATTAAGTATGTAATATTATGTGTGTTTTATGTGTTTATGTATAGTTTATGTGTTTATTTGTGTTATAGGTCAAAGTTGGTGCAAATGTGAAGTGATTTAAGGAAATGGTGAAGGATTCGGATGAAGCTCACAAGTCGTGAAGAGGCTCACGACTCGGATAGAATTGCACGAGACGTGAAGGTGCTCACGAGTGTAACAGAGGCGACACATTCATGAGTTGGGAAGGCATTCACGACTCGATAGGCAAAGCAGGAGGTATTCACGAGTCGGAGGACAATCACGAGTAGGGAAGATCTGATGGGGTTCACAACTCATGAAGACATTCACGAGTCAATCAAGGCACCTATTTTCAAATGATGTCACTTTTCAGTACCCAATTTCTCAGCCAACCATCAGGACTTTTAAGGGCGGCTTTTTATGTTGACAACCATTCTTAAGGGAAATGTTTGTAGAGTTAATCTCTATAAATATAGGAGTGAAACTCTGAAAAGGGGATAGAAGAAAATTCATTAGTTTACTGAGAACATTTTAGTTATTTTTGGACAATACTTTTTACTTAGTTTGTAAATGACGACAAAAGAGCAAATTCAAAGAAATAAGAGATATATCAGAAGGTCTTATTAGAAAGTAAACCTTGGGGAGTGATGATGTTTCTTTTCTCTTATTCATTTTCATTTCAAATGTGTATTTGGCTAAGTTCTTTTGTACATTATAACTATGCAATATAATTTGTTCTAGACATCTTTATTATCTTTATGTATGAAGTATGATTTAAATTTATTTGGGTGAATTGATTTGCTTATTATGCTTGATCACCATAATTAGCATGATAGTCAATTTATTCACAATGAGAATTGGAATTCTTTGATGGAAAGACAAATAAATTTACTTGAAGCATTGAATTCACTTAGAGATAAGGAATTCACTTTAAAGGGTTAAAGAATTGGCATAGAACTTCATAATTTTTATTTATCTCTATAATGTCATGAGAATGCATATAGACTCTAAATAAAAATACCTTTAATGATAATGAGAATTGCTTTAAAGAAACTTGGCTAAATTCTCCAATCATGTCATTCATACAATTGTTTAAATGGTTCTTAAATGAAATTGTTTCTCTTAGTTATAATGTATGTTTAAAACATCATTTAAGTCATCTATCGTCTAAAATTGACTTAATATATATTTAAAGTAGTTTAGTCGTTAAATTAAATGCATGATTCTTATTTTATTTGTTACCTATCCAACTACTTCTTGTTATTTCAATACAAAATTGTTTTGTTCCCTTTGGAACGATACCCTACTCATACTCTATGCAGTCTAGTAAGACTAAGGGTTCAAATAAATCACCATCAGATTTTGGCGCCATTGCCAGGGAATAGTTTAAATGAATTTTTATTGATTGAAACAAAGTAGTAGATGTTTTAGGATTGTATGATATAAACTAGTTATTTTGATGTATGAATTTTTATATTTTGTTTTGTTTTATTCTTTGTACAAGTATGAGAGTTTTAGTTATTATTTTAGACTAAAGTACTTGTGATTTTGTGCAGGGAACTTAGAAAAAAGCAACAAGAGGAACTGAGATTGCAATTAGAAGAAGAATAAAGTGCTAAGTTGGAGGAAAGTTATAATATTCCAATTATGGCAGGAGAATGCTTGGTGATTTTGTTATGCCCAATATTTCGGAAAGTTTTAGAGTAATAGTGGCATCGGCTATCGCTAACAACAATTTTGAGATCAAACCGGCAGTCATACAAATGGTGCAAAATAATCAGTTTGGAGATTTGCAAGGGGAAGACCCTTATGCTCATATATCCTTGCTTTTCTTAATGTGTGTGCTACATTTAAAATTAATGGAGTGAGTAATGATGCCATTAGACTTAGGTTATTCCCATTTTCTTTAAAAGAAAAAGCACAAATTTGGCTTGCTAGTATACCTAGTGGGACAATCACTGCTTGGGATCAACTTAAACAAGCTTTTCTTTATAAGTATTTTCCACCACATAAAACAACAAAATTTAGAAATCAAATATCTACTTTTAAACAATTGCCTAATGAAATTATTTATACATCTTAGGAAAGATTTAAGGAACTCCAATGACAATGTCCTCACCATGGCTTGCTGGATTAGATGATTCCTCAAATCTTTTACAATAGGCTAATAAAGGAAAATAGAAATATTGTAAATGCTGCTTCAGGTGGAAAATGGTTAGCAAAAACTGCCAAGAAAGCTAAAACTTTGTTGGAGGAATTGGCCTCATAAGGCTACATGGGAAAAGAACCCACCATGGCTAAGGTTAAGGGATTTTTGGAATTAGATTCCATAATCTCTTGACGGCTAAAGTTGAAGCCTTGACTAAGTTGGTGAGTAATTCTCACTCTAATATTGAAAATGTTAGTCAAGTATGTAAAAAATGTGGTGGACCTCATATGTATGCTAATTGTAGTGAAGGGTCTAGTGAGGATGTAAGTTTTGATCAAGGAAATTATAATCAAAGGATGGGTCAAAATTCTAATTATTATAATCCTCAATTGAGGAACCATCCCGGTTTTTCTTGGTCTAACACAAATACCCAATTGAACCCTCCAAATAATAATCTTATACCCAAATTACCTAACCCTTCAGATTTTTCAAATAAACCACTTTTAACCCCTAACAACCTAAATCCCATATTGAGAATTTAATGGAGCAATTTGTTAACCATTAAATGACTACTAACAAGCAAAATGAGGAACAATTTAAGCAAATAAATACAAAAATTGACCAACTTGTTACCCACAATAAGATTCTTGAAACCCAATTGGCTCAACAAGCCACTTCT
The DNA here is from genome assembly GCA_037975025.1 of Excoecaria agallocha. Lineage (NCBI taxonomy): Eukaryota > Viridiplantae > Streptophyta > Magnoliopsida > Malpighiales > Euphorbiaceae > Excoecaria > Excoecaria agallocha. The sequence continues at coordinate 61,576,722 of CM075809.1, read as the reverse complement.
AGTGTTAAACCATTAGGAAAACTTCAAAGTCAACTAGAATTTTTGCCTCATGAATTGGTTCAATCTATTATGTTAAGAAGTGGGAAAAAGATTGAAAGTAACATTAGAGGTAATGATGATCTTATTTTTGATGATGAGCATGTTTTAGATGCTAGTAAAAATGATGATGTAATGGAAAAGTCTAATGAGTCTAAGAAAAAAATGACCTCATCTAGGGAAGATGACCCTAAAGTTAATTTAAATGTTTTACCATCCCCTCAAAGACTTATTAGAAGGAATCTTGATAAGCAATTTGGAAAGTTTTTGAATTATTTGAAGGAACTTACTATAACTATACCCTTTGTGGATGCAATTAAGGATATGCCTTAGTGGGCAAAATTTTTAAAAGAAATTATAAGTCACAAGGATAAACTTGAAGAACATGGTTATGTTTCTTTGGTAGAAGAGTCTAAGGCCATGTATTCTAAGTATCCACCTAAGCTAAAGGATCCAGGTTGTTTTACGGTTCCTTGTGTTATAGGTGGCACACATTTTGAAAAAGCTTTATGTGATATGGGTGCAAGTGTTAGTCTTATGCCTTATTCTATTTATAAAAAGCTTCATTTAGGTGAATTATAGCCTACTAACATTTGTTTATCTATGGAAAATAAGTCTATTTCACACCCTATAGGCATACTTGAAAATATTCCTACCAAAGTAGGTAAATTTATAATTCTTGCTGATTTTGTTGTGCTAGAAATGGATGAAGATCCTGAAATTCCTATTTTATTTGGTAGGCCTTTCTTAATTACTGCTGGGGTTATTTTTGACATGAAAAATGGAAAAATATCTCTTGAAGTTAATGGTGAAATGATTGAGTTTAATGTGTTTGGGATGGTTAAGTCTTCACCAATAGAAGTGGTTAATAGAATTAATGCTTATGCTGTTCTTGATGAGTGCATTGATAATGTTGTTAATGATTGTGTTAGTCAAAACCCTATTGCACCTTATAGTTTAAATGAAAGTTGTAATGAGGTTTTGCAAGTTGCTTCTTATCCTTTCCATCGAGAATTCTCAAAGTTTGAGTCTTTGAGAAAAGATGAGGATATGCCATCAAAGACGTCCAAGGAGGAAGTTAAACTTGAACTCAAGCCATTACCAACAAGCTTAAGGTATGATCATTTGGATTTAAATTTCAATTACCTTTCATTGTTAATTCTTCAATTGATAAGTAAAATGTGAGTGTTTACGTGATATTTTGCTTGCTCATAAAAATGCCATGGGATATTCTATAAGTGATTTAATAGGAATTGCACCTAAAGTTTGCATGCATAGGATCTTGTTAGAGGAGGATTCTAAACCTTCAATTGAAGGTCAAAGAAGGCTTAATCCAACTCTAAAAGAGGTAGTGAGGAAAGAAATAATTAAATTGCTTGATAATGGCATAATTTATTCCATAAGTGATAGTGGGTGAGTCCTATTTAAGTTATCCCTAAAAAGGGTGGCTTAACTATTATTCGTAATGATAATATTGATTTAATTCCTGCTAGGAATATCACGGGTTGGCGTATATGTGTGGACTATAGGAAATTAAATAAGGCTACAAGATAAGACCATTTTTCTTTGCCTTTTTATTGACCAAGTTATTGAAAGATTAGCTAATTTTTCTTATTTTGTTACTTAGATGGTCTAAGTGGTTTTTATCAAATACCTATACATCCATATGATCAATCTAAGACAACTTTTACATGCCCATATGGAACTTTTACATTTATGCGGATGCCTTTTGGTTTATGTAATGCACCAGCCACCTTTCAAAGATGCATGTTCTTTATTTTTAGTGATCTCATTGATCCATGTGTAGAAGTTTTCATGGATGACTTTAGTGTGTATGGCACTACATATGAAAATTATTTATCTAATCTTTCTAAGGTGCTTGATAGATGTATGGAGCATGGGTTGGTCTTAAATTGGGTGAAGTGTCACTTCATGGCACAAGAGGGTATTGTCTTAGGACATTTAGTCTCTAATAGGCGGGTTTAGGTTGATAGAGCTAAAATTGAAATTATTGCTAATTTGCCTCCTCTTAAAAATATTAGAGATGTTAGAAGTTTTCTAGGTCATGCTGGATTTTATAGAAGGTTCATAAAAGATTTTTCTAAAATAGCTAAACCTTTGTGCACATTACTAGGCAAGGATGTTGATTTTCATTTTAATGAGGCATGTCTTAATTCCTTTGAAACTTTTAAACATGCTCTTATCACTTCACCGGTGTTGCAACCATCAAATTGGGAGCAACCATTTTAATTGATGTGTGATACTAGTAACTTTGCTATTGGGGCTGTTTTAGGACAAAGAATTGATGGGAAGCCTTCTATCATTTATTATGCTAGTAAGTTACTAGATGATGCCCAAATTAATAACTCCACAACTAAAAAAGAACTCTTAGCCATTGTATATGCATTTGATAAATTTATGGCTTATCTTGTAGGGTAAAAAGTTATAGTTTATTCCGATCATGCTGCCCTCAAGTATCTCTTGACTTAAAAAGATACTAAGCCTAGGTTGTTAAGATGGATTTTAATATTACAAGAGTTTGATTGGAAAATAAGGGATAAGAAGGGTAAAGAGAACTTAGTTACTGATCATTTATGTAGGTTAACACAAAGTGTCTTGAAGGATAATGATGATGGGGTGCCTATTGATGAAGCTTTTCATGAGGAACATCTTTTTAGTATAGTTTCAAAGGATGTTCCATGGTTTGCAGATATAGAAAACTATTTAGTAAGTGGTGTGCTTCCTTATGGTCTTAATTATAGGCAAAGGAAGAAATTCCTTCATGATGTTAAGTTTTACTATTGGGAGGAGCCCTTATTATATAGGAGATGTGCTGATGGGCTGATTAGGAGGTGTATTCCTCATAAGGAGGTTAGTGATGTGGTGGCTTATTATCATTCATATGCTGTAGGAGGTCACTTTGGAGTTTCTATGACAGCTTTCAAGGTGTTACAAGTTGGGTTTTGGTGGCCTACATTGTTTAAGGATGTCAAAAAATTTGTGCTTAATTGTGATAAGTGCCAAAGAATGGGAAATTTTTCTAAGAGGATTGAAATGCCTTTAAATGGTATTTTAAAAGTTGAATTATTTGATGTTTGGGGTATGGATTTTATGGGACCATTTCCTAGTTCTTTAGGTAATAAATATATTTTGGTCATGGTTGATTATGTATCCAAATGGGTGGAAGCAATTCCAACCATTACTAATGATGCTAAGGTGGTTAAGAAAATGCTTAAGAAACTTATATTTCCTAGATTTGGAACACCTAGGGCAATTATTAGTGATGGTGGATCTCATTTTTGTAACAAGGTTATAGAACAATTATTGAAGTATAATGTAACCCAAAAAATTGCTACACCTTATCACCCTCAAATTAGTGGACAAGTTGAAATTAGCAATAGAAAGCTTAAGTGGATATTAGAGAAAACGGTCTCTAGATTAAGAAAATATTGGGCACTTAAGCTAGATGATGCTCTTTGGGCTTATAGAATAGCTTTTAAAACTCCCATAGGCCTTACTCCTTATCAATTGGTTTATGGTAAATCTTGCCAGTTGCCTGTTGAAATTGAACATAAAGCCTATTGGGCAACTAGGGTATTAAACTTTGATATGCAACAAGTTGGTAGGAGGAGATTGCTTCAATTGCAAGAACTTGAGGAGTTTCGTATGAATGCTTATGAAAATGCTAAGTTATATAAAGAGAGAACTAAATCATGGGATGATAAGCATGTATTAAAGAAAGAATTTAAGGTTGGTGACTTATTTTTGTTGTATAACTCAAGATTGAAACTATTTCCTGGAAAATTAAAGTCGAGATGGTAAGGTCATTTCAAGGTGGTTAAAGTTTTTCCTTATGGGGCTGTTGATATTGCTAATGATAAAGGGGAGGTCTTTAAGGTTAATGGACATAGATTGAAACCTTATTTCATTGGTGATGCCTTAATTCCTTCCCAAACAATTTCTTTATTAAATTCATCTCCTGCTAGTTAATATTTTTGTTTTAGGATTAGCTCTCTTAGTTTAGATTTTATTTGTTCTATAGTTTATTTTTGTTTATGTTTTAAGTATTTTATAGTTTTCAATTTTCTTGTTTTATTTTTATTTTGTCTTCTTGAAATTTGGATCGAGGTTGGTATGTTATGTAGAAAAGTTTGTAGCATAGGGATCTATTCACGAGTAAGGTTCGACTTGTGAAGATGTTCACAAGTGCTCCAGAAGCAAAAGCTTCACGAGTCATGAAGTTTTTACCGAGTCGTGCAGTACAGGATCGACTCATGAGGGGATTCACGAGTAACATAGAAAGGAAAGGATCACGAGTCGTGAAGGTTTGTTTGACTCGTGAAGATGTGCCATGTTCCAAAGTAGGTAAATTTTCATGTGTGCCACATAACAAAATTTTCACGAGTCGTGAAGTTTTTTCCGACTCGTGATTCACTGTTTCTAATTTTTATCGAGTCAAGAAATTTAACATGTTTTCCTTCTTAATTTGTTTTTCTTTCTTTTTTTTACATCTTAAACATTTTAATTAATCATCCCTTACATTGTAATTTTACTTAACTGCACTAATTTTATTTAAAACAAAGGAGGAACAGTTACACATAAAATTAGGGTTTTGTGAATCAACGTGACTTTTCACTGTCGATTCACTTTCCCCTCTTCATTTGTTTATAAATACTGCAGTTACCACTTTATTTTCCACACTTCTTTTTCCTTCTTCACTCGTGAACTTGTTTTTCTTTGGCTTTGTCTTTCATTTCTCTTTTCTTTCTTACTCTTCTTCTCTGCTATCATTTGCGTGTGTTGCTTCTTCATCTTCTTCTTCTTTTACTACAATGGGGTTGCATTATTTTTGTGTATTTTTCTTTTCCATCATGGTGAGAACAAAGAATATGTCATCTTCAAGGGGACAGCAAGGGGCAGATGAAGCACAACCTGAAAGTCTCTCAACACAAATTAGTGCTCCATTTTCCATTTCTTCTGTCCATAAAGGTAATCACTTCCTTGCTCTCAAGGATAGGGCAATCTCTCAATGTAAGTATTTTTCAAACTCTCTCCTTGAACAAGTGGGTATACTTGATGCTGTAAATGACATGTTATCTCAATGTGGATTGCTGCATTTTGTTAATATGCATGAACACTTTTATACTGATTTAGTCTTAGAATTTTATACTAATTTGAAAGATAATGCAGAAAATTCTAGGCTAGTAGACTTTTGTTTAAATGTCATTGAATATACACTTACTTATTTTATGATGCATTGCATTTTTGGCTTTAAACCATCTGGATTATGTGATACTCCTAAGGTTTATAACCCTAATGCCTTTTGGAATTTTTTAACTGGTTTGACCACACCTTTTAGGGCTAGGGAGGCTAAGTCAATGTTCATCACAGATTTGAAATATTGGATTTTGCATAAGATCTTAGCTTTAGTTGTCTTTAACAAGCCTGGATTTAATAGAGTGTCTCATCACGAGTTATTTTTGATGTGCTGTGTGCATAATCATAAATCAGTTTGTTGGTCTTATTGGATTTTTAATCAATTATTGCAATGTGTTTGTCGTCCAGAGTCTCCTCTCACACATGGACATGTAATAGCTGTTGTTGCTAGGAGTATTGATATTGATTTGCGTACTTATGATCCTGTCATTCCATGTCTATATTTTTCCAAACATCTTTTTGTTAAGGGTGAAGCTGTTAATAATTCTTTTCAATTCATTCCACCACTTTCACGATCTTGTTGGAAGGATCTTGCATGAACTTCTACTTTACAAGAAGTTGCTGTAGAGAGCACTTCAAATGAGCCAATGCAAGAGGAGCAGGGGTATAGTGATGATATCATGGCTGATGTCCCTAGTGAAGAGGCTGTTGTTTCGCCTGTTGTTGGATCTTCTTCACCTACGACTCATTCCATATTCACCTAATTGCTGCACAATCAATCAGCCATTCAACGTCAACTACAATCTTTGGAGCAAATTACTTCACATTTGGTTCGCCGTCAATGCCGCCTTGAGCACAAGATGGATACCTTCATTACCCAAGCAGGCTATGTGGTGTCCTCTCCTCTACCTTCACCATGATCTTTAGGGGAGTTTTCTTTCTCTATTCTTTAGTTTTTTTCTTTTTGTTTTTGCTTTTGTTTTGTTTCTTCACATTAAGGACAATGTTTGTTCTAAGTGTGGGGGAGCATATGTTGTGTGTTGCATGTTTTGTTCACATTATTATGTTTGTTTGTTTGTGTATTTTTTTCTTCATTTAGACTAAACATTTTAGTAGGTTTTATTATAAGCATTGTTCACTTTGTGTATACTATCGGTTGTTATGTTAAGTCATTTATTTTTTGTGCTCATTTGATTAGTTTTTCAAGGCTTTTGGCATGTGTTTTATGTTTTCAAGTTATCGTTTTTTACTTCTTTCAACATTTTAGGCTATTTAGTCTCTTTACTAACTATGCTTTAAGGTTAGAATTTGATCATTTAGTTTAAGATTTTTAGGATTATTTTTGCCTCATGGAAACTATAGCCATAATACTTAACTTTAGCCTTTCAATAATGGATGAGGACTAGCAAAAGAAAATAAATGATGAAAAGAAATATACAAAGCAAGATGTATTCTCAAAAGTTCAATAAAGTATGGGATGGAGCGTAAAACGCACCCATTACTACATTTTCTTGCTACTCTAATTACATGGGATAAAGTTTAAAGGTATACCCATGTTAAAAAAAAAGAAAAACAAATGCAGTCTAAAAATTCCATGAGATTAGTTTAAGGGTATGAGTGCTTACAAATTGTCCTAAAAGGCAACTAATAATCCTAGAATCTTAGGTTTTATGATCAATATTCTCTCTTGAGCATGGTTAGTTTTAAGGCTTTATATTCTTAATGTTGGGTTTAGTAAACTTAGGTGACTTGGTAATTTAGAATACATGTTTTAAGATTTTATTTACTGATATTTTGAATGTTTAAGGTATTTTACTTCATTTCAATCTTGTTTCAAGTGAATATTGAGCAATACTTTATAGTATAAATTACTTAGTTTAACTTGAAATTAAATTTTCTCATTATTTTCTTGCTTGAGGGCAAGCAAGGTTTAAGTGTGGTGGAATTTGATATCATGTAAAATTTCTACTATTTAGTGTGTATTTTCTTTTATTTAAGTAGTTAAGTATGTAATATTACGTGTATTTTATTTATGTGTTTATTTGTGTTATAGGTCAAAGTTGGTGCAAATGTGAAGTGATTTGAGGAAATGGTGAAGGATTCGGATGAAGCTCACGAGTCTTAAAGAGGTTCATGACTCGGACAGAATTGCACGAGACGTGAAGGTGCTCACGAGTGTAACAGAGGCGACACATTCACGAGTCGTGAAGGCGTTCATAACTCGACAGGCAAAGCAAGAGGCATTCACGAGTCGAAAAACATTCGTGAGTGAGGAAAACCTAATGGAGTTCATGACTCTTGAAGACATTCACAAGTTGATCAAGGCACCTATTTTCAAACGATGTCACTTTTCAGTATTTGTTTTCTCAGCCAACCATCAAGACTTTTTAGGGCAGCTTTTTATGTTGACAACCATTCTAAAGGGACATGTTTGTAGATTTAATCTCTATAAATATGGGAGTGAACCTCTGAAAAGGGATATAAGAAAATTCATTAGTTTACTTAGAACATTTTAGTTATTTTTGGACAATACTTTTTACTTAGTTTATAAATGATGACAAAAGAGCAAAGTCAAAGAAATAAGAGATATATCAAAAGGTCTTATTAGAAAGTAAACCCTGGGGAGTGATGATGTTTCTTTTTTCTTATTCATTTTCATTTCAAATGTGTATTTGGCTCAGTTCTTTTGTACATTATAACTATGCAATATAATCTGTTCTAGACATGTTTATTATCTTTATGTATGAAGTATGATTTAAATTTATTTGGGTGCACTGATTTGCTTATTATGCTTTATCACCATAATTAGCATGATAGTCAATTTATTCACAATGAGAATTAGAATTCTTTGATGGAAAGATAAATAAATTTACTTGAAGCATTAAATTCACTTAGAGATAAGGAATTAACTTTAAGGGGTTAAAGAATTGACATAGAACTTCATAATTTTTATTTATCTCTATAATGTCATGATAATGCTTATAGACTCTAAATAAAAACACCTTTAATGATAATGAGAAATGCTTTAAAGAAACTTGGCTAAATTCTCCAATCATGTTATTCATACAATTGTTTAAATGGTTCTTAAATGAAATTATTTCTCTTAGTTATAATGTATGTTTAAAACATCATTTAAGTCTTCTATTGTCCAAAATTGACTTAATATATATTTAAAGTAGTTTAGTCATTAAATTAAATGCATGATTCTTATTTTATTTGTTACCTATCCATCTACTTCTTGTTATTTCAATACAAAATTGTTTCGTTCCCTTTGGAACGATATCCTACTCATACTATACGTAGTCTAGTGAGACTAAGGGTTCAAATAAATCCCCATCACGTGTGCACCTTATGATCCCAATTACAGCCATTAGTCTCGACTGGGACCAATTGGTCTCAGCCGTGGCCATTTCCTTTTGTATCTATACACGATTTTTAGCCTCATCAAATATCAACAATTACCCTAACATTTTAAAACTCATTTAAAGCATATTAAAACATGTAATTAAACTTAAAATATGGCATTAATATGCGAGTTTAGAACATTTTAAAATATAAATAAGAGAGTTATATGTGTAATAGCAACATATGAATTAATTTAATGACTCTTAAGAAAACAAAGTTGTGAAGATATATTGTCACCATATATTGGAACTCTCATTTAAGTATATGAATATGTAAAAGTATGAGGTTATGAAATTATCATTGATCCTATATGTATGATAACATGATTGTGATATAATGTGTTGTCTAAAGATAGCATGATCAAGAATAAGTTCATGATGAGAGGTATGTTCAATTACCGGCACTCGAATTTCTACCTGAATGCATGAATGCATGTTTTTATAGTGGAGAATTATGTACTATAATACTAACATATGCATGTGTAAGGTGTATGATATAAGTACAAGCACGATATTTTAAATGAACATGAAAATTGTATTGCCTGCTACTAGAGTTCAACTGTGGATAAATAGGTGCCTATAGGTATATTGCAGCTACCATCGTCAGCCTTTTAGGTCTAAAGTACAGTTGATCCGATTGGATCATTCACAGCCCGTTTGGGTTGCTTATTGACCTTGTTTGGATCCTTGACCAGTCCACCGTACAGTTAACCCTGTTTGGATTTATAGTTTTGATATGTTCGGATATCCACCGTTTGATACTCTCAGGTATCCACCTATCCAATTATCCACTCTTAGAACTTAAGCAGGCTAAAGTAAAGCACTATTGTTTCACAGTTAATCACAGTATGATTTATGTATCTGATATATGGATTATCATGTATAACAGTGGTTCCTTAAGCATGTATTGGTATCTATTTACATTATATATAGATCTCCTTATGAATTGTTTAGATTCAAGTATGCCGAATTAATTGAAGGGTTATCTTGTTGTGTAAGATATTGTGCTTTATCTTACAGTTTTTCCTAATATGTAAACATTATTATTTTCAATTGTTTTTGTATATCCTATATTTTTGACGACCACTGTAAGTGGTTGTCCTTCATGTTTAGTATCCCCACTAAGTTGTATAGCTTAGCACGAGTTATTTTGATATGTGTAGGTTGTGGTAGTCAAGGCTTTTGCACAGGAACATTTTTCGCTTCAGGACAGGCCAACACCAGTCTATAGAAGTTGATGTAGGAATTTTGATAAATTTTGTATAGTTCCTTACATGATTAATATTTATAAAGTTTGTAATATATATGTATGTCATATGAAAGTTAAGGTTGTAATAAGCTCATAGTGAGAATGCTATTATATGTATACATCTAGAAGCTATAATGACTTTATTCAAATGTGCTAAAATTCTGAATGCTATGCATGATAGTGAAATGACTAAGATAGTAGAATCTAGTATTATTAAGATAATGGGTTGCATAATGAGTCACTATGCATATTCAAAATAAAATGTACATGAAAGATGAGAAAAGTATAATTAGAATACCAGTTATATGATTAGATGAATCAGATGATGTGAATGTATGTAGATGTTAATCGAGTTAATTGCTTAATATAACATGATTTAAGTAAATTGCATTATATATTATAAAGATGTTAGTTTGGGGTGTTTCAGTAGTGCTTTATCTGCGGAGGTATGGGGTGTCCTTGATCTTTAAGAAGCGTGGAAGCAAGGATGGAAGACAATCACCCTTCATGTTGATAACAGAAGTGCAACAGCAATTATCTCCTCCAAAGCTAATATTCATCCGGCGCACAAGGCAATTATTTTGCATATTCGTGAACTCTTAGAGAGGGATTAGGAAGTCCAAGTTCAGCATGTATTCAGGGAAGCTAATAGAGCTACAGATTTCTTAGCCAATTGAGCCTTGGACCATGGAGTTAGCTTCACTTAGCATGAAAGTGTCCCCAAAGACTTGGGATCTATCCTCACTGCGGATGCCATGGGTTTTGCCATTCCCAGAATGGTCCCTGTGTAGAAGCCTATTTGTGTGTTTGTTTTGTCTTTCTTCTTTTTCATATAAAAAAAGAGATTATTTTTACATTTTCTTTTTTTAAACAAAAAGATTCTTTTATTAAACTTAGGTTTAAAGTTAAATAATATGTTGAATTAGACGGATTTGAGTTGATTATAAATGAGTAGATTATTTGGATGAATTTGGACCAATAAAATTAATTTAATAATAATAAAATAAATAAAAAAATTGTTTCTCATGTATATTTATTTACTTTATTAATAAATAAAATTATACAAACTACTAACTATAAAATTAGCAAGATAATTGTTAATAAAATACTAAATTAGATGAAATTATTTAAGGCTGAAAATAATTAAAACGATAATAATTTATAATTTAATAAATAATAATTTTTGACATCTGAAACCATAATATTTTGTTACGGTATTAAAGTTGACAGTGATACTACGATTACAACAAACAGTTGTGGTTTTAGTATACATTTTTTAGAATCGGTGGATAAACTGAAACTATGGTGATAGAGGTGTGTATCAGACAAGTTTAGATCAAATCCAAACCAAACAACCCAAGACCTGAAGTATGTATAAACCCCTCACTTGAACCGACCTAAGTATTCTTCGAGCCCTAACCCAATCAACCTGTGCAACCCAAAATTCTAGTTTTTGAATTAAATTTTTTTTCTCTTTAACTTTATATGTCAAAAATTAATATTGGACCCATATAACCCAAATTAAAAGCAAGATAAGCATCCAATAACAAAGATCAAAATCCTACCAACACCCACCAAAGATCAAAATCCAACCAAGAAAATTAAAAAGAAAAAAATGCTTCAATTCACATTTAAGATCAAGAATAAAAAATAACACAGATTTGAGATCTAAGGTTAAAAAAGAGAAAAAAAAAGCTCAATAAAAACCTAATCCCAGCGAAAACAACGATAGATGTTGTGGTAGACGAACAACAGTGGCAATTTTAGGAAGAGGAGGAAGTGGAGAGAGATGGAAGTAGGGAGAGAGATGGAGACAGGGAGAGATATGGAAGTAGAGAGAGATCGAGAGATGAGAGGAGAGAGAGACAAAGTACCAACTTTCAACATTTGACCCGACCCAAATAACCCTTACAATTCTGCCCGAATGCAAATTTTAGGTGGGGTTGGATTTTGCACACCCCTATGTTGTGACTTGTTGCAGTTTTTTTCCTTAAAATTTCAGCACACCACTTTATCAAGTTTTTTTTTTAAACTCACATTATTTAAAAAAATATCCCCTAGTTAAAGATATATTTTCATTTATTTCATGAATCCGATGCAAATTTCTATTCGTGTGTGTGTACATATATATATATATATATATATATATAACTTTTTTTAAAGGGGAAGAGAGTTTTTTTCTTTTTTTTTTCCTTTTTTCAAGAATTTAGTTCTTCTACAAAATTGATGAATATTGTGTAAATCACTTATCAATATATGGTTAAAAATCAAGAATATTTCACTTGGAATCATAAAATAATGACCAGTTTAATGTTGTACTCATGATAAAGCAATTCAAATGAATAAAAAATACAACTATTATTTTGCATTGATAAAATCATGCCGAATTTTGATGGCTCTAATTACTGAAATTCCATACTACTAGGAGTTGTCATGATTATAGCACTCGATAAAAAGGTGAGACATTTTGAATTTGATTTTTTTTTTCTACTGACATCTTTGCAATTAAACATTATGTATATGTTATAAGAAAATAAGAAAAAATATTGAATTTTAATTTTACATAATTGTTGAAATTTTGTTATGATAATTACTACTTCTAAATTTGTTTCCTAATTTTTCTTCATAAGATATATATAACAAGTCAAATTCAAAAGCAAAGTTTCAATATTTCTAAAAGATGAGACGGGGCTGGTAATATTTTTTTTTTTAAATTAGAAATTTTTATTTCGAGCACGAAATAGGAAGCACCTTAAATATTAGAGCTTTGTGCGCTTATGTACCCAAGATGAATCAAAATTAATAGGTGATTGCCTACCAGCCTAAATGCCGACTTTAACAAATTATATACTAGTTGATCATGACAAGTAACAAAGTAGGGAATTAAAGATCGCTTCCGTGAGGATTGAGTGCGTGAATGTAATATACTTAATATGACTAACAACTATCACCTAAAATTATATTAAAACGAATAAATTGGCAAGTTTAAGAAATACGAGAAGGTACTTGTTTATCCCTTAACATGTACTTTCAATTGCAACCTTTTGATTAAAAATGATTAATGAGGTGATGAAATTTTAGTCAAGGTCTATTGTTCTTGTTACTGTACCGATTTTCTGTAATTAATCAATCAGACTAATTGAGATTAATGAGCTTATATTCTAACTCTTTTTTTGTTGTAGTTCTTCTTGTTGGCTACAAATTTCAAAAATCGCTTTTAAGATCTAAGATCCCTATTGATTAAGCCTAGAATTAAAGCCTATTCAAGCAATACAGAACATCAAACCTTAACTCCTTAATCAAGACAATCATCATTCTGAAGCTTGAAGCCATTTGGAATGAGATGCTTAATTCCTCACATACTGACAATAAGTATTTAAATAAACTGTATATCAATCAGACCAAGTCAATCGTAAACTATATATATATATAAAGAACATCTCAGAAGAATCTTCATCAATACACTACATATGTCCACCAAGCAGAGCATGACAATGCTAGATTATGAATCCTTCAACACAATGGACGGCTGTCTCTCTCATTCTCCAAGTATAAAAGGAGTCCAAATATTCAGAAATTTCATATCACAACCGTTCCTTCTCTCCAATCTAATTAGTTCTTGCAATTCCGTTACCTTGAAATGGGTTGTAACGCGTTTCTGTTAGGGTTTGTTGCTTTGACTTGTTCTCTTGCTTTGGCTGATCATGATCCTCTCCAAGACTTCTGTGTGGCTGACCCCAGCAAGCAAGGTATGTATTTCACTCTATGCCAAGTGATACGTAATTTATACAACGATAAGTTCTATTCTGAATTTAAATTATTGTATTATTTTGATGCACAAATGGCAGTACTAGTGAATGGTATGGCATGCAAGGATCCAAAGGAAGTAGAAGGAAGCGATTTCTTCTTCAGTGGGCTTCACAAACCGGGAAACACATCAAACCCACAAGGTTCGAAAGTGACACCAGTCACCGTCTCACAATTACCTGGACTTAACACATTTGGCATATCAATGGTTCGCATAGACTTTGCACCAATGGGTATCAACCCTCCACACACACATCCCAGGGCTACTGAGATCTTGACTGTTCTGGACGGCTCTCTTGAAGTAGGGTTTGTGACTTCCAATCCAGATAATCGACTTTTTACAAAAGTTGTTGGTAAGGGAGATGTGTTTGTGTTCCCTGTGGGTCTTGTTCATTTCCAGAGAAATGTTGGATATGGTAACGCTGTTGCCATTGCTGCGCTCAGTAGCCAAAACCCTGGTGTTATTCCCATTGCCAATGCGGTTTTCGGATCAAATCCTGACATTCCCACTGATATTCTTGCCAAAGCTTTCCAAGTTGACAAGAATCTCACTTCTCAACTTCAACTTAAGTTCTAAAACATCAATTATTAATATGGTATAATCTTATGTATGCTTTCCTTTTTTGCTTCCGTTGATTGTATGCACGAAATTATCATTCAATTAAATTTCCATTTTGTTATCAGACTTGGTAAACTCTGTCTCTTAGTTCTCGTGTTAATTTGATTGGTAATCATATCACTATGCTTCATTTAATGCTATTTCACAACATAATACAATTATTATTTTATATGTATAAAGTCATAATACTAGGATTTTAGCTAGAGTGCGAATTACAAATTCAGTCGTGATTTTGGCAAAGAAATTCCGTTGAATTGTGAAATGAGAGATATGGATAGATGGTAGAGAGATACTTCACTAGAATCACAGATTATTTCGTAATTTGCAATTTAATTTCGGTGATTGGATCTTCCAAAATATGTCCATTATATGACTTTTTTTTTTAAATAAATACAAAATAATAATTGCATTATTTTATTAATAAAAATAATTTTGTTATAATCATAACACTATATGGGTGAAATTGATAATAAAGGTGATTTAGTTTTGATATAAAACTCCATGGCATTGAAAATCCTAAATATATGCAAATTTTTTTCCTCTAAATAGCTAAATTAGTTATTTACTCGAGTATGATTTTTTCCTCTTTTTATGGGATTCTCTCTATTTTCTATGATTTCTATATAATTTTCCTTATTCAAAGTAAATAACTTGACCACCGGAACAGTTATAAACCTCTACATATCCTTTACTCTTTTTTGCACGTAACAAGCTTGGATCAAAATTTTTTCAAGAATGTTATCGGAAACTAACCCTAATATATTGTCCACATGCAAGGATTATGACATTAGCCTATCAAGTTACAATAACTGTAACGCTTTATTCCTAAAACATCAGTAATCCTACTTAATCTGGATATTATATATAAACTTAATTATTTTGACTAATGTTTTACATATCAAATCGTTAGTAATCAAACCTTTGTTTAGATATTAGAAACTTAATCATTTCTAGTCATATATTAAACAGTTAATAGTTTCATTATTATCTCAATTGATCGGAGTTCGAATTCCACCTGATCCATGTGATTTAAGTTATCATCTTATGTTAAAAAAATGTCAACAAAATCAATGAGGAGTTGAAAAACAAGTTGACAAGTAAATGAAAAAGTTATAAATAGCACCACATTGTTCACTTCTTTAGGACATTGTTCATATTTTCAAAATGCATGTATGAAATGACAACAATTTTCATGCAGATTTCTTGGGATATTTTCTTTTCTTTTTTTTTTTGCTCAATCTACCTATAAATACATGGAGAATTCTTTCTAGTAATTTTAGCAATACTCTTGTGTTGTATATTTGTGAAATTATTGGGTGTATTTGGGATTTGGATTGATAGTTAAATAATAACTAATTAGTATTCTCCATTTTATTAGTAAATTACTTCTCTAGCCTTTGCTCATGGATGTAGGCAAAATTGCCAAACCACGTAAATTTATATTGCAAATTTAATTTATACTTTTTCTCGTTCTTATCTTGACTTATTTTAGGAAAATAATATTTTTGCCTAGCATTCATCTGAACAAGTGGTATTATAGCTCAATTTATTTGTCTAAATTTTTTCAATCATGTATAACATGTATGAGATTGAGAAATTTGATAGACCTACTAGTTTCCTTCTTTGGCAAGTCAAAATGGAAACAATCTTGACACGGAAGGGATGTAACAAGGCATTACTAGGTATTAACAAAGTGCCTAGTTTTTTGACGATAGAGCAAAAACAAGACATGGATGGAAAGGTTATAAGTGCCATCAAATTAACTTTAGTCGATAATAACTTGCGAGGTGTCATAAAGGAGAAATCAGAAACATCTATGTGGTTAAAGTTAGAGTCTAAACATATGACCAAAACTCTCACCAATAAGTTATATTACAAGTCTTGTCTTAACATGCTCCAAATGGAGAAAAGTACACCAATTAAAGTTCATATAGACAAGTTTAATTCAATTTTCTTATTTGTCAAATTAAGCTCTTGACATTGTGATGATGATAAAGATGAAGCCTTCCATTTACTAAAGTCTATGCCACCTCTGTATGCTCACTTATGTGACACTTTAATGTATGGCAAAGAGACTATTAGTATTGAGGAGATCACGAGTGCTTTATTCTCCAAAGATTTTATGAAGCAGCAAGTTTCTAATGCTAATAACAGCAACCAAAGAGATGCTTTATTTGCTCGAGGAAGGCCTCAAGAAAAAAAATGTTACTGGAATCTAGAAATCTAGATTTAAGTTAAGAAAAAGATATGTGACTTGTTATTAATACAGGGAAAAAAGGCACATCAAGTCTAAGTGTGAAAAGCTAAAAAAAATCTTAGGAAATATAAGATCAAGCAGGTGATTGAGGTGAAGCAATTTTGTTAATGAACCTCAAAATGCCAAATTTGCTCTCACTATTGTAACTAACACTCTTCAAAAATCTTAGATCATTGATTTGAGATGTTCAAAAATCTTAGATCTTAGATCAAAAATCTTAGATCATTGATTTGAGATGATATTTAAAGGTGCCATTATGGTGTTGAAGGCATACAAACTATCTTCAAACTTGTATATCTTGCTTGGAGATACAAAAACTAATACGGTATCGATTTTTTCATCTACACTAGATTTTACAACAATCAAATTATGGCATATGAGATCAGGCCATGTGAATGAGTAAGGATTGGATGTGCATAACAAGTGAGTTATTTTGTACGGTCTAAGCATTCAAGGTGGGGTTCTATGAACAATGTGTTTTCAGAAAGTAAAAGAGAGTTAGTTTCTCCTTCGCCATTCATCAAACTAAGGATGTTTTATAATACATTTATTCAAATCTCTATTGACCTTTTCAAGCCTCCCCTAAAAGTGGCAACCATTACATGCTTACATTTATTGATAATTATTCTTAAAAGATGTGGGTGTGTGTTATGAAGAACAAAGATGAAGTGTTGGTACATTTTAAGCATTAGAAGGCTATAATAGAGAAGTAGACTAGCACGAAGGTTAACTAACTAAGAATAGATAATAGCTTTAAGTTTTGTTCATCTAAGTTTGAGCAGTATTGTAAGAATGAAGGGATTGTGAGACACACACCTCAAAATAAATGGTGTCGTCAAATGAATGAACCGTATCCTCTTAGAATAAGTGCATTGCATGCTTATTAGTGCTAGTTTGCCTAAAAGTTTTTTAGCAAAAGCAGTAAAAACTGCTTGTTACTTAATTAATTGCTCACTAACTTCTAACATCAATTTCAAAACTCTAAAAGAAGTTTGGTATGTAATCTTTCCAATTATTCTCATTTGAGAATATTTAGATGTCTTATTTATGCTTATGTTAATGATGGAAAATTTAAGCCTAGAGCCAACAAATCCATCATTTTTAGTTATTAGTCTAGTGTAAAAAGATATAGATTATGGTGTGATGATCATAAACCACCAAAGTTATTAATCAGTAGGGATATATACTACCTTGGATGAGTTAGTAATGTTTCATAAATAAAAAGCAATTGTGCTTTCTAACCCAAACCAAACAAGTGGTGAGAAGAAGATAGAATTTCCATCAAAGGAAACTTTCCTAAAAGAAAGTAAAGAGCTAAATAAGGAGTGTGAATTACCTCAAAGTCTAGTATGAGAGAAAGCTCATTCTATCGCCAAGGAAAGACCAAAAAGGTATACCAAAAAACTTTGCAGACTAATTAAAATAATTGCTTTTGCATAATCATTAGCAGAGAAGATAGAAAATGTTGTTGAGCCATTCACATATGAAGCAGCTATCTCTTCTGACAACTCTACAAAGTGGTTCAGTGGCGATGGAAAAAGAGTTAGAATCACTTTATAAGAAACGTACTTGGAATCTTGTGCAACCACAAAAAGGAAAAAATATCGTTGGTTGCAAGTGGGTGTACAAGAAGAAAGAATCTACAATAGCAAATGATGCTAACTATAAGGCATGACTCATTGCAAAAGGCCACAGTCAAGTAGCTAGAATTAATTTTAATGATGTCATTTCTTCTGTAGCAAAACATTCTTCAATTCATGCTTTAATTTCGCTAGTTTCCATGTATGACTTAGAATTTTAATAGCTTTATGGTTGAAGGAAAAAGAAGATCATATTTGCTTATTAAAAAAGTCATTGTATGGTTTGGAATAGTCTTCTTGATAATGGTATAAGGTTTTGTTGCTTTTATGAAAAAAGTTAGTTAATTACTCTCAGAGTAACTAGGATAGTGATATATATTTCAAAAGGTTTTATATTAATTTTTCATCTATATCCTACTTTATGTAGATGACATGTTTATTTTCACAAAAGTTATGTCGGAGTTCAACAAGTTTAAGGCACAATTAGCAAATGGATTTGAAATGAAAAATCTTGGGGCTACTAAAAAAGTTCTTGGCATAGTGATTATCCAAGATTGATAGAATGGTACTTTGTATCTAACTCAAATAACTCAAAAGAGCTATTTAGAGAAGGTCTTAGATCGATTTGGCATAAAAATGTTAAATCAATCAGTACCCCATTCACTGCTCATTTCAAATTGTCAGCTTCTTAATCTCCTTAAACAAGTGAAAAAGAAAAAGAACTCATTTCTCATGTTCCTTATCCTACTATAGTTGGAAGTCTCATGTATGCTATAGTGTTTAAACATCCTCATATGTCACATTTTATTAGTGTGGTTAGCAGACATATGGCTAATCTTGCAAGAAAGTACTAAGAAGCAGTGACATGGATTTTGAGATATCTATAAGGTACAACTAATTATTGTTACAATTTGGACATTCAAAGAGCCATTTTAAAGGCTTTATTGATTCAAATTTTGTTGGGGATCTTGATAAAAAAAAGATCAATTATGGGTATATCTTTTCATATGGAGGTTGTACAATTAGTTGGGAGGCATCTTTACAACACATTGTAGCATTATCTACAATGGAGGCAGAGTATAGTGCTTTAATAGAGGTAGTCAAGGAAATAATTTGATTGAGGGGCTTGTTTGGTGAACTCATTACAACAGAAGAAGTGATAGTAATCCTTTAAGATAGTCGAAGTATTATTTAACTCAGGACTAGGTGTATGTATCATAAAAGAACCAAGCATATTGACATCAAATATCATTTTATTAAAGATGTTGTTGCCATTGGGAATATTATGGTGAAAAAAATTGGTACTGTAGATAATCCCATTGATATGCTGCCAAAAACTCTCTTTACTACTAAATTCAAGCACTGCTTTGACTTTTTTTTTATAAGCCAAGAACTTGTATTTAAAACATATGAAAGTTCATACAAGCTTAAACAAACTCAAGAACCACAAAAAAGTGTAGGTCCTAACAAAGAAGAAAAAATATATTTGTAAGGCCCCAATCTATACTCTGGTAGTAATTGGATATATTTAGAATGCATTAGAAAGGTGATACAAAGAGATAAGTGTTTAAAGGGTAGTAAAAGACCTAAAGGAAATGAATCTAAAAGACAAGGGCAATATGATCATTTTAAATTGAAATATGTATGTGTATAATTATAAGGAAATATTAAATTAGTCATAAAATTAAAAGAAGAGACATAATAAGGGTGGAAATAAGGAAAGAAGAAAGAGGAAAAGAGATAAGTGGGAGTGTTTAAAGCCTCACAAATAAGTCAAAAGGTGGGGACTACTTAATTCTCTAGAATTCTCATGAGAAAATGAGAAAATTTAAGAGAAAGAGGGATAAAAGGTTTGGCACTTCTAAGGGATAGAAAGGCATCCACTTCTCTTAAAAATAACCCCATCTACTCCTTAGTTAAAGCTTTGGTTAAGAGAGAGAAATTAGGGGATTGTGTTTATAGGTAACAACTCCCTTTTCTTCTTCTTTATTTGACCTAAAAGGGAGACAATTAGATATTAAATTAGGAAAATAGTTTGTAAATTATGCTATATTAAAAAACAAGTAACCAAGGGAAATGAGAAGGAAGAAAAAGCTTGAAGAAAAGATGATACTTGCTAAAGAGGTATGGGGACATCTAAACCTAGGCATATGTGTATTTGCTTTTGTAAAATACATTTAGATTATGTTTTAGAGGTGTTAGTAAGATGAAATATGCATATAATGCTTAAAGTGATAAAGGAACCAAAATAAGAAGGTTATCTTCAAAATAAGGAGAATTTGTACTAGGATTCACTAGACCTAGTCACACTGTTATGACTATAAAATGCATTATAAAGCATCAAATTGCATGATTCTAGTTGTAATAGAAACTAGAATCATAACTCTTCATTTCATATGAAGAAGTCAAAATCTAAATTTCCTTGTAAGCTTATGAAAATCGAGGTTAAACTCTAATTGTGTCTGCTGCCTTGTCATTAGGGGCAGTCTGCCTTATTTAGTGAATTACGGATCTAAATGGAGAGAGTTTTAATGTTTTAAAAACTAGAGACACATAGAAATAACTTTTTAGAAAGCTACTTTACTAAAAGTTTCGTTTACTAGGTTTAAAAGAGCATACAAACTAAACCTAAAAAATCTACCTTTAGAATTTTCAGGGCAGAATATACCTCATGATCACCATCAATTGGTAACCACCGCGAGCAAATCTAGAACCGAATTTGCACCTATTTCACGATCACCACAAATCATTAGCCACCGAAACCCTACCCTATTTCCTCCTATACTTAATTTCTAGACCTCAAAATGTTACCAAAGCTTGTCAAAATCTCCCTTAACAATTTTAGAGCATTCTAAACATAAAAATGAAGGTAATTTGTGACATTAAATATATGAGGAGCATAATGGTATATAGAATAAATTTATAGAATGAACACTAATACTAAAAGACAAGAATATATACATGAAGGTTTGGAGTTGTGTATAAACATACATAAATGCATAAATGGATATACATGAATTATAATATTTCAATTAAATGATGTTCATGTATATATGTGTCTATATTATTGAAGTTATACAATGGTATTTGAGTTATATTATTATAATTATTTATGAACAAAAGTATGAATGATAAAATATGAGCTTGAACATGTATTGATATGTAGATGTTCTAATGAAATGATACATTGATGTGCTTATAGTTACATAATTGATTCTAATGCATGAAAATAAGATGTACTAAATTATAAAAGTATGTAGAAATGAATGAATATACATATGATTCCTTGTTCCTAGACATATTCATGCAAATGAGCTATAGATAAATAAGACATGAAAGTAAAAAGTAAAAAGTTATAGTTGTCTGCGTCTATATCTAGGTTGTGGATAGATAGGCATACCTATAAAGGTATATTGCAGCTACTACATGTTCGATCCCATTTTGATCTATAGTATAGATTTGACCCCGTTTGGTTCCATAGTCCAGATTTAACCTCATTTGGATCCATAGTTTAATACCTTCAAGTATCCTTTTTGTACCTTTAGGTACTATAGTATCACTTGCTATCCACATCCATAGTGAGGTACAGGTTTACTATAGAATATAAATAAAGCATTATAAGAAGCACTATGACAGAAATCACTTCATATTTCATGAATTGATCTTTATGTTACTTTTATATGAGCCCATGCATAGTAAATAGAAATGTAAAGTTGGTTGAGATCATAATATAATATGAAATATAAAGCATTATAAGTATCATATGTATACAATTATTACTGTAATTACATAATATTTTATGCATTTAGTGACATAATGATTAGGTATGATACAGGCGATTGCTCAATACTCTGATTACAATACTATGTTATTGCATGCTTAATACTATATTCATATATGTGTGTATGCTTTGAGGACTTCTCTGAGAGGTTATCCTCATAGTTTATATTCCCCAGTAAGCTCTATAGCTGAGCATGGGTGTTCATCCATGCAGGTATTTGATTTAAGATCCTTCAATTGGGATAAGATATGCATTAGTAAGTCCAACATCAGTTTTAGAAAGAGTCATTGTAGGAAGTCAATGTCTTTTTTGTAATAAATTGTAATTACTTCCTTGTGTTAAATGAATTGTAATATAAAAATAACAATATAGTATGTATTATAATAATTCATATTTACCATCTTTAACCATAATATGCATAATTCCATTTATTACAGTATGTATGATGGCAGGAAATGAAGGAAACTAGGGTGGATATTATATTTTGGTATTAGAGCAAAGGTTTAGGCGGTTCTGTCCAATAAGAGTCTAGGAATAAATAGTTGTAAAAGATTTTGTTTATGTTAGCCTAATGCAGTTGTCTATGTTATCTTATAGATAGTAAAATACAAAGAAACCTTAAATTGCTACTCTAGAAAAATGAAACAATCAAAAGCAAGAATTTATATGAGCAAAGCACAATGCCTTGAAAGTTATAAATGGTATTCTCTTATCCTTATTAGAGATATGTATACAATAATAATTTAAATTTTTGACCCTTATAAATATAGGTATAGAGGATATAATCTGATAAGGTGTTGGTTATAGAACAGGATAGTATATGGTATATATAAGGTCAATTCCTTATATAATAATACATGCATAAATAGAGTATATAGATACTATGTCAATAGGATGTATAAGAGAGGGAATTTGAGCAAACTTGATAAGGTTTTCCCTATATGAAATTGTTATGATATGAGGTTCAATTTGGTTATAGCATCCTACACACCTATCAATGACTC
The DNA here is from genome assembly GCA_037975025.1 of Excoecaria agallocha. NCBI lineage: Eukaryota > Viridiplantae > Streptophyta > Magnoliopsida > Malpighiales > Euphorbiaceae > Excoecaria > Excoecaria agallocha. The sequence continues at coordinate 61,553,828 of CM075809.1, read as the reverse complement.
CTTAACAGTGTGGGTGAGTGATTATCCATGTCATAGCATGGGTTGGGGTAGACATTTACATTACATGAGAACATGTAAATTGCATTTCATTGCATACATGAAAACATCATTCTTTCATAGCATTTCAATAGCATCATTTGACAAGACATGAAAAATATCATATCATATCATATACAGCAGCCCTAACTAAAAAGGAAACTGGCAGAATGTACGTTGAGTATAGTAATGATTTGATAGTAAAAAAAGGTTGCTACCATTAAGAAGTGAAATCAGATAGAATCTAAATATATTAAAGTAAGGAAGGAGAAATAAGGAGAGATAAAATTGGACAAAGCCAGAATACGATAAAGTGAAAAGAAAGAGAAATAGGGAATGATAGTGTTAGATAAAGACTGATTATGATAAGGACATGGTCATAGGAATGCAAGTGAATTTCGAGGATAAAATTCTTTAAGGGGGAGAGAAATATAAGGCCTCAATTTATATCCTAGTAGTAATCGGATATGTTTAGGATGCATTAGGAAGATAATACAAAGAGATAAGTGTTTAGAAGGTAATAAAAGATCAAGAAAGAATTAATCTAAAAGTCAATGGAATTATGATCATTTTAAATTAAAATATACATGTGTATAATTAGAAGGAAATATTAAATTAGGGCTATAATTAAAAGAAGATACATAATAGGGGTGGAAATAAGGAAAGGAGACAAGTGGGAGTGCTTAAAGCCTCACAAATAAGTTAAAAGGTAGGAACCACTTAATTCTCTAGAATTCTCATAAGAAAAGGAGAAAATTAAAGGGGAAGAGGGATAAAAGGGCCAACCACTTTTAAGGGATAAAAAAGGCAGCCACTTCTTTTGAAAATAACCCCATCAACTCTTTAGTAAAATCTTTGGTCAAGAAAATGAACTAAGGGGATTGTGTTTATAGGTAACAACTCCCTTTTCTTCTTCTTTCTTTGAACCAAGAAAGAGACAAACAAGTAGATATTAAATTAAGGAAATATATGATTTTCTATATTTGTGAATTATGCTATATTAAAGAACAAGCAACCAAGGGAAAAGAGAAGGAAGAATAAGCTTGAAGAAAATGTGATAATTGCTAAAGAGGCATGGGAACATCTAAACCTATGCATATGTTTATTTGCATCTGTAAGATATATTTAGATGATGTTGTAGAGGTGTTAGTAAGATGAAACATGTATATATGCTTAAAGTGATCAAGGAACCAAAATAGGAAATTTATCTTTAAAATAAGGAGAATTTGTACTAGGATTCACTGGACATAGTCATACTGTTATAACTATAAAATGAGTTTTAGAGATTTAAATTGCATGATTCTAGTTGAAATAGAAAATAGAATCATATTTGATTTCATATGAAGAAGTCGAAATCTGAATCCCCTTGTAAAGTGATGAAAATTGAGCTTAAACTCTAATTGTGTCAGCTGCACTATCATTAGGAGCAGTCTACCTTTCTTAGTGAATATCTGAATATTTACAGGTTTAAATAAAGTGATTTTTAATGTTTCAAAAATAAAAGACACATAGAAATAACTTTGTAGAAGGCTACTTTACCTGAAAGTGTCGTTTACTAGGTTTAAAAGAGCATATATACAAACCAAACCTGAAAATCTATAACACCCTATACCCGATCAGTTAAAGATCCGAATATCGGATGTCAGACTCGGGCTTAAATTTCCTCAAGAGAGTCAATACAAGTTTTGCTAACTTAAAATGCATATTTCTTCAACAATTATAAAATTTCAGCAGAACCTCCTCTATATATTTGCACCCTCATATGAAAAAGAATACAAAAACATTAAACAAACTCCAACACAAATTTTTCTATCTTCCTCATTAAACATTCAAACCAAAATTCTACCTATCAAATACACATTACATGGATATCTCTATTTTCGATTATATTGATAAGCTAAAAGTTTAGTGGTGACTACCAAATTTATCTCTTTGATTATACAGTTTAAAATACATTTATAAAACTTCAAATAATCACATCCAAAAGCATAAAATGTATATTATATAAAAGTTGTAAATTTCAAACTTAGAATACATATAATTGTAAGAAATCAATATTAAAACTTCACATATAACTTGAAATAAACAATTTCTTAAAAATGTACTTAATTGCTTATAAATTTTATAAGATTAGTTGGTTAAAGATAATTGATCTATTTACAGGGAAGAGGCTATTATATTAAATTGTTACTTTTAAACTCAGCACCTTAATTCCCTTAATTTATTTGCTAATTAGTACCAAGTGAGCACGAACACCAAATTTCAAACATTTATACATGATCACATACACACATGTACTCGTATATACGTATGTGTACTCCTAAATATACTAAATTATACCAAATTATGTACTACACAATTAACCTCAATACAAATAATTATTTACTTTAATTAAATAAGTATTTTTTATAAGAATTTTACTTATTAATTTTTTATATTTGACCCCCAGTAAAATCCAGCGAAATTGTATAACGAGCTGAATAAAAGGGAATCAAATATGAGATCGAGTTCTTGAAACTATTCGGTCCATTCAATATCATTTTCTCATTATTGACATACAACACTTTATCACTACTATATATATTTACACACACATATACATACATATATATAATATATACATACTTAAGTGAACCGAGCTCTCAGAGCCATTCAGTGCACAATTCAACTTAACCACATCCACCGGAACACTACTATACATTTAAATACATACATATATATACGTACATTTATAAACATACATATGTGGACCGAGCTCTCGGAGTCATTCAATCCTGTAACCACATTAAGATGTAGTACTGCTAAACGTCCCTAATTGGCATGTTAACCTTATCCTATTTCTCCAATTCCTATATAATTTACTAAGAAAAAATGTAAAATCATCATTAAATAAATAAACACTATCATATACATCTATTAGCATTACTTATCCTCAATACCTGTCGTTTTCATCATCTTTAACAATCTCTTTACATCATTATTGCTCCTCCATTCCTCCAATAATATCATTTGCTATCACAAGCACTATAATGTTTTACTAGACATTTTTCGATCTTATTTCAACATCCAATATGTGAATTTCTTATTAATCACATTACTCACCAGTCATCTTGTTTAGATTATACACAAAAATTCATAGTTATACTTAGGCATCTCTCCTGACATTAATTATACCAGTCAATTTAGTCAACACTATAATCATCAAGATATCATTTAACTCAAATTATATATATATACACACACACACAATTTATAAGATATATTTATTCATTCTGATTATAACTCTAAAAAATTGTGAAAATGAAACAACAAAATTAACAAGCTAAGAAGAATCATATTTTTACAATTAAAATAATAAAATCATTTAACCTTATGGTCGATTAGCTCACAAAAATTAAGCTAATATGTTTCTTTACAACTATAAGCACATTGCTAACCGGTCATCAAATAAATATAATCAATGTTCTTATGTTCTTCATTTAAATTATACAAGGTATTTCTCAAATCTAACTATTTAATAAATATATATTCATAATTTTATGTCTTGATTAGCTCTATGTCATTCCTTAATCTAAAATATACTCATAGTCTTAATTATTCTCTTAACTAGGATCCCGCAATAATTTATTCAAATAAATTTCTTGTATATTAAATTCTTAATTACAAATTTTGTTCCTTCCTATTGTGCTTACATAGACAAATATGAGACACCATAATTAAGCTCACAGTTTTGTTCTTTAAATAATTTTAAACACCTTTAAGGATTTCTTTTACTATCAAGACCATAGCACCGCTAATGGACTAATTCCTTAATCCTATTAGGAATTTGGTATTTAATATAGTGTGTATAATTAATAAAAAAAATATAAATCTTCCTTACCTAAAATTCAATTTAAATATATCTTTCTATAACTCAATTAGTACATAAGTTTATAATCATCCCTTCAATTATCTTAAATCATGGTTTTATCTCATCTTTATACTTGTCCTCTTAATTTCTAGACAATGGTACTAATTAAATGTACAATTTAACTTATTTACTCCAATAACCTCAATCACACCTGAACTTATCATTTATTAAAAATACTAGTTACCAATTTTACTAAAGCTTCTCGAACATACAAGGAGTATGATAGTCTTGTACAATCCTGTAACCATTGTTTTACAGCTTTTAACAAATAACTCAACCCCAAAGTCAACAAGATAAAATTTAAAACAAAAAGACTCAATTCTCGTTTTTGAAATTAAAATTGTAAAACTAACATAATTTATTTTTAAACCGTAATTCAACATCCAATTAATAGTATATATATATATATTCTAATCACTAGGCCATCGTTCAGGAATGATAATATGACAACATGCTTGGTTATAAAATTTACTCCCTAAAAGAGATGCTTAGTACATAAAAGAAATGGCAACAGATTATATCAATGGGACTTTTTTCACTTACAAAAATTGGATAATCATCAAAAATATTAAAATTCAAAGCTGAATCTTAAATTGGCACAGCCCAACCAATAATACATTACACAAAATTAAATCCTACAGCAACTGACATTTGATTAAAAATAGAATAATTTGTAATAAAAGTTTAAAATTTAATTTAAGCAATCTATAGAGGGAAATTTGGTAGTCATATACCAATTAGAGTCAATTCTCTGCATTTTTCTTCATTTTGATCCATTACCGAGCTCACTAGAGCCTCATCGGATCGATCGTCGGAGCTTCACCGATGAAAAACCAAAGACACCTAGAGATAACTGACATTAAGAGGAGTCTAATGGCGATGGTCACATGCTCAATGGACTCCATTCGTGGATTGAATCTGTACCAGAAGTCACTAATGCATTTATCATCAATCTACTTGATTCCAATGGATGGCAATCGAATGAAGGTGCCATTAGGCTTGCCTAACTGCCAAGAGTTCACTAATGCTGCTCATCCCACCAGTTGCCACTGTATATCACCGAAGAGAAGGATGGCAGCCTTAATTACGAAAGAGAATCGAGGTAAAAGAGGCAACAAACGTGACGCTAAGGTGTAAGGGGGAAACGATGTTATGGCTTGGTCGATGATTGAAGGGACGGCAGTGGTGAAAGGCTTTGCCAGCGATGGTCCAATCGCTACAATGCTCCTCTTTTCTTTTCTTTTTCATTTTTTTGACTTCCCATGTTCCCCTCCTTATTTCTTTTTTTTTATTATTTCTTTTGAAAGTTATATGGCCATGATCTTTTTGTCTAGACATTTCTAGAGACTTCCCCTAAAATATCTTTGTTACCTTTTATTATTATTATTATTATTATTATTATTATTATTATTATTATTATTATTAGTAATTTAATTTCTTATCTACCATTAAATTGTATTTTAGTTACAATTATAAATTCAAAGACCTTCAAAACAATAATGCCTATTACTATTTTAGTTTAATAAATTTTTATCCCTGGAACACTGTATCAAAATACCATTCACCAATTATCAGCCGATAAGAGTTTTAGGGTGTTACAAAATCTGTATTTAGAATTTTTAGGGCAAAATGGATCTCATGATCACCATCAATTGGTAACCACTGCGAGCTTATCCAGAACCAAATTTACACCTATCTCACAGTCACCACAAATTATTGGCCACTGTGACCCTACCCTATTTCCTCTTACTCTTGATTTTTAGGCCCTAAAATACTACATTTAAGCATTCTAAACATAAAAATAAAGGTAATTGATGACATTAAATATGTGAGAAGCTTAATGGTACATAAGAATAAAGTTATAAAATGAACATTAATACAAGAAGACACAAATATATACATGAAGGTTTAACGTTGTGTATAAACATACATAAATGCACAAATATATATGTATGAATTATAATATTTCAATTAAATAATGCATATGTATATATGTATCTATATTATTAAAGTTATACATTGATATTTGAGTTATACTATTATAATTATTTATGAATAAGAGTATGAATGATAACATTTGAGCTTGAACATGTATTGATATGTAGATGTTCTAATGAAATGATACATTAATGTGCTTATAGTTACATAATTGATTCTAATACATGAAAATAAGATGTGCTAGATTATAAAAGTATATAAAAATGAATGAATATACACATGATTCCTTGTTCCTAGACATGTTTATACACATGAGTTACAGATAAATAAGATACAAAAGGAAAAAGTAAAGAAGTTAAAGTAAAAATTTATAGTTGCCTGCATCTATGTTCAGGTTATGGATAGATAGGCATACCTATAAAGGTATATTGCAGCTACTACGTGTTTGACCCTATTTAGATCTTTAGTAAAGATTTGATCTTGTTTGGGTTCATAGTATAGATTGGTTCTCGTTTGGATCCATAGTTTGATGCCTTTGAATATCATTTTTGTACCTTTGGGTACTATAGTATCGCTCATTATGTTTACTATAGAATATAAGTAAGGCATTATAAGAAGCATTAAGATAGAAATCACTTCATATTTCATGACTTGATCTATGTTACTTTTATATAAGCCCATGCATAGTAAATAGAAATGTGAAGTTAGTTGAGATCATATTTGATATGAAATATAAACTATTATAAGTATCACATATATACAATTATTACTATAATTACATAATATTTTATGTATTTAGTGATATAACGATTGGGTATGATACAGGCGATTGTTCAATACTCTGATTATAATACGATGTTACTACATGCATGATACTATGTTCATATATGTATGTATATGCTTTGAAGACTTCTGTGAGAGATTGTACTTATAGTTTATATTTTCCACTAAGCTGTATAGCTTAGCATGGATGTTCATTTATGTAGGTATTTGATTTAAGATCTTTTAACTAGGACAAGATCTACATCAGTAAGGCCAACATCAATTTTAAAAAGAGTCATTATAGGAAGTCAATGTTTTTTTGTAATAAATTGGAATTACTTCCATGCACTTAATGAATTGTAATATGAAAATAACAATATAGAATGAATTGTAATAATTCTCATTTACCACCTTTAACTATAATATGCATAGTTCTGTGTAGCACAGCAAGTATGATGATAGGAAATAAAGAAAACTAGGATGGACATTACATTATCCTTGCCTACAGTAGCACCAAGATACCAAGATAAGTTAAAAAAACACTGTTTTGACTTAATTGGTTCCTATCAAAGTTAAAGATCCCCTTGGGACATTATGGAGAGGCTGAAGAAGTGTTACATGCTTAATTAATTTTGAGCGAAGGTGGAGATTGTAAAAAAAATGGTCTATAAAATTAATAAGGAGTTAAAAAAACAAATTAGCAAGTAAATGAGAAAGGTATAAATAGCATCACATTGTTGACATCTTTAAGATGCAGTCCATATACACAAAATGCATGCATGAATTGACAACAATCTTCATACAGATTTCTTAAGATTTTTTATGTCTTTTCTTTGCTCCATCTGCCTATAAATATATGAAGTAGATGAACTTTCCACGTAAATCTCTCATTTTTGTGTCCTTATACAACATTTAAGAGAATTCCTTTTAGGAATTTTAATGATATTCTTATTTGTATATTTATAAGATTATTAGATGTATTTGGCAATTGGGTTGAGAGTTAAACACCAACTTATTTGTATTTTTCATTTTGTTAATAAATGACTTTTCTTACTTTTTCCCGCAGATGTAGACAAAATTATTGAATCACGTAAATCTATCTTACAAATTCAATTTATATTTTTTATCATTCTCATTTCAACTTATTTTAGGTAAATAATAATTTTGTTTGGAATTCATCCCAACATCTTAATTAGTTTTTAAAATTTTGCAAAAACTTTGGTAGCATTTTCTCTAAAATTAAGCAAAATAGTATAAGATAATAATGCAAAAAGGATCACATTAAGGAATATATTTACCACTCAAATTTAATATCATTTTTAGTGATATATGTAGTTATATTTAGTATGTCGTGAATTAATTATTTAATATTTAACAAAATAAAAATAAACAAATTTTCAAATAAGGGAAATTCTCAATAGTACCAATGAAGTTCGTTCAATAAAATAATTAAAGATATAAAAAACTTATACAAAAGCTACAAATGAATTTAATGAATTATTACATTAACCCACTCCATCAAAAAATTAAAAAAAAAATCACAAAAACATTTATTAACTCTCACTTCCCACACCATGAAAATCAAACAAAAAAAGAATTTTACAACTATTGGTATTAATATAGGTACCTAGAACATAGCCCGTAGATGATAAACGAGATTGGTATCCAACTGGAAAGCTTTAGCGAGAACATCACTAAAAATGGGTGGATTAGAACCAAATGCAGCATTAGCAACATTAATAACACTTGGGTTTTGGTTTTTTAAAGCAGCAAGAGCAACAGCACTACCATACCCAACATTTCTCTGAAAGTGAATCAGATTTACTAGGAAAATTAACACATCACCCTTTTTTAAAAACTTTTGAATGAGGCATTTTTTAGGGTCAGAGGTGATGAATCCAACTTCAAGGCTACCTTTAAGAATAGTTAAGATTTCAAAGGCTCAAAGGTAGGTGTGGGAGGGTTTGTGCCCCATAGTGTATAGTCTATACGAGCTATGGATATGCCAAGTGTGTTAGGTCCTGGTATTTGGGCTACATCCACTGAGGTTACCTTTGAACCTACTTCTTTTAATGTATTTATTGCCATATAAAGTCCACTGAAGAAGAAATCTTTCAGTTTTGCCATTTTTGGATCTTTACGGATCACTCAATTAACCTTCATTATAGAGTTTGAATCTACTATGAAAAAATCCTAAAGTGGATTTGGATCAAAAGCATAAGCATAAGAAAAGATAAAAAAAAAATGGTAGGCATCCTAAGCAAAGAAAATAAGTAGCCATTAAATTGAAAATCCTAAGGAAAGCTGTATAAGTTGGTTGGTATATATAGATTATTAACATATGAAGCTGGATGAACATCAATAACTATATAATGTATAATATACATGATGTCCCAACTCAGTACATACTACAATAATTAACATGGCATGAATTATATGTGTTTGTGTGTGTGATGTCTACAGTAATTAATTGGATTAAAAAAATCTTAATTCAAGGGAAAGACGGAGAGCAAATTATCATTTTCTATACAATTTGAGTATTGTCATGCGCATCGAACCCCAATAGGAATAAGGTTTCGCTCTCAAAATCCCACTTTTAGGGCTCAAGATTAAACAAAGGCTCATTTAACTTATAAAGGATGATTGCTTCATAATAGATAGAAGTTTATTCCTATCTATTATTGACAATTAACCTACGAGGGCATTTGTTAGGCACCACAAGGCAGGTATCATGGAATTTTCATCTAATAAAATATTAAAAAATGAGTTCTAACCTTATAAGATCAAAATTAGAGATAGTTTAGGGACCTCGCTTTTATTTATAACTTGGTTAATACTTATATAAATAGGTGTTTATAATTAATTATTTTGACCATCTCCTCATGCATTTTCATGGCAAAGAATTGAAAGGCACATTCAGGCACATCAAAAAGCGATAGTGTAATCTATACAATATATATATTGCATCATCAAAATAATGTAAAAAGAATATATTAACACTTATTGCTAAAAGAAAACATTCATAAAATGAGGAACTTTATTGTGTTTATTTACATGAGGACGTTGATCCTCGCATATATATTTAAAAAATGGCAAAATTTTTGGTGTATTTTGAATAAAAGATGAGATATTTGATCCCTTGCGGCTTTGAAAGAGAATTGCATTAATTAATTTAAGAAGAAAATCTTGGATGATAAAGAAAAATAATTTTATTATAATTATTATTTTATGGATGAAAAGATGGGACATTGATCCCCTTTATTAGAGAAAAATTTCACTCAAACTTGTATAAACTTTTAAGTGACTTGAGCGCATATTGTTTAATTAAAAAGGCAAAATGGCACACATAAACCATTGAAAAAGTAAAATGACGTACATAAATCAAATCATTTATTGAGTTGGGAACATTGGTTCCCTCATGTACATTTATAAAAACTCTTTTGTTTGATTTTTGAGATAAAAATACGGATATCGATCCTTTTTATTTGAGAAAATCTAATTAATTAAGTATAAAATATTTAATGTGAGTTTTCCTAATTATCTTACAAAATTATTTATTATTAAGCTATTATAGCCGATCATATAAAAAACACAAAAAAATAATACAGGCCCAAAATAATTGATAAATTGGAAAATAAATCCTAGCTAATCCGCTCCATCTCATTCTTCAATTATCCAACTCAATCCTTTATATAGATGCTTTATGGGCATTACAAGGATAGGGAAAAAAACAATATGGGTCAGTAAAGCAACATTTTAAATTAAGTAAACGATAAATAATCAAGTCATTTTAATATTAGTTAATGTAAATAAAAAATTTCAGAAAAAATATTGTAATTGGAACATAATTAAATAAATAAAATGCATGAATCATTTCGAAATTCATGCAACATGTATTTGGCACGCACATGCTAAAGCGATAAATAAATTGTACAAATAATAAATATATAATAAATTGATATAGATTAATAAATAAAATGGACATAAATAATATTAACATTCTAATAATATATTAGATAAATAAAATAGTGGTGACAATAATAATTAAATAAATGAATAAAAAATAGATAAATACATAAATATGTAAATAGGAAATAACTTTACATTATATAATAAATCACATAGCATATTTATAATAAATAACAAAAATGACATTAGAAGAAGAAGAGAAGAAGAATAGTGATAGGAGGAGGAGGAGGAGGAGGAGGAGTGGTGGTGATGGTGATAGTATGTCAGCACAAATAAATAAATAAAAAGATTAAACATAATCTAAATAACTATAATAAATTAAATAAATAAATACATAAATCTATAAATAAAAAACTCATTATATAATAAATCATATTGCACAAAATAAATTAAAATAAAGTAAAATGAAGAAATATTAACAATAATAAAAAATAATAATGAATTAAAAAGAATTAAATAATTGCATGAACATATGAGTAAAAATAAATAAATAAATCACAAATATTAGTTAATTAGGCCAATTAAGCAATAACAATAAAAATAAAATTAATAAAAGATTAATAATATTTGAAATATAAATAAGTTAAAATAATAAACTAATTTAATGTAAAAGATATTATTTAAATTAAACGAAAAAACAAAGAGGAAGATACAGATATAAGAAGGGAGAAAAGAAAGGGAATTAAGATGTTAAAAAGGTGCCTGTGAAGCTCTGTCTCCACTAGAAAAGGCTCTCCCTCCATCACCACCGGATGATCGCCGGAGCAAGAAACAAAAGGAAGAATGTAATATGTCCATGGATTTAGAGGAACCCAGTGTTTGGGTGAAGGATGAAACACAGAATCGGACACTTTCATTCAGGGACGCCCTCATTCGTAAGGCATCAAGAAGGTTTGGTGACCATGTTCTTTTGGATCAACCACTCACCGACAACAGTGATACAGACCTTGCAGCTAATGAGGAGAGGGCAAATGACTTCTCTGATTCGGAGGTCGACTCAGCTGGTGGTATGGGCGATGATGAAGAGATCTCCATATCTATTGAGGATGGCCTGCTGAAACTGGATGTCTCTGAAAATCTGGAAGTGGAATTAGCTCGCCCTTGGAAGAAGTCCGTGGTAGTGCGTCTGCTGGGTAGGAACATCAGTTACAAAGCCTTATGCAACAAGATCGAAACCCTCTGGTCTCCTAAAGGCAGCTTCAAAGTTATAGATCTGGACAATAACTTCTTTCTCATCCTTTTTTCTTTGATGGAGGACTACATCGATGTCCTGGTGGGAGGTCCATGGATAGTTATTGGCCATTACCTCACGGTGCAGCCCTGGCATAAGAGCTTCTCCACAGACATTGAAAGGCTGACCTCAGTTGTTGCTTGGGTGCGTTTTCCTAGCTTTCCCTTACACTATTATCACAAGCGAGTTCTGAGACAGATTGGAGCCAAAATCGGGAGGATGGTCAAAGTGGATTACAACACTTCTGTCTCTAAACGAGCCAAGTTTTCTCGTATGGCAATTGAACTGGATCTGACCAAGCCTCTAGTCTCCAAAATCCAGATTAAAGACAGATTTTACAAGGTAGAGTATGAAGGTCTCTACAAAATCTGCTTCTCCTGTGGCAAATACGGGCACCTAAAAGAGCACTGTCCAGGCGAGGCAAGAACTGAACAGACAGTCAATGAACACACCATGGTTACGAGTAACTTAGACAAGAAACCTTCAGGAACAACAGACGACACAGATAATAAAAATGCCATTGATAACAGAAACCACTTCGGGCCGTGGATGATAGTTCAGAAACGGGGTAGAAAACCTGCTAATGGGAACGGGTACCATGACATTAAAACAGGGGATATTCCAAGCCATCTTTCTGGTTCCAGGTTTGCGTCTCTTTCAGGCTTCCCCGTTGAAGACAGAGAAGCTTTCATCCCAGCCATGCATCCGAAAGACAGTGAACAAAACAACTTGAACACCGACAGAATCCCCATGACACCCATTAATAAAAACCGAAAAACAAACCAGCCACCAACCCAGATAAAAGCCTCACACAACCCAGGAAAAGAAAATATAATAAACAACATACCGTCTGCTCCTCTCATTTCAGAAACTACAAAACCCACTGAGAACCATGGACATATCAATCAACCGACCAAGGTGGACAATGCCACCTCTACAGAACTGGATCAAAATAAGCACATGGCTGTAACAGTCCCCTACCCAGCCAAGACAAATCCCCAGCAGCTCTCCTCCACACCCGTAAGCAACCCGTTTCGCAGCTCCAAGGTTAAACTTGGTATGACTGTCCGAGGAAGACCACCCAACTTGGTATAACTGGTTCCTCTCTTCACTCCTCCCTATCTTTTTATTTATGAATTTAAATATTATGGCTTGGAACTGCCAGGGTGCTGGCAGCAACATTTTTGAAATTGTTGCTCGTAATTGGGTCAAGAGTTATAAAGTCTCAATCCTGATTTTGTTAGAAACCAGGATTAGCGGTGCTTCTGCCGACAAAGTTATAAAGAAGCTGGGTTTTAGTCACTCTTTTCGGGAGGCCTCGGGATTTGCCGGTGGTATTTGGATTCTGTGGTCCTCAAACATCAATGTTGTTGTACTCAGATTCTCGTATTAGTTTATCCACTTACAGATTTCTCATTGCAACTTGCCCTCCTTCCTTCTCGCGGCTGTCTATGGGGATCCATCTGCAGCTCGTAGGAAAACTCTTTGGAAAGAATTGGATAGTCTTACTCCTTCCTCTCATGAGCCGTGGACTATTATGGGAGATTTCAATGCTTTTCTTAACTGGTCAGAGAAAGCTGAAGGTTCCAGGAAAGGCAGCAAACCTTGTCCTCTGTTTCAGCAATGGATGTCGTCTCTTAACCTACTGGACTTAGAGTTTTCAGGTCCTAAATTCACTTGGCGTCGAGGGACAGTAATGGAGCGACTAGATCGGACTATATGCAGTATGAACTGACTGGAGAAGTTTCCAATCTCTAAAGTGTCTCACCTTGCGAGAATTCATTCTGATCATAGACCAATTCTACTGTCTATATCTGACAGTCATGTTAAAAGTGCAGAACGCTCCTTCAAATTCAGTGCAGCCTGGATCCTTCATAAAGATTTTCATAATTTTGTGAGGAGCAGCTGGAAGTTTAATGGTAACCTAGTTGACACTATTAGAGAATTTCAAAGTAAGACCACAGAATGGAGCAAAAATATCTTTGGTTGCCTCACATATCGCAAGAAAAAGACTCTCTCCAGAATTAGAGGTATTGAGTGTTTTCTGGAACATTCTAATTCTGCCTACCTCACTAATCTGGGCGATGAATTGAGAATGGAGCTGGAAAATATCCTTCTGCAAGAAGAGGCTTACTGGAAACAAAAAGCAAAAACTGATTGGCTCCTAGCAGGGGACAAAAATACTACTTTCTTTCACAACTCAGTCCGAATCAAGAGACAAAAAGGCTTTATCAATGGGTTGGTTTTAGAAGATGGGAACTGGTGTTATGATCAAAAACTTCTTAAGGACCATGTAGTGAAGTTTTTTAGCTCCATATATTCTGAAGATAGGCCAGAAGCTCCTCTCTACCCGATTCGTAACAACTTCCCTTCCTTACCTCTCTCGAGTTTGGATTTCATGGTTTCTCCCCTTTCCTTTGAAGAAATCCATGAGGCTATTTTCAGTATGAAGCCGTTGAAAGCTCCTAGGATTGATGGTCTCAACCCTATCTTTTTTCAAAAATACTGGGAGGTTACTAAAAACTCTATCTTTCAGTTTGTTGATACAGCGGTCAGACAGGGTATGGTTGAACCTTATTTCTGCACTGCACTCATTAGTCTAATTCCCAAGAAGAATAGACCTGCAACTGTCAACAACTTGCGACCTATCAGTCTCCTTTCTGTTCTCTACAAGATCATAATGAAAGTGGTTACTAACAGAGTTAAACCTTTTCTCAACAAACTGGTAGGCGACCACCAGACGAGTTTCATTCCGGGACGTCAAATCACAGACAACATTATTATTGTTCAAGAAGTTGCTCATTCGATGACGATCAAAAAAGGGAAAAAAGGTTGGATGATGATTAAATTAGATCTTGACAAGGCCTATGATCGTCTTCGCTGGGACTTTGTGCTTGATACTCTTTTGGAAGCGGGTTTTCCCCTGAATCTTTGCTCGCTGTTGATCTCTTGCTGGAAAAACAGTAGTTCCAGAGTTATTTGGAATGGTGGTCTTACAGAAAGTTTTCAACCTTCTCGAGGAGTTCGTCAAGGAGACCCCCCTTTCCCCCTATCTCTTTGTGCTCTGTATGGAACGCCTCTCCCATGGTATAGAGAAAGCAGTTAGCGAGGGCAAGTGGAAGCCAATCGCTCTCAACCGTGGGGGTCCTCCCATCTCACATCTCTTTTTTGTGGAAGATCTCATTTTATTTGCTGAAGCTTCAGTGGATCAAATATAAGTGATTAATGGAGTCCTAGAAGACTTTTGTATTTGCTCTTGCCAGTTGGTAAACAAAACAAAATCGGCTTTTTGTGTCTCCAAGAATGTCAGCCAATCCTTAGTAAATTCATTGAGAAGGAAATCAGGTATAAAACTCACTTCTGATCTGGGTTTCTATCTGGGTACTCCAGTAGCTCATGGCAGAGCAGGCATCAAACTCTACTCTTACCTGGTGGATAAAGTGGCTAGCAAACTAGCTGGTTGGAAGCCCCATACCCTCTCTCTGGCAGGGCGTATAACTCTTGTTAAGTCAGTCCTGATGACCATTTCTAATTATGTGATGCAAACAGCCTCCCTCCCTATTCATATCTGTGAAAAAATTGAACAACTTTGTAGACAGTTCATATGGGGTTCTTCGACATCTGGTAGAAAAGTCCACCTAATTGCCTGGGAGAACCTTTGCAAGCCGCTAGACCAAGGGGGAGTCGGACTAAAAAGAGTTAAAATCTGCAATAATGCTTTTACATTGAAGCTAATATGGTGTCTTTCTCAGGATAACAAAGCGTTTTGGGTTCAGATCTTTAAAGCTAAGTATCAGATTTCTAATCATCACTTACCGCCTTCCCTTAGGCAGTCCTCTGGTTCAGTGCTTTGGAGAAACATCTCCCGTCTTTGGTCTCCTTTTAGAGCTAATGTCTGTTGGGCAGTTAATGATGGAAAATCAGCCTCTTTTTTGTTTGATAATTGGTCTGAGGCATGTCCACTGTATCTCCATGTCCCCCCTGAAATTCGTTCTTCAATCTCATGGGATATTGTTGCTCAGTTCTCGGTCAGAGATATGTTTAATACAAGCACAGGCTGGCGGAGGGACGTACTGGATAATTTTCTAAATAGTCAGGTTTACAACTTGCTAAATCTGTCTCTTCCCCCTGATGACGGGTTGGGTTCTGATACTTTATTATGGATGCCTTCACCTTCGGGTACTTTTACAGTTAAGTCGGCTTATGATCTACTGAACCAACTGTGACTTCAGAGACACCATAACTGACTGGAACCTCTGTTGGGATTGGACAGGGCCCCAACGAATCCGGGTTTTCCTTTGGCTAATCATGCATCAAAGATTGCTTACGAATGTGGAAAGAACTAAGAGGCATCTGTCTACTTCTATAGAGTGCTCTATTTGTTATGGAGGGACAGAATCCCTTTTGCACATCGTCAGAGACTGTCCAGTGGCTAAAGCTCTTTGGGCCACTCTGGTAAATAGTTCATTCACAGCTCAATTTTTATCTTTAGATCTGGACATCTGGTTGAAGCGCAATTTAAAGTCTGATGAGTACATAGGTTCCATCCCGTGGAAACTTTTATTCGGCTACACCTGTTGGTGGCTTTGGAAATGGAGAAATGATAATGTTTTCAAGAATATCTCGGTTTCGTTTGAGGTCAAGAGACAAACTATTATTGCAAGTTGCTTAGCCTTTATGAATGCCAAAGACTACTTGACTGCTGTAGGTCATAAGACTGGAGAGAAGACTGAAGTGCTGATAGGTTGGGAAGCAGGTTCTCAAAATTGGATTACGCTGAATACTGACGGTTCCTTTGATTACAACCTCTCTATCACTACCGATGGTGGGATTCTCCGTGATCAATTAGGTAGATGGTTGGGGGGTTTTTCGGCGATTGTCAGGGGTAAAAATGCCTTTGCTGCTGAACTTTGGGGAGTACTGAATGGTCTTCAAAAGACATGGAACAGAGGATGGCGAAAGATTATTCTGCAAGTGGACAATATGAGCGTTGTTACCAGCATCACGAGAGAGCACACGACTACTCCAACCTATAGTGCAATAATACAACGTATACAAGATCTTCTCCGCCAAGATTCGGAGGTAAAGGTCATTCATGTTTTTAGAGAAGCCAACAAAGCTGCGGACTTTCTAACCAGATGGGCATACAATCAAGATGAGAATTTTATTTGGCATCCAGACCCTCCAGTTGGTATTTGTGATATCTTAAATAGCGATTCCATAGGGATTGTCTTCCCAAGAACTATTTGTCTTTAACTTGTTTTTCTGTCATTTTCTTCTTCATAAAAAAAAGATGTTAAAAAGGTGCAATTGGGCCAATAAACAGTAGCAGCAAGAGGCGTGAGTGGAGGGCAAGCAAGTGACGTACGCACGGCACGCAAGGGAGCAATTAGAGATGGCAAGTCATGGGCACGAGGATGAAAGGAAAGCTAGTGACCGTCACGTCCGAGTCAAGGTGAGTGAGGCCGAGTCACAGGCTAAGGGAGTGAGTCAGCCAGTGACGCCCTCAGGCCGTGACTCCACCCAAAAATTGATTCCCAACACTGGAATAATGCCAAAATCAAACCAAAACAACCAAAATGAAATTTTAATCCATAAAATGCATGAAAATGCATAAAAACCTTATTAAAACTCATTAAAATGTGATTAAAACTTGTTTCAAATAGAGAAGAAACCAAAAAAAAAAAGAAAGGAAATCAAAATTGAGAATTTGAGAGGGTGAAGACTGAAGATGATGAATAATAAATCCAAATATACACTAAATCAATCATTTTGCATGATTTAAATTGGTTTTTATGAATTAATGCATGAAATAAACACAAATAGCAAGAAATAAAGTATTTTACATAATTAAATTAAGGAATAAAAAATTTGAAATGAAATCAAGCAATAAATAGGATAAAACAAAAAGTGGACATTTACGGCATAATATTGAAATCAAATACTGGATTAAGAGGATTTAGGGCTCATGAATATTACATTTAGTGTTAGTTTCTCATAGACTATGGAATCCTTATGCTTTATGGCTTTTTATTCCTTCCTCTACTCTTTGTTTCAAGTTACAGAGAGTTGTTTTTAGTGAAAGAAAGAGAAAACGTTAAAGAGGGAGCGAGAGAGAAAGACAAAGAGAAAAGAAACCCATTTAAATATATCCTTTTAATTAAATATTCCCCTAAAGAATTAAATGCCTTTGATAAGGATGAAATATGTTCCAGGAAGTGAGTCACGGGGAGTGCCATAGGAAAAATAATTAAAAGAATAGGGTGCTAGAAAAGAGCAACCTTTTGTGTCATTTTCTGACCGGTAAAGCCTAGCAATTTTTGGTTAAAAATTGCACAGAAAACGACAAGGTATAAAGCTATTTTGCATACAAGGCAAAACGACGTCGTTCCGGATATAAGCAAATGGCGTCGTTTCAAAGCTGAAAGACGCATCAGATTTGAAGAAATAAGGTGGGGCCTACATATCAAAAAATGGCACTGACAGTTATCGTTTTCTGTATAATTTTAAAAAAAATGTAAACGAAGGTAAACACCAAAGAAGAAATTGTCCATTTATTATTATTGTTTAAAGCAGAATCTTTTTTTTTTCCATTTTGAATAATAAGAAAGAGAATACTTGTAATTTAAATAGTTGAAAGCTGGCAAATTTTTCGGTTAATTAATATTAAATTTTTATTTTAATTTTAAAAAATATAATTATATAAAAAATAAAAATATATTAATTAATATTAAATTTTTATTTTACTTTCAAAAAATATAATTATATAAAAAATAAAAATATATTCATAATTGTGAAATTTATTAGCGATTCAAAATCAATGAGATTTACAATAAAGTGTTCATTCCATTTACTTTTTTTCAAAAATTATATATATATATATATATACACAAAAATGCATGCACGTATATATATATATATATATATATATATATATATATATATATATATATATATATATATATATATATATATATATATATATATATATATATATATATATATATATATATATATATATATATATATGATGCAAATCTTGAAATTGTATGAACAAATTTAATGTCGGTATATAATGATCCAGCACCAATATAGGTCCTTTTATGGATGCAAAAACGCAAATCTAAATAAACGTCATTTCAACATAAATCATATTGGAATTGAAAACTAGAAAGACTTAAACTAGAGCTATGAAAAATTGGCTTTTAAAAAAAAAATTGTACAAAAAATGACAACTTTCAATGTTGTTTTGTGATATGTGGGCCCATCTCATTTTTTCAAATTTGCTACGTTTTACAGCTTCAAAATGATGTCGTTTGCTCATATTCGAAACAACGTCGTTTTGCCCTGTATGAAAAATGGCATTATACCTTGTCATTTTTTGTACAATTTTTAACCAAAAATTGATGGGCTACATCTGTCAAAAAATGGCATACGGGATTGCCATTTTCCAGCATTTTATTTTTCTAATTATTTTTTCTGTAGCACCTGATTTCTAAATAATTTTTAAAATAACATAAAAAATAAACCTAAATCACAGGCTTGACTCTTGAGTCAAAGGATCCTTTGACTTTGACTTTGATTTTAATTTTGATCCTTTTTTAAAATCTTAAAATCCATTTTGACCTTACTGATAAAAAGAAAAGGCAAAAAATTCAAAAATAATTTTTAAATATTTAAAACCCTGTACGAGAGTTCAAAAATATTTTGAAACCACAAAATCTGAAAGAAAATCTAGCACTTCTATTTATTGTCTATTTATAAGAAATAATTTTCTTATTAGATAACTCTAATCAGGAGCCGTCTCAGTATCCAGTATCTATAAGTATCACTTGCAATTTTGAAACTAAAATCAACACATATTATCAGAAAATTTTTGTAAATTTTCAAGCCAAGTTGTATGAATCGAGCCAATAGTATATTATTATCAATGCATGTTAACTATCTTTTTACTTATTTTTATCCATTTCATCGATATGATAATATATTATTGATTTGATTTATTAAATTTATTTAGACCAAATTTAGATAAGAAAGATCTGGCATCATATACTTATCTTGATTGGTTCTTGGAATGATGAAAACTTTAATATATGTTTTTTCAGTAATCATTATTGATAGTAAGAGTTCACTTTAATGGTTCAAAACTATATGATTAATTATCAATTTCTATGATTTGATTTTTTTAAAATAAATATAATACATAGTTGCATGAATTGCATAACAAATTAATACTATATGGATTATATGAAAAGTAGAAATTAAATAATTTCCTGAAGAAATTAATTAAGCAAAGGCCAAAAAATATGATGTTTTGTATTAATGTGCCTTTTGCCTCAAAGTTTATAAGGTTGTAAACTTAAAAGAACTTTGTATTAATTAAGCAAAAGGCCAAAAACGGTGCTTTGTAGTCATTGCTTTTTTTTAAGTAAAGTTGAGAAGCACTTGGTTTCATCACTCTCTTAAATCAAAACCTTCTTATAATTAAGGATACATTCGGTAAAATTATAGATTTTTTATTTTTTATTTTTTAAATTCAAAAATTATTTTCAGTTTTTATTATCTATTTTTCAAAAAACTATTTTATATATTTAAAAATTATATCATATTTTTGTAATTATTCATATATAATTTTTAATTATTCATGTATATTATGATAATGATTTTGATGGTGGTGGCGATGAAGGCGGTGGTGGAGGCGATGGTGGCGGCGGTAGTGGCAGTGACGGTGGTAGCGACAGTAGTCTGTTGATAGTGGCAACAGCGACAGTAGCAGTCGTGGCAGTAGCCACGGTGTGGTGGTGGCGACGATGGCAATGGTGTGGTGGTGGCGACGATGGCAATGGTGTGGTGGTGGTAGCGGCAGCGGTGTGGTGGCGGTGGCGGTAATTTGGTGGTGGTGGCTGTAGCAGTAGCGTGGTGGTGATGGCGGAATGGTGTGGTTGTGGCAGTGGTGGTAATCTGATGGTGGTAGTTGCAGCGGTGGCAGCAGTGGCAGTGACAATAGCTATATGGTGGTGCTAGTGATGGTAATAATAAGGATAAAGTATTATTGATAAAAATAAAATCCTAAAAATCATATTTTGAAGTTTTTTAATTCCTATTTTTGTGTGTGAAAATCACTTCTTAAATTTTTACGGAAATTAAAATGAAAATTAATTTGCCAATCATATTTTGATTTCATTTTTAAGAAAAAAATCAAAAACTAAAAATAAAATCCTTTTCGAATGCACCTTAAACTAAATTTTGGAAAGGCGATATATAATTAAACTAAATTCGGGAAATTCATATCGCATATGAAATTTCGGTAAACTAAGAATTATATAAGTTCCTTTTTTCTAATATATTACACAACAACAAAAGGATAAACAAAGATACTGCCTTTGATAATGTTTGCGTTACAAAAATTTAAAAGGAAAATTAGTTAATCCGTTTACACAATGGAAACTAACAAACAGAAACAAAAGAAAAAGAAGCATAATTAAAAGACATAAAAACATCTAGAATTGGTTTTTGAGTTGAGAAATGACATTAAAGTCAACCTTGAAAGATTTACCAAGCAAATCAGTAGGGATTTCAGGCGTTGAACCAAAAAGTGCAGGGCCAATAGAAACGACACCGCCGTTTTGGCTATTGAGTGCACCGATAGCAACAGCCTTAGTAGAGCCATTGTTTCTCTGGTAGTGAATAAGGCCAACAGGGAAAGCAAAAACATCACCTTGATTAAGAATTTTGGAGATAAGACGACTCTCGGGATGAGAAGTAACAAACCCAACTTCTAATTTACCCTCCAAAACAGTCAAAATTTCACTGGCTCGTGGGTGAATATGTGGAGGGTTAACGCCATAAGGTGCGAAATCAATACGAACCATAGAAATCCCAAGTGTATTTAGGCCTGGGATTTGTGATACTGAAACTGAAGTCACCTTTGAACCAAAAGGGTTTGATGTGTTGGCTACTATGTGCAGCCCACTCATTGAGAAATCATTTGCTCCTACGTTCTTTGGGTCCTTGCATGCATACCCGTTCCCATGCACTGCACCCATCCATAAATATAACAGTGATGATAAATATAAATCATTTTTTAACAATAAATAAGAACAACCGTAAAGTGATTTGAAAACTACAAAGATAAATGCGAGTCTGTTTGATAATAACATAAACATTTTTGTGCCAAAACATAGTTTAAAAGTAAATTTGTATTATTTTGCATAATTTAAGAGCATATATATTTGGCACTTATGAAATATATATATATATATATATATATATATATATATATATATAATATAATATATATATATAGGCACTTATGAAATATATATATATATATATATATATATATATATATATATATATATATTTGATAGAAAAGTCAAAATTAGGGCAAAATATTAGCTAATCGATATATAAACATAGTAACCAAGTGCAAATTTTGCAGATATTGTAGAAGATTACCTGTGGTGTTGTCTGCTACGCAGAAATCTTGAAGAGGGTCAGCATCTGTTGCTAAAGCAAGAGACGACGTTAAAGCAAGAACGCCTAATAATAATAATACACTCTTGGAATCCATAACTGGAATATATAGAATTAAGTCTTCAGTATTGAATGTTAGGTTAATTAATTAATTTATTTTTGTTTGGGGAATCTTAGGTTAAGTATTTAACATTTATGATTGTAGATTTTGTTAGCAAAGACCATACTTATTTGTGCTAATTATGGATGACAGGAACCCTAATTGATATATTTAGAATTAATTAAAAATAAGATTTCTTATAATTAGCAGAAGAAGAAGTTACGATTCATTGATGACTTGGTCATCAACTTGATCCTCTTCTTGTTTATGGATCCACCACCAAGGACATATATATGGACAGCAAAGGTTACATAGCATTAACATCTTTCTATTTTTAGGAGGAAGTATAAGGTTGTCGCAGTAATTATGGCACTAATTTCTAGATTAAAATTTCACACCATCAAAATTACTTGTAAGGACCCGCAATGTTTTTAAGCCTTTAATTTCTTTTTTTTTTTTAATGCAATCTTAAACATTCATTTGTTACCAGGTAATTGTTCTATTGTTATAAGTGATACTCATGTCATCTCACAAAATTGTCACTTTTTTAAATTTAAAATAACATTCCATATGTACTTTTAAATTTTATGTTTTATGTAATATCAATAAAATATTAATAATTTAATTAAGATTTATTTTTTTTTACATACTTTGCTGTGAGGAGACATTTTAATCTATTCAAATTAGCAAAATCAATTAGTACCTTAATATTGATATCTTATGTAAAAAGTGACAATTTAATGGGATATATATATATATATATATATAGAGAGAGAGAGAGAGAGAGAGAGAGAGAGAGAGAATTACATTCATTAGTGAAAAACAATATTTTGAAACTTGGTCCAGAAGTCGACTTGGCCTGCCAACTGAGTCATGGATCAATTGGTTCGACCGGATCGACTCGAAGTTTTTATTTTTTTAAATATAATTATTTACAAAAAATTAAACATATAATATGTAAAAATACATTCAAAAATCTATTAATTATCAAATATCAATATAAAAATATTAATTTTAAGTCCAAAAAATTTTGTAAATATAAAAATCAAATAAATTGTCTTAAGTAATAAATATTTTTTCTTCAAAAAAAAGGTAATAAATATTTTAAATAAATCCACATAATATCAAAAACAAAAATTCAAATAAATTCACTTAACATATATACAAATTACCACACATTCCATGAATAGATGTAATTAATAACACTTTATGTAGAAAAATGTATAGTTTCATGCAAAAATATTTTACAAGCTTGATTGAGTGGGGTAAAAATTAAAATTTTATTAATTATAATAAGAAAAATAAATCAAATTATATAAATTTATAATTCTCCAACCACACGTATGTGATATAATAAAATAAGCAAACAGTTTTCTAATTTTTTATTTTTTATTTTTTCTAAAAAAATTTTGAAGTCCAATCCGGTTCAACCCTAGTTTTTCGATTCAACCTGGTTCAATTTGAGTTTTTTTTATTTTTTGAGTTTTATGCTGGACCGACCTAGTTTTCTTACCAAATCATGATCCGACTGGTTCGACCATTTGGGTCAAATCAAGTTTCAAAATATTGGTGAAAAATGCACCTTCATTCCCGCAAATATGATAACAGTAAGTTAAATCTAATAATAACCATGAATTATAAAATAAATATTTTTATTTTTTTGATATAAAAGGGAACTTTCATTAAGAAATAAAGGAGAGAATATCTTGAGCAACAAGATTAAAAAAAAACAGAGAGGACACTGTTCAACCTAAATGAGTTCCTCATAGGATCCAAAATCAAACTTAGCCAAAGCATGAGCAGGCTTGTTAGCAGATCTAGGAGAACAACACCAAGAGCAATATGCTAATCTCCTATTGAAGGCATAACAGTCATCAAGAACCATCCCAAGCCCATTTCTATGAAGAGAGCAAACATTCAACTTATCGATGACAGATTTGCAATCCGATTCAACCAACACATGAAAGAATGATAGATCGTAGGCAAGACGAAGACCAAAAGAGATTGTCGAAGCTTAAGCTAAAATGGGACTCCAATCTCCAACAAAAATTTTATAAGTGCATGCTAAAATATCCCAATTGTTGTCTCTGAAAACACAACCAAGAGCGATTCTACCTTTCCCTAAAAAACCAGTGTCACAATTCAGTTTAACAGTACCAGGAGGTGGTGGCAACCATCGTGAAGACACTGATTGAGGAAAGGAGGCCGAACTAGGAGATAAAGGGCTAGGGTCAGTATTAGATAGCATAATCTACAAAATAGGCAAAATAGTATCAGATTTCGTAGAATAGAAACTGTTACTACTAGATGAATTGATCAAGTTTGAAGCCAAAAATACAATTCTAGATGGATCAATGGGCAAACCTTCATGGATTAATTTATTTTTCGCAACCTATATACAGTAACAAATAGTGCAGAACCGAGCAATTTCTTCCAGAGAACAACAGGCCATAACATTAATAAACCTAAATTTAAAAGAATTACCAGCAAGGTTGCAAAGGTGAGTAAGATTGGCTTTCTCCCAGACTAATTTCATCAATGGGCAATCTCGATAAAGGTGAACAACTGACTCTTGAAATTGATAAATATTAATCGTACTTCAAATTGATAAAAATTATAAATATTCAATTCATAAATGTAATCATTCTTAACAATAAGGGTGTACACCGATTTAAATATATTGACCGAACCGAAGTATCAAAAAAATGTAAAATCGAATTGTACTGCCACCTTTATTTAGAATGAATCTAGATATTTTGTTTGGAATCATATTAAGAACCGTATTATATTAAGTTGCATCAAATTGTTCTAAAATCGAGTTGAATTGAAAGAATTGATTTTATCAATTATTATATATAATACTAATAATTTAATATAATTATTATTTGTAATTTTATTTTATATTTATCCCATAAGTTTAACTTCACAACTATTTGTACTTTAATGCATGAATTTAAATAATAATTACTCAATAAACTAAATTGAATATTTTAATTATTAATAAAAAAATTAATTATTGATAAGGCATGAAAACTATTATCTGAAAAAAGAAAGAGTTGTCCGGGTTGTGCCGATCGAACATTTGGATCTTGCAAGAAAGAGTGCTCAATCGGACCAGGTGTAAGCACTTTGAAACTCAAGTTAGTAGCCTTCTACATAGAGAATTTTTAGACAGAGAGTCTCGGATATTCAATAACTGGAGCCACTGTACGTTAGGCTATTTATAGGAGATAAATGAGGTGTACTTGAGTACTTGGGGCGTGATAATTGATAGTTAGAGCAGGTGAGCGGCGAAGTGACAATGAGTAGGTGGAAGGAATGGGCACTGACTTGTATCGGTGGACTGACAGGACATGTTGCCCTATCAATCCGATCGGATGTTATGCGGCCCCTGTTCTATCTTTCAATTCATTTCGGGTTCTCCTTGCTATTGGGCTTTAGGCCCCACCAAGTGCCACTGGGCCGACTGTTTGGGCCTTGAAAAATATTTTTTCTGTGGTTATCACTTGTTCCCCCTCCAAAGGGTCCGATTGAGCGGATTATATTTTTCGACGGGATTTTTGAATTTTAGGAGGCGCTCATCTGAAGAGACATGTCTGCTTAGTTCAGACAGCTATCTCTGCATTTAATGCTGTGTGCACACATCGAGGTTGGTGCTTTATTCTCCGTAATCTAACAATGGCTTGATGACATGTGGTGGCCATCCCATGGAGAGGCATTTGGAGTATTCCATAAGTTTTTTGCCTATAAATAAATAAGTTCAATGCGATTTTTCTTCACTTTTCATCAATCTTTATCGAAATTCTGCTAAAATTTCTTAACAAGCCTTTGCTCTTTAAACTCTTTCATTTATTCCCAAACCTTTGTTCTTTTAATTTCCAGTGATTCCTGCAAGATTATCCAAGCAAGTAAGTAATTCTCTTTGATTTTCCTCTTGCTCGTTATACTTTTGCATTCATACTTCCTCTTTTTCAAATTTTTCCTTAGCCATTTTAGCCTTGTTAAAGACTATGCTTATACTGAGAATGGCTTCCAGTAGCAACGAATCAATAGATAGGAGCTTTATTGATGACTACAAGGGTCGTGAATATCTTGGTCATCCTTCAAATTTGACAAAAGTAGAAGTGGTTGAGATCCCTGCTCGATATAGTCTCCCTTTGAAGGTGTACGTGATCGCTTGTCCACCCTCCATGGCGATTACAAGGGGACCTTTCGACCGTAATAACAACGAGTGGTTCGTTTATCCACTTTTAAGTTTAGATGCAGGGATGAGACTCCTGTTTGGTGCCTTTGATATAGCTGTGCTAAAAGCCTATAGGGTAGTCCCAAATCAGCTAAATCTGAATGGCTGGGGATCGGTGGTTTGTTTCAAAATCTTGTGCAAAATTAAGGGATGGCGCCGACGCTAGACCTCTTCACACATTTATTCTATCTCTTAAGCCAAAAGGACGGATCAAAGTATTATTTCACCAACCGATTGAGGAAAAAGCTTTTCACCCTCTTATCTTCTATGAAGGGGTGCAAAGAAAAATATTTTCTAATGGGGATGGCTGGTGGGTTTGGAGTTTCATTTCGCCGATCAGAAAGAGTGACCTAACTGAGAGACCAAACCGATGGGCAGGAGATATATAAGAAGGACATCAAGAAATCGATGGCGGCCGTGGTGAGGAAAGGGGAGCCTTACGCCCATGATTATCCGTTGAACACGATGGATGGGTCTTCTAGCTCCGAGGTTTTCACAAATGCAGAATGTGAGCATTAAAATTAGAGCAAAGAAGAAGCATAAATAGGTGATCATGCATTACATATGCATTTAATAGTAGGCTAGGTAAGAAAGGCACTTATCTTATTTCCTTTTATGTTGCAGCTGTGGATATGATGGCCAAAGGAGATGATATCGCAAGGCAGCTATCCAATCGGGCCAAGCAGAAGAGGATGGACGAATAGGCTTAGAAGGACGAAAAAGGGTTAAAGAAGAGAAAGATCTTACCTACTTCGGAAGTTCATACTTTCAAAAGTTCAATGAGTGCTCTTGCTCCTCCTGCCACTACTACAATTGTTGTTGTTGTTGTCATTCCTACCTCCGTGGATGCTGCTTCTGTCATTCCTACCTTTCATCCACTTCTAACCATTTCGGGACCTGCAGCCCCTCATTCTATCATGAAGGGTTAGCGTCCACTCAGGCAATTGTAGTTGAGGGATGAGTTCGACTCAAAAGAAGAGCAACCATCTCTACGTCTAAGAAGGGCCACTCAGAAAAGAGCAGCACAAATAGATGAGCTATACAGAGGAGGGCTGAAGAGGCAGCAAAGAAAAATGCTACTAGTCTAGTGGTTGCAATAGATACTCGGGTTGCTATGAGAGATAAAGAGCATTTGACTCCATCAGGCAAGCTGCGGGGAGAACTTTTGAAAGGCAAACTCCATCTTTGGATGATGTTTTGAAGGATCACTTTAGCGATGACTGGTCTGCGAATAACAAGGCTATGTCCAGCTTTATTTTCTAAGATCTTCTTCAAGAAGGCAACTTCAAGGCAATGGGAAAGCCCAACGCGCTTGCCCAAGAGTGTAACCTATTTCAGCAGCAGTACTTAGAGGTAACGCTCATGTCCTTTTCCTTCCTATTTTAATAGATCTAACTTGTGCCTCTTCTTTTCTCCTATTTCCCCGACTGACTGTCCCTTTTGTTCTCCTTTTCTCCCTTTAGTTTATAAAAAAGAGGCTTGCATTTGCACAGTATGACAGCCTTTCTAAGATCAAAATGGAAGGATGCCATCCGCCAAAGGAGGAAGGCAGATGCCAAATATTATACAACTAAGAAGGAATCCATCCTCGCTCAGTCAAAGGTGGAAAAGCTAAAGAAGGAGGTCATCAATCATATCCAGGACCTGAAAGCTCGACAGAGTGAGGTCGACCATCTGAAAGGGGATGTTGTATGCCTGACTACCGACAACAATCAGTGTAAAAGATTTAAAGAAGAGGCAGCAAGGCTAGGTGCTAAGTACAAACTCCTTTCAGATGAGCATGCCAAGGCCAACGAAGAAATGGATAAAGCTTTGTCAGAGTACGACCTACTTCGAGTCGAGAGCGATTCCTTGGAGACTTCTCTGGCAAAGAAAGAGGTCGCTTGAGGCAAGAAGTTAGTGAAGGAGCTTGACTCTCAAAAAGAGGAATTTCTTGATCAATTAGGTGAGACCCAAGTGAGGCTGCTGACTCAGTTGATTTATGCAGCCAGACAACATTTTCCTAAAGCTGAGCTCAACTGGATGGAGGATCTAGGGAATCTACTCGGTCCTTCTTCTAGTAATGAGGAGGAGGAGGCTCCTCAAGATGGTACGACCAAGGGGACAATAAGTGGAGACCTCTCATCATCCAAGCCTTGCCCTGGAATACTGGTTAAGCCTAAAGCTACTGCCTTTTTGCCAACAGAGCCTGCTGCTGAAGAGGCCATCGAGTCTTCCCAGTCTCCTACAGAGATGAAGGTAGAGCTTGTTGTTAGGCAAACTGCAGAGCCTGCTGCCGATCCGACCAAGGTCCCTACCACTGTAGAAATTATAGACATAGAAACTTATGTTTTTCTTTTCTTCTTTTTTTTTTGTAACTTGTACAATTTGTAGAAATTTTTGTAACTTGTATAATTGAGTATTTGAATGTAATATAATTTTCCTTCCAATTGTGACTTCTCATTCTAACTTAATGCACTTTTCATTTGAGTATGACTTCTCATAAAATAAATTAAATAAAGATACTCCCTGAATTTTAAAAAGCTTTCTAAGCTTTGCAATCAATAACTTTTAGAACATGTGGCGCGAGTTATGATTTAGGAATTTTCGATCGAATTTCGTGATCGGTCAATCGTACGAACATCAAGCATAGTAAATAGCCTTTCAACCCCGTATTTACTTGGGATTTTAGAAAGCAATTTCAATTTCAATTTGCATTCCAATTCTTGATCGTTGCATAACACTTAACTCAGAAGAAAATGTTGAACAAATTTAACCTGCGAATAAATGGACTTTAAAGTTCTCATTTTTGGCTCGTTGTAGTGTTATCCTATCCCATATCAATTGGAGATGAGCTGAAAAGGGACTTTGTAAGGCCGTGGATACCTTTTCCCTGCAAAGACCTTTTAGGGCAATACCCCAAAAATAAAATTATGAGGGTTTAACTCCCAGAGCAGTCAATATCTGCAGTGTCGAACGGACTGATGTATCATTTGGTGCTTTCATTAAGAGCGAGGGGCTACTCCCCATCGACCTCTCTCGGGATGTGAATAGTGATAGTGTTATCATATCCCACATCGATTGGAGATGAGCTGAAAGCAAAACTTATAAGGCCATGGATACCTTCGCCCTGCAGAGGCCTTTTGGGAAAACACCCCAAAAATAAAATTGTGAGTGTTTTGACTCCCAAAGTGGATAATATCTGCAGCATCGAATGGACCGATGTATCATTTAGTGCTTTCGTTGAAAGCAAAAGGCTACTCCCCATTGACCTGTCTCGAAGTGGGAATAGTGATAGTGCTATCCTATCTAACATCGGTTGGAGATGAGCTAAAAGTGGACCTTACAAGGCCGTGGATACTTTCTCCCTACAAAGGCCTTTTGGGGCAACACGCCAAAAACAAAACCGTGAGGGTTTGACTCCCAAAGCAGATAATATCTACAGCGTTGAATAGACTAATGTATCATTTGGTGCTTTCCTTAAGAGCGAGGGGCCACTCCTCGTCGACCTCTCTCGAGATGGGAATAGTGATAGTGCTATCCTATCCCACATTGGTTGGAGATAAGCTGAAAGCGAAACTTATAAGGCTATAGTTCCTGTAGAGGCCTTTTGGGTAGCACCCCAAAAATAAAATCACAAGCATTTGACTCCCAAAAAGGACAATATCTACAGCGTCAAATGGACCTATGTATCATTTGGTGCTTTCGTTAAGAGCAAGGGGCTACTCCTTGATTCGCCGAAACAAACAAAAAATCCATTTAAACTAAAACTAGAAAAACTCGATGATTGGACCACCACAACGAAGGCCGTACGCCGGTAAGAGGGAGAGGGCACGCCGCTCGTCGCCGTTGCGGTGGTGGCCGGTGGTTGCCGGTCTCTCATTTCACTTTTCTTTCTCTTTCGTTTTTTCTTTCTTTCTTTCTTTGGTTTGGTGGTCGACGACCACTGCACTTTTTTTCTTTTGTTTTTGGCCTACGTTTGTTGTTCTCTTTAGTTATTTATTTATTGCCTTAGTTAGATTGTGGCCACTAGGCCACACAAATTTGCCGACACAAATTTTTTTTTTTACATAAATATATATTTATCTATAATTTACCATTTGGCACCCAAAACCTTTTCTCTCACTTTCAAAGCTCCGATTCATTTTAAAATTGATTCCATAATTTTTATCACATCAAAAATAGGTGGGACATAAATTTTCAACTCAATCGAAATTCGTTATCAGTCCGATTTAAATTTATCAGCCCAATCCAAAAATACCGATGTTATAGAAAAATTTACTTTTTGTAGCCAAAATAATCTATATATTATTTTAGGCTTAACTACAATTTTTGGTAATTTTCGGAGTCCGTTTACTATTTTTAAATATTTATACAAAGTTGAGTCAGTTCTCCAATAATAAAAATTAACTCGCTACCTTTTTCATATTTTTGACTTTTAGATGCCTATTTGACCTCGATTTCACTTTAAATTTTAACCCCGGACTCGCCATAACCAATACTTTCCGATGATCCAATAAAATATTTTTCACTTTCGGGTGCACTTTTCGGCCCGAAAAATATTATTCACTATCGGAAAATACTGTTTACGGCTAACCCAGTGTTGAGGCCGTTACAATTCTCCCCTACTAAAAAAATTTCATCCTCGAAATTTACTTATGTCGAACAGTAAATGATATTATATTGTTATCGAAACTTCTTTTTCATTCAATAGTTCCGAAGAAAATATTTGTTAATGGAACCCATATACTTTTAAGCTAACCAATCGCGATATCAAATCTCGTTATCACTTTCCTTGCACAAGTCACATAATCCTGTGTATAGATTTCTTTCACATTTCAAATCAAACCAAATTAAACCTTACTTATTTCTTTTCACTTAATTAAATCCAATATAAAAGACTCGTCATTTTCTTTCTGACAATACATTGAACTTGATATTCTTGTCACATACAGCCTCTACTAAGAGCAAGTACTTTTCACAAGCATTCTTTTATTATCTAAATTATCCACTCTGACTGATCATCAGTATAAGGGTGGATCCCTATGCTAATATTGAGATTATCGCTAATCTCTTATCTAGCATCTTTTCTCTTAAAAGTAAAGACAATCCAATATCAGAATTTCTGATCACATTATCCCATTTTTAGTCAGATATCATTATAAGTCGAAGCAAGTCCTGAAGGCATTTAATGCTTCGCTTTCAATTGCTAACACATCAAACATTCACTTACAATACCTGTCACATTACACTTTCAACCTGACTTCCAATACTAAACTTGTATTCTTGATACATCTGATAATTGTTAGGATACAAAGTATTACTATCTCAATGGGCTTCAGTAATAATCTTTCAACTTATTCACAATGACTATCATAAAAACATTCTCTTTCTGAACCATTTTGTTCCTACCCGATATACAATATCGATTTCACTTATAACTCAACTAAGGATGCCCTTATATAGAGCCACACTTAAATTGATATTCACGGCTTGAAGAACTGAAAACATTATATGTAATCATTCTTACTCCTTATTCAGTCATACATCTTCATTTTAGTGCATTCACCTTATCACATACAGATTCCTTTGCTGAGGGTTCCGGCACTTCGTTAACTTTTCTACAGTACCCAACCAAATCCAGGAATTCCACATTGAACCACATGTTATATTCACTAAACTGCGTAACTAATTACTTTTCTTTCAATACTTGCAGAACAATTCTCAAATACTTATCATATTTTTTCTGTATCTCAGAACATACCAGATGGTGATTACTCACATCCACAAAAATGGATCTAAGTAAAGGTGAACAACTCTTTCCTATCAATTCACAAAGGTGGTCGGTGCGTTAGCAAATCTAACTGACATGGCCAATAACTTATAAGGGCTACATCAGATACAGAAAATAATATTAGGTACACTATTTCTCATTTCATTCTCGGGTTGTTCCTATGCTCATCACTTCCCTTGTCAGTTTCATCCTATCAAGTGGGGCCTATACACACAGTATGATGCAGATCAGATATTGTCAAACAATGTGAAATGTTATGCCATGAATGTATGATTTCATGTATGCAATAAAATACTGTCACGTATTCTCATATAATGCAAATGTTATAGCCCATCCCCATACTATGTAATGTACAATCAAATCCCCACATCTATAGAGGAATCACTGACAGGTATATAGAGCATCTTAAACAACCTCAACTTTTCATCACTTTGCTTAATGACCATTTTAAATCATGACAATCCAGTCAATGTATTTATGTGTCCTATACCATTTATCTGAACCCAATATACAATTTCTTTTTAACTTTCTTACACATTCTTTACTTTGTTCTTCTTTGAACTATTTCTCATCCACGTAGACACTTAGACGCTCACATTTACACTCAGTTCTAGTCAACACTTCATTTTCCTACTTTGACTTCCAAGAAGCCTCAAGCAGCAATACTTTCATTCTCACTCACTACTGTCTTTACTGTCCAGAATTAATCCTTTCACATCTGACAATCTTGATCAAACATTAACTTTGCACATTGAAAACAAAGAGGGGAGCCCGTACACGTCAGATTCCTAACACTTATCCACTTATAACTGGCATGTATATACAGACAAACTTATCACTTAACCTTATTCCACTATGATCTTAGAACCGCTTAAACCTTTGCTCTGATACCACTAAATGTAACACCCTTATCAGAACAGTATTTTTTGATGCGCAACTTAGCGGTAAACGGTAAATTTTTTTTTAACTTCAATCATTGGCAAACAACTTTGATACAATTTAATATTTTATTCAATTTACGAAATTTCGGCAACACAATGGCTAGAACTTACTAGCCTCCTGAAAAATTCAAATAATCCCACAGCCTCTCAGAGGCACAACAAATCATATATCAATGATAGTCATTTACAAACAATAACAATATTTATCATTTAACAAACATTACCTTAAATACCATTCAGTTCTATACTCTCACTGTCTAAGTATATATATGCCACAATACTAAACATAAAAGTACGACTAACTTTCTTCATCTTCGAATTCTGCTTCTCCATGTATAGAGCTCCTTCAATACTTCAAAACTTGCACGTAGTGTTTAGAAATGCTTAGTGGTGACTACTAATCCAAGAATTTTCCAATTAAAGCATAATTACGTATATTATGCAAATATTTATTTATATCTTATCAGAAATTGCCTTTAATTCTTGCGGTACAATTTTCATTGTTTATCAACATTTTGGAAATCTTTTTACATTGATTCTTATAC
This sequence comes from Excoecaria agallocha, assembly GCA_037975025.1. NCBI lineage: Eukaryota > Viridiplantae > Streptophyta > Magnoliopsida > Malpighiales > Euphorbiaceae > Excoecaria > Excoecaria agallocha. Next base: position 61,519,904 of record CM075809.1, on the reverse strand, counting down.
CTTTCAATTTACTTTACACTACTTTTATGTCTCTTACTTCTACTTTTACTTATCTTTTGTCCTATACTTTTGAATTACTGATGAAATTGTCGTTTTATTTAACGAGTTACATGAATACTCATGTCTTTAATGGCAATTTTTCCTGTTCCTAGTCCCATTAGGTAGTTCAATTACAATTTTCACTATCTATTCTTTTAATTCACTTTAATCTTTTTAATAATCCGCATAAGAATTTTCAAGACTTATAATCTTTATTTTTCTCTTCTTTTTAAATGAACCTTTTTCATTTTAACTAAACAATCGTTTGTCTTTTTATCATTTTACTTTTCATTTAATCTTTACTTCCAGAATTTATTATTTAGTCATATTTTTACACTTAAATACACTATTGTCATGTTTGACTTTAAATACATAATTAGTACTATTTTTCGAACTCTTTATTTTCTTAAAATAATAATTGGTACACAAATTACCAATTCATTCTCATGGGTCTTTTCATAAACATGTTATTTTTTTATAAACATTTTCTTTTCATTCTTGCTTATTAATTACAATCTTTGGGAACAATTTCAATTTTATCCCAAAGTTTTCATTTCCTTTCAATCAAGTTCTTTTTCATTATAATATTTACATTCAATTACTTTCACACTTCCCATTTATTCTTTTCAATATGCCCCTAATGTAATATGACAGGACTCTCAAAAAGGATATACGGAACATGGACCCAAAGATCCCACTAAACAGATAGAGAAATGATCTTGGAAGATCAAGTCTCATAGAGCAGAAAACAGATGCACTTTCACTTTCACTTTACACTGAAGCTATGGAGATCAAAGATCCTACCCATAGCAAAGCAAGTCGCCATGACTTGCACCGCAGTATAAGGTGTTCCTATGGCTAGCCAATTATATCCTAAATAAGAATATCACCACCTGACTATTGCTAAGGGCAAAAATAGCCAAGAACTTTCTAAATGATTTTCAAACTTCAATAATTTTAATTTTTTTTATTTTGCTTAAAACAGTGCATTTTGTCAATCGCACTCTTTTTAGTGCTATCGACTATACAATAACTTTTTCTTTTCGTTTCCTTTTTCTTTCCAATCACTTTTGCGTGAATTATTTGACAATAATTCACTACAAATAATTTAATTAATTATTTTCTCGATATATATATATATTTTTTCCATATTTTGTGAATTATATCAGGATAATTCACTCTTTTCTTTCTTGGCACTTATTGGATTATTTCTTTACAATTCAAAAATATACTTTTACAGTCATCTTATTCACTTTTTGACTCTTAGTCAATCTCTTACTTTTTCGGTCTAAATTTGCGATTATTTAAAAATTGCAATATGTTATACGGGTTGTGAATCATTTATAATAATTCACCATTTTATTCGAATTATTAATTATTTTGTAATCAGATTGATCCTTTGGTACTGTTCACTTATACGGTTACTATTCACTATATGGTTACTATTCACTTATACGATTACTATTCATAAATCGTTTACTATGGTTAATTTATTCACTATACTTTTTATTTTCTGCAAATTTATCATTTAATCTCTTCTTTTTCCTTATACAAAATGTACATTAAATTATCAGCGTTTAATTGTTTATTGGATTATTTCTCAATAATTCAATATTTCAATTACGTATATTTTATATTTATTTTCTAAATTAATCCATACATCACATAAATTTCGTAAAAAAAATTTATTTGAACATTGCTTTTCAATTATTGTCGTATTTTCTTATTTCATGAATTACTTTAACATAATTCATCATATACCATACACTTAACAATTCTCTAAATTTCCATAAATTTCATTAAAAATTCATGAAAATTTATTTTATGCATATTATCATTATATAACATAATCAACAAAAATTCTCTACTTTATCAATTACATTATTCATTACATATTCCAAAATAATCATATAAATTTCTATAAATTCCATAACAATTTATGGATATATATTATTTTATCTTCTATCAAATTAGGACTTAATTTCATTAATTTACAATACAATAATTCATTTCTTTAACAAGGAAATTTTTTATTCACAAAGAAAATTTCTTAATAAATTTCCTTAACTCAATTTATACACTATAATAGGCTTAATTAAAATTTAATTGACCAACAATAACATTAATTTCAATTTTAAATAAATAATTCAATATTTTTCCTAAATAAATTTAAAGGAAAATTCAACAAATTAAGGGAAAATTAAAAGATTTCGTAGTTACATGCCTTAACGGTCGAATTCGTTTCGATTTTCTTAATAATTTTCTCACCAGAGCATTGTCGGAGCGTCACCGGAGAGTCACCGAAATCTTGTCGGTGATAATCAGACACTGCCACCTTGTAGATCGGGATTTTCTCATTCATTTTTCGGTTGTCACGCACCCAAATTCTTTCTTATTTGGCTGGAATCTTGACTTGAATCACCTGCCAAACCCATTTTCGATCTACCGATCGCCAACTTTTGAGGAGCGATGGAATACACCGGAAGACTTGTCTCATCGCCGGGAGTTGATCGGTGGTGGTGGTGTCCCCATTCGATGTCTTGATTCGCCGGAACGAACAAAAAACCCATTTAAACTAAAACTAGAAAAACTCGATGATTGGACCACCACAACGAAGGCCAGACCCCGGTAAGAGGGAGAGGGCACGCCGCTCGTCACCGTTGCGGTGGTGGCCGGCGTGAGGGGTGGCCAGTGGTTGCCGGTCTCTCCTTTCTCTTTTCTTTCTCTTTCTTTCTTTCTTTCTTTGGTTTGGTGGTCGACCACCACTGCACTTTTTTTTCTTTTGTTTTTGGCCCACGTTTGTTGTTCTCTTTAGTTATTTCTTTATTGCCTTAGTTAGATTGTGGCCACTAGGCCACACAAATTTGCCGACACAATTTTTTTTTACATAAATATATTTACATAAATATATATTTATCTATAATTTACCATTTGGCCCCCAAAACCTTTTCTCTTACTTTCAAAGCTCCGATTCATTTTAAAATTAATTCCATAATTTTTATCACATCAAAAACAAGTGGGACATAAATTTTCAACTCAATCGGAATCCGTTATCGGTCCGATTTAAATTTATCATCCCAATCCAAAAATATCGATGTTATAGAAAAATTTACTTTTTGCAGCCAAAATAATCTATATATTATTTTAGGCTTAACTGCAATTTTTGGTAATTTTTGGAGTCCGTTTACTATTTTTAAATATTTATACAAAGTTGAGTCAGTTCTCTAATAATAAAAATTGACTCACTACATTTTTCGCATTTTTGACTTTTAGAGGTTTATTTGACCTCGATTTCACTTCAAATTTTAACCCCGGACTCACCATGACCAATACTTTCCGATGATCCAATAAAATATTTTTCACTTTCGGGTGCACTTTTCGGCCCAAAAAATACTATTTACTGTCGGAAAATATTATTTACGGCTAACCCGGTGTTGAGACCGTTACAAGTCTCATAGAGATTTTAGGACTAAGAACTCTGATACAAAACTTGTATATGAGAAACACTTATGACTTGTACCATGTAGTGTTCTCATGAGTGGATCGAATCCAGATACCATGTTTTAAACATGTATCTATGATCTCTGATTGACACTCTTGTCCTTATAATCCGTAAGACAGAACTCAACTTATCAAAGAGAGCATACTAGTCTTAATTCATTTGTTATTCCCATAACAATGACTGACTAGGGATATTTAGAATGAAGTCTCATTTGTTTCAAGGTCTTACAACCATGTGCCTCACACATGATAACTTAAACTGAAACAACATTCTTGGATAGTTCTATCAATTGATATGCACAAGAATACAATAGATAAAACAAATGCCTCATTTTATTAATTAAATTGTTTTATTACAATGCATTGGGGCTAGGGCTTACACTAACAATCTCCCACTAGCACTAATCCCAATTGGGCATAGCCCTAAGATCGAACGCTCTCAAATGAGCTTCGTGCAGATTTGGACGCAACTGTTTCGTCAAAGGATCTGCTACATTGTCTTCACTTGCTATCTTGCTAACCTTGACGTCCCCACGATCAATGATTTCTCTGATCAGGTGGTACCTCCTGAGTATATGTTTGGATTTCTGGTGTGACCAGGGCTCCTTGGCCTGTGCGATGGCCCCGTTGTTGTCACAGAAAATTTCTAATGGATTTAGGATGCTTAGAACCACTCCTAATCCAGAAATGAAATTTTTAATCCAAACAACCTCTTTTGCAGCCTCACTCGCTACAAATATACTCAGATTCTGTAGTTGAGTCGGCAAAGGTCTCTTGCTTCGAGCTTCTCCAGCTGACAGCACCACCGTTCAAAACAAAAACAAACCCAGATTGCGATCTAGAATCCTGAGTGCTAGTTTGAAAAGCAGCATCGGCATAACCTTGTATGATGAACTCTTCTTGACCACCATACACTAAGAAGTGATCCTTAGTACTTCGCAGGTACTTCAGAATCCCTTTTATAGCAGACCGGTGCTTCTCACCAAGGTCTTGCTGAAACCTACTGGTTATACTCAATGCATGAGCAACATCCAACCTAGTACATAACATAGCATACATGATAGATCCAATAGCAGATACATATGGGATTCTACTCATGTTATCCCTTTTCTCTTTGGTTTTAGGGCATTGTTCTTTAGTCAAAGGAACTCCCAAAGCCAAAGGTATGTACCCTTTCTTTGAGTCTCCCATACTAAAACGCTTTAGTACTTTGTCTATGTACTTTTCTTGACTTAGTCCCAAAAGCCGATTCGATCTATCTCTATAGATTCGAATACCAAGTATTGTCTCAGCTTCACCTAAGTCTTTCATTGAGAAACATTTTCCTAACCATTGCTTAAACTTTTGCAATGTTGGAATGTCATTCCCAATGAGAAGGATGTCGTCCATATATAGGACCAGAAATACTACTATGCTCCCACTAACCTTCTTGTACACACAAGGCTCTTCTTCGTTCTTAATGAAGTCAAATTCTTTGACTGCCTCATCAAAACGAAGATTCCAACTTTGGGATGCTTGCTTTAATCTATAAATGGATTTTTGAAGCTTGTAAACCTTCTTAGGATGCTTGGGATTGAGAAAACCCTTAGTTTGTGTCATATACACATCCTCAAGTAAATTTTCATTGAGGAAACCAGTTTTGACATCCATTTGCCATATCTCATAATCATGATATGCAGCTATGGCAAGCAAGATCCTAATGGACTTGAGCATGACTACAGGTGAAAAGGTCTCGTCATAGTCTACACCATGAGTTTGTCGAAAACCTTTTGCTACTAGTCTACCTTTGTAGGTCTTATCAGCTTTGAGTTTGAATAGCCACTTGCATTCAATTACCTTCGCACCTTCCGGTGGATTAACCAAGGTCCAAACCTGGTTATCGTACATTGATTGCATCTCGAATTTCATGGCTTCAAGCCAATTTTTCGAGTCTGGGCTTTCAATAGCTTCTTGGTAGGTAGTAGGATCCTCACGATCTACTAGCTCAATAGTGTCACTGTCAGTGATTAGAAATCCATATCTCTCAATCTCTTGACGTACCCTACCGGACCTTCTAGGTACTTGTTAATGGGTTCTTGTTCCACAACTGGTTGTGAACTTGATCCCACTTCTAACTCATCCTCTATAAGAGCTTGTGGCACTTGAATTTCTCCAAGTTCTACTTTACTCCCACTGTCTTTCTTGAGAAGGAACTCCTTTTCCAAGAAAACAGCCTTGCGAGCAACAAATACTTTGTTCTCGGCTTGTGAGTAAAAGTAGTATCCCTTTGTTTCTTTGGGATAACTCACAAACAAGCAGACAGTGGATTTGGACTCTAGTTTGTCAGATGTTAATTTCTTAACATGTGCTTTACAGCCTCAAATCCTGAGAAACGACATATTAGGTTCTTTCCCAGTCCATACCTCGTATGGTGTCTGCTCAACTGCTTTAGTTGGAGTACGGTTTAGTAGAAACGCAGCAGTTTCTAATGCATAACCCCAAAAAGAGACAGAAAGATTAGCTTGACTCATCATAGATCGAACCATGTCCAACAGAGTTCGATTTCTCCTTTCGGACACACCATGCCATTGTGGCGTTTCGGAGGTAGTGAGCTATGAAATAATACCACACTCTTTTAGATGGCTGTCAAATTCTTGGCTTAAGTATTCACCACCTCGATCTGATGGAATGGCTTTTATACTTTTGCCAAGTTGTTTTTCTACTTCGTTCTTAAACTCTTTGAATTTCTCAAAAGTTTCAAATTTGTACTTCATTAAATAGACATAGCCATATCTACTGAAGTCATCTGTGAACTTCACAAAGTAGCTAAAACCACCTCTAGCTTGTGTACTTAATGGTCCACATACATCGGTATGTATTAGTTCCAATAAGCCATTAGTCTTTTGACCTTTCTTGTTAAAAGGACTCTTTATCATTTTTCCATGCAAACATGGCTCGCATGTATCATAAGACTCTAAGTCGAATGATCCAAGCACTCCAGTTTTGTGGAGTCTTGAAATGCATTTTTCGTTTGCATGTCCTAAACGACAATGCCAGAAGTAAGTAGGGTTCAATTCGTTTGATTTAACCCTCTTTGTATTAATGTTGTATATGGACTCTTTGTTTTGTAAATCAAGGATATAAAGGCCATTTTGCAACATGGCATTGCCATAAGAAATGTCTTGGCCACGAATATGAGCATTGCCATTTTTAATAACAAAATCAAATTCATTCAAATCCGAACATGAAACTGAAATAATGTTTTTGCTCATAGCAGGCACATAATAACAATTTTTCAAAATTAAACAAAGTCCTGAAGGTAAAGTGAGTTGATAGTCGCCTATCTCCATGGCAGCAACTCGTGCTCCATTCCCCATGCGGAGGTCCACTTCATTCTTCCCAAGTAACCGCCTATTTCTTAGCCCCTGCACATTTGAACAAATGTGAGAACCACAACCGGTATCCAATACCCAAGTGGTAGAAATAGAAAGGTTAATCTCAACAACAAAAATACCAGAACTGGACACCTTGGTTCCATTCTTCTTTTGTTCTTCCTTGAAGAGAGCGCAATTCTTCCTCCAATGCCTTATCTTATTGCAATGGAAGTAAGTGCTCTCACTTTCTTTGAGCTTCTGTGCCTTGGGCTTGGATTGGGCCTGAGGTGCACTCCCACTTGACTTGAATCGAGCTAGGTCAATCTTGGATTTTTCCTTTCCCTTTCCCTTTCCCTTTCCCTTAGCGGGTCCCTTTTTAATGCCCCTTGAACCATCATATATGGGATTGGTCTTTAGAATGTTCTCTTCAGCATTCTTAAGCATCCCATGAAGCTCAGTGACTGACTTTTTCATTGCATGCATGTTATAATTCATCACAAATGGATCATAATCATCAGTCAATGATCCTAAGATCAAGTCAGTGGCCAATTCCTTTGGCACTTATACCTCAAGCTTCTCAAGAGTATCAAGATACCCTTTCATCTTGAGTACATGGGTACTAACAGGAGTACCCGCAGCCATCTTACAAGAAATCAAGGCCTTTGTTGTCACGAACTTCTCGTGATGAGCTTGCTCTTTGAACATCTCCTTGAGGTGCACCATGATCGCATAAGCCTCTTGGTCCATAAATTACTTTTGCAAGCCAGGCACCATAGTGGCCAGCATCAGACAGGTCACATCATTGGAGTCGCTCTTCTTGGTCTCAAAAGTTTCCTTTTGAACCGCAGAGGCGTTCCTAGCAGGTTTTTCAGGCAATGGTGCATCCAAAACATACGAATTTTTCTCTTGCTTAAGAACTATTCTTAAGTTTTGAGACCAGTTTATGAAATTGGTACCATTCAATTTGTCCTTTTCAAGGACCGATCGCAATGAGAAATTGTTGTTTGAAGATGCCATTTTCAATCTACAATAAATTTTAGCAAGATTAAATGAGGTCTTATTTATAATCCCACAAACCGAATTAATATCCCTTTAAATAATTTGTGTTAGTGATTTAATGTGGGCCAAGATCCACTTTTCACAACAACTTATTAGTCAAGCTGAGCTTGTACACCTAACAAGTTAAGTTACTTAGGTAGGAAAACTCTAATCATGTCTCGTACATGACTCTTGGATCAAATGGGCTAACATCTTAAGATGTTATAGCACAAACCCATTTATTAGTTGCCTAGGTCTGGGTATCCCTTTCTATGTTAAGTCCAACCTACATTCACAACCCATGCCTCACAAAGATAATCGGGCGCATCTAGGACTCCTAGTCTACGTGACCGATGATCGATGTCTTGACACGTTTCGAATTAGGAAGGCAACTTTGTGACTTACTATTTTTTAGGGATTCATTTTATTATGGCTTACATGGCATACGCTTTGTCATCCATACATAGCATGCATATATATATAATTGCATAAAGTAAAGCGTGACAAACATGGGCCCAAAAACCTACAACTAAGATTCTATACTATTACATAAGAATCTTCGAGTTTGGCTTCTCCACTCCGGTGGGCTTCGTCTTGATTTACAAAGTCTTCAAGTATATTTTATTCTAAGAAATAAATGAAAATTTTACAATAAAATATAATGGCTCGTAGGCCATATTTAATTACAAAACCGAGGGACCATGAATGCACCATGCATATCCATTCATCACACCAAACAAGCAAATAAATATACATAACATTCATGGATCAAACAAAAGTCCAATTTTAATTAATTTAGCCAAGCCCATTAATGGAAATTGTGTACTTGAACCTTTAAGAGATGACCCCGTGATGGGCCTGGGCCAAAGCCAAATGGACTAAATCCTCTTATTGAATACGTTCTCTTAAAAGCCCAAAACACTAACTAGTTAGATTTGTGCCATAAATCAACTCTAGTATAATTTTCAATTTTGCCATTTTTAATTTTATGTCATACAACCCATAAACATTAAAAATACATATAATATGTACCAACATGAATTAAAACACAAAATCATGAAGAACATATATATGATACACGGCATGCATATAAAAACAAACAAACAACAAAACTAGTTGTTTAATGCTTATGTGATGCCACAAAATGCACAAATACTTAAATCAATTTTATGAGTCATTTAATAATTTAAATAAGTTCATAAATATTGATTTAATATTTTTTACCAATCTGATCTAAATTTGCTTTTACCATTTTAATCAAAACAAAACAAACAATGTTGATTAAACATGTAACAAACACAAACTAGTCATAGTTTTAAGTGATTTTAAAATTAATCAATTAAATTGTCATGGACCAGAATTAAAACCAAATTTAAAATATGTCCAGACCTGATATTTAATCTTTAAAAATCACTTACAAACATGCCAAAATCGTTTTTACATTTAATATTGAAAACTAGTTGTTAAACTAACAATTAACATGCCAACTAGCACCTAGTTTTAATATTAACATATACCATCAGGTATTATCAATTAAATCCGACCATTAACAGCTCTTAGAACATCTTAGGACAGTATATTAACATTTCATATTAATTATAATACCTATATAATCAATTAAAATCATTTTTACACCAAAACAATGCAAAAAACTCAAAAGAGAAAATTTTAGCATTGCATGTTTTCAAAATAACGATTTTTAATTAATTTTTTCATGCATCTAAAGCACTAAAATAAGCATTATTAGGCTCTAATACCACTGATGGAATATGACATGATATGTTCATGGTAATCGTGCAGCTGAAAAACGATAAAAACAATCATACATGCCATACAATTCCATGACAAGAATCGAAACATGCAATTTTAGGGTTTTTAAAACTTACAACTTTTGATGCCTTTTAAATCTTGAATTTGGTGATGACCATCAACTAAGATAACTTTATCCGCCTTAGATCTTGATCACCAATACCAAGGAACAGCCTTTTACGCCACTCCCTCTATTCTCACACACACAATTGCACCGACGGCTTAAAATCGAGATTGCTAGCTCTCTTTTAAGGTATTGTGTAATGGCTATGGTTTGAAGCTACAAAATTTGATTTTGTACTTCTCTTAGGTTGCTATTACTACCCAAGAACACAAGAGAATGAGGAACAATCCTTTCTCCTTGTGAAAAATTGGGCCAAAAGAATTAAGTAAAAGAGAGATGTAATTCACGCCAAAACCAAAGCTAGGGTTTTTCACGCCAAAACCTAGTTGTCTCTCTTAGGGTTTTATTTCTTTTCATATATATATATCCTTATCTTTTGGCAAGTGTTTAATCTGAATTTGACCATCTTAAGATAATTAATTCAACTTCAATGACTTCCTAAAAATAAGTAATATATATTGATTTAAACTCCTTTGAATTTAAAATTCAAATTTGAAATAAAACACAAGACATTTAATTAAATAAAATCACTTAATATAAATAATGAGCATGTGCCAAAATTCCTTGATTTTCATTTTGGAATTTCGGCCACTCCATCTATTATTTAAATGATTTAATTTAATTTAAATTCTTTTAGGCTTTAATACTCAATTAACTTAATTAATACAAGATAATTAATTAATTGAAATTAAACCTTGTGGGCTGAATTTTTCTCTCTCATGGACCAAGGTTCAATAGCAATTTTAAAATCCATTACACACATTAATTTGACTTTAATTAAAAGCCTAAATTAATGCCCAATACTTTACTTAAATATTTTAAGCCTAATGCTTTATGTGCGATCCTATAGGTCCATTTAATGTTAGCAATGAATTAATAAATTAATTCAAAGGCTATATATATTCTCTATCAAGATATTATAGCATTCCAAATTAAATGAAAATGCATATGGCATTTAGTGACCTAATGCAATTTTGCATAGTCCCTTACCCATAAATATCAAAATTAATATAAGGCATGGAACTAGTCATCCTTATATATATTAATTCTTTTTTTGATATTTCAGTGACACTGAACTCTCAGATAAATAATGATTACTCATTATTTCATTTCGGTATGGCCATACACTTCTCAATTCACTGATGTAACGCCCCAAAAATTCGGATTGATTATAGTGAATAAATAGTATCAATTTGTAAGGATCAATTATGAATATTCCAATATAAGTTAGTATTATTTTTGGATTTTAATTTAACAATTGTTCATTAAAATATATTATGAAAATTTTTATAAATTAATAATAATGTTAAGAAGGTAAAATTTAAAAAGAAGAAAAAAGAGAAATAGTGAGATTTTTAATAAGAAATGTGTGGTTGAGATTTAAAGAGGAAAAGAAAGAGAATGGTGGGGTAAAAATAGAAGAAAGTTGTGTGTGTGTGTGGTAAAAATAAAATAAGAAGAAATAAGTTAAAAAAAAGAGAAAGAAAGAAGAGGAAGAGAGAATCGGGAGGGAAGGTGGTTTGCCGCCGCTGCTTGACGCCGGCAGAAGGGCACTGATCACCGTTGCCGCCGTCTTCCAGTCCTCCGCTAGCGTCGCCGTTCTCCGGTGAGTCTTTCCTTCCGTTTTGCTCACCACCACCATAGATAAAGCTCTTTTTTTCCCCATCACCACCATAACTTCTTTTCCTTTTTTCGGTGGTTCTCGTCGGCGGTTGAGGGAGCTGATGGCACCGGTGGGATCATGAGGTTGAGGCGGATCTTTTGGTACCCGCCGATCGTCCCCACTCGCCGGCGAAGTGGAGATCGGAGTTGTGGCAGCCGACGGTTCCAGGTGGTTTTTCGGCCAAACCACGTTGCCTTGAGGCGCGTGAAGACCACTGGGAAGCTACCGGCGACTCTGGCTTCAAGTGGGAAGCTTCGATGGGTCTCCGGCGAAGCTCCGACGAGCCTCCAGCGAGGCAGAAGAGAGAGAGAGCATTCTGGGCTTCAATTACGGTATGGGATACTGAAATTTTCTCTGTGACATTTAGTTAAGTAAAATCGTAAATTATTGGAAATTGATTGAATTTGTAAATATTTGTTAGTAACAGAGTATGGGAACCATATTTTTCTCCTTATATATATATGTTTTTTTAAAGAGATTAAAGGCTTAAAGTTGGCATTGTTCACGAGTAGTTAGTTAAATCTTTTACATATGGATAATTTGAGTTTTAATGGTTTAAATAGGTTGATTTCAAGGCTTAAGGATTTGTAAAATTAAAATATGCTTGAGATGAAAAATGAACAGACAACTTAGTTGAAGAAATTATAAAGTTGTCAAGTTATTGATTTATTTCTTGTTATCGTGTATGCTTAAATTTATTGTAAAAGTGTCACAGGAATTATTAGTACATGTTAATGGCATGTAAAAGTTATTGACAGATCTTGAAGATACGAATTGATAGTGAGTTAAGATATGATTTGAGTAGAATGTCAATTAAAAAGGCATGAGCTATGTTGAGATTTAATGGATTGTAAAATTGAGATTTAATTTAAGGAAATAGATTGTACATTATAAGTAATATAGCCTTCTTGATTACTTAAGTGTGATATATCTATCTCTAATGACATAAAACATAAGGCAATAGAGTAAAAAAATGGTAAGGATAACTCAACTTAGTTGTGGCTTAGTTTTAGAAGTTGGAAAGTATAGTTGCTATATATGGATGCAATAATATTTTAACTTATATTTATCAAGTTTTGGTTATATCATATAGAAGAATTCACTAGGTTGTGATGTTGAGAGAAATTGCATGGAATAACTATTGTTAAGTAACTTAGTAATCAATATGATTTAATAGACTATTAAGAAAATTATGGTATCATGAGAATAATGATAGCTAAACGCTATGCAATTTCACTTGTTGATTTAAGTATATATATACGTTGTCAGATTATGCATCTAGGTAGGTAGTTATGATATTGAACTTATATGTATGTATGTATGTATAGATGTTAAGACAATATGAAATGGCATAATGATATATGTATTTACTCTATAATTAGATGGTTTGATAACATGATAATAAAGTAATATGTCGTTGTTGTAATAATAAGAATTTATGTTCAATAGTTGTAGTTGCTATCATTTCATACTTGCTAATTTAGTAAAAGATAGGTGACTAGAACAGGACGGTTAAAGTCTTAATAAATCAGTAATTGATCAAGTCAAAAGACAAACATAAAAGGTTACTCTTTGGAGATAGTTAAAGCTAAGTAAAGTTTTATTCTCATTTCTTGCTGTAAAATTTATACAAGTGTTGGGTTATACAGTATTTTAACTTCATAGATGCTATTATTATTTAAAATGCATTTTGGTAAGGTATTGACTAAGGAAGTTATTTGACACACAAGAGATCATGATAAAGTATAAAATAGTTATTTAGGATTCACTAAACTATAGATGAGAGAATGTACCTAGTGTAATAACAAGCTATTGGAATAAATGTGACACTTTTACTTCTCTTGATATAAATTCTTATCTGATACAGGGATAGTCATTGTGTACATTATTATACTAAATGGAATGGATATAGTATCATGGTTATGATTTTCTGATAGTATGAGAAACTAATGTTGAAAATGCTATGCTTTTACACATGATTGCTTTGGTATATGATTATTTGAGATGATATAACTACATATCTAAGCCTGATATTCAATATATATATATAGGCATCTCTGTTTAGTGAATATATGTCTTGACTATAGTATATTTGATAACTAAATTAAGTACAATGGAGCATGAGAGATGGATATGATGAACCATACAGGTACGTCCTTCTGAAATGACTATGTATTTATGTGCTGTTTTAGACACTCATAGTGGATGTGATTATATATGATTTCATTTTCACGAAAGCAATCTAGCAATGCATAAACTATTATGACATGTATAAGTATTGTTAAGATATGGCTATTAGAAAGTTTAAAAGTAATTTGAAAGAATGTATATTAAGTAAATTCCTTTGATGACTAAAGAGTAATTTAAAGAAAAATTGTTGAATTATTGTGAAATAATTCATGACATAAGTGAATGATGGTTCACAAACTATACAAAAATATTGAATGTTCTGAATAACTGTAATATCTGGATTGAAAAAGGAATTGAAATGATGATAAATGTACAGAAAGTAAATGATCTATTGCGCCCGTAGAAAATAGTCTGGCAGTAAAAACTAGCTCAGGATATAATTGGCTAGCCATAGGGACATCTATACCGTGGTGCAAGTCATGGCGACTTGCTTAGTTATGGTAGGATCACTGATCTCCATAGCTTCTGTTTGTATCTGGTATCTGCTACGTGGAAAAATGGTCTTTGAGATCATTTTTCAGTCTGTATGTGGCCCATGGGATCCACGTCCCGAGTATCCAGTCTGAGTATTCCTGTCGACACTGTTCTAGGGGCATTAATATGAAGAATAAAAGACAAGAAATGTTATAGTTCAAAACTAAAGTGCATAAGAATTATCCTCTTGTATAAGTACATCAAATGGATAATAAATTGAAAGTTATATTATTGATTAGCATGTGATCCTTTAATTCTATATAAGCATTATGTATCTACATATCTATGTATAGGTATGTATATCACTCTGTTATCGATAAAGTACATAGTATATGGCGCACTATGGTGTTAAGTAATATATTGTTTACCTTGTTAAGATTAATTAATGATTACATGAAAGTGAATTTTGAATGCATGCTATGTTTTAAATGATGTAGATGTATGAAAGAATTATATCAGATGTCTTTTGTGATAGCAATGAATGATGAATTGATTATTGAGTTATTAAGTTTTATTGCCTATGTAAGTAAGATGTTCTGTTGCTTATGCTTATGAATTATTGCTGAATGTAAGAATTGAGATCTAAGGTAATTGAAGGTATCTATTAAGAGTGTTATCAACTTGGTATTCATATAATTGATATTACTTGTTTAAAAGATTATCTTTAGATTATTCTGTCCCCACTAAGCTTTATAGCTTAGCACGGGTTTTGTTATCCGTGTAGGTAATAGGATAAGCTTATTTTGGGTTAAGCAGCTACTATGGCTCAACCATCAGAAGAAAGGATTTAGTGTGGGCAGACCTCCATCAGGGTTTACAGTTGTAGCAAGATGATTTTAATGTATATTGTTATTTACTTTGGAATGTTATAGCGGTTTAAGAGTGTAATATGTAATATTGAATCATCTTAAGACATGAGAATAATTATGAGAATTGATGTATGAGATGCTTAGTGAAATTATTTTTGTAATGTTGTGCCCTTGAAGGGCTGAGGAATTGTCTGATTTGCAGGTGGGTTAGATGAGTTTTTAGCCGTTATATTGCCGGATTTTTATTTGGTATTCAATCACTTGGACAATTATAGCTTTATCGGCTTAATTTATAAGTATTTCTTTTGGTCAAGCCTGAGTCGATGGGATAGTTAAGATTCAAAAGAAAAATCTTGCTGATTTTAGAATTGTCACTCAGTGCATTGCTTCTCAAAGGGTCAATGACCAATATTTGACAAATGGTCCTTGGAAAAAAAAAATTTTCCGAACTTATCACTTGTTTCAGTTAGACTGTTCAGTAAGGGTGTTACATTTAGTGGTATCAGAGCAAGGGTTTAGCCGATCCTAAGATCGGAGTATGTAAGCGAAGGAACTAATACACGTAACTTATATACATGCCATAAGGAATGAGTAAATTTGAAAGGGGGCAAGTTGCTATCAGTTTCCTCAGACAATTTGAGTATAAATAAGTAAGTTGGTGATTTAGGACCAGAGTTAAACTTTTAGTTATCTCGATAGTTATGAGATAAGGCTTCTGGGTGATTCTGTTAACCTAGCTAGTACATACTGCCACTAATATTATGCATCAGTCATCTATGTGCACATTTGTGTTACAACTGATCAAGTGGCCGATGATATTTTCTCTCTTATAGAGAGGGGTAATCCCTTCACTTCCCTCATGCTCTCTAACATGAATCAATACATACCCAAGCATACCCGTACTTGTCACTCTGTTACGAGCACGTTAGGTGTATGTCAAAGCACACAGTAATTCATAAAGAGTTTCATAGAGATTTTAGGTCTAAGAACTCCGATACAAAACTTGCATATGAGAAACACTTATGACTTGTACCATGTAGTGTTCTCATGAGTGGATCGAATCCAAATACCATGTTCTAAATATGTATCTATAATCTCTTATTGACACTCTTGTCCTTATGATCCGTAAGACAGAACTCAACTTATCAGAGAGAGCATACTAGTCTTAATTTATTTGTTATTCCCATAACAATGACTGACTAGGGATATTTAAAATGAAGTCTTATTTGTTTCAAGGTCTTACAATCATGTGCCTCACACATGATAACTTAAACTGAAATAACATTCTTGGATAGTTCTATCAATTGATATGTACAGAAATACAATAGATAAAATAAATGCCTCATTTTATTAATTAAAGTGTTTTATTACAATGCATTGGGGCTAAGGCTTACACTAACACTATCTTCCAGCTCAAGCTGGGATTTCCTTGCTAATAGGCTTTAGGCTCCGTCAAGTGCTATTGGGCTGACTGTTTGGGTCTTGAGCAATACTTTTTTCGTAGTTATCAATTATCATAATAATTATTGTATATTGTAAATTGTTTAGTAGATATTTAACTTAAGTATTAATTAGTCATTATTTATGTGAAATAAAATCATATATTTAGTTATATATAAAAAAAAGGTTTATAGTAAATCCATTAATTATGTAACTAAAACAATTTTTCACCTAATGTCTTATCAATTTAATTTCATTTACTTTTAATCTCCCTCAACTATTACTCCTCTATTTTTGACATTAAAGTAAGAACTTTACACAAGTTTAGGAGTTTTTCTAATCCCAATTGTAACTAAACTTCTTAGTTGTTGTCAAAATTAGTTAAAATCTACTGCATTTTTTTGCTTTAGATGTATGTACCGAAAATTTTGAAAAGTTTGAATTATTTAATTAGTATATTTGTATAAATTTTTAAATTATTTATTCAATGTTTAAATTTTTTTGTCTAATTATCTAATTTTTTCTATTTTTTCTTTTTATATATTTCTCAAGATCCTTAAATTTACCGTATAATTAATGTTAAACTTAAATTTTTCATAATTATCCTTAAATTTTAATGTTAAACAGGAAAGGTAAAAATAGACATATTAGTGTGCATTCGGGAAGGATTTTGTTTTCGATTTTTGATTTTTTTTATTAAAAATAAAACCAAAACCCTTTCGGCAGATTTTTTTCCTTTTTGATTTATGCTAAAATTTTAAAAAAAATGATTTTCACACGAAAAATAGAAATTAAAAATTTTCAAAATGTGATTTTCAGGCTTTTGTTTTTATCAATAATTTAATTACTTTATTATCATTAATACCACAGCTACCACTACCACTACATGGTAACTGCCACCGCCGTTGCCACCATTATCAGACCTCCACCAGCCACCACTGGCCCTGCCATCACCACCATACCGCTATCAGTCATCATTGCTACTTCTACCATCACTATTGCTGCTACCACCACCACCACCACCATCATCTTTACCACAACCATCAGATTACCGCTACCGCCACTATCGCTATCAGACCGCCGCCACCATAGCTACCGTCGCCGCCACCACTGTCGTCATCGTCGCCGTCGCCGTCGCCACCACCAAACTATCGCCGCCGCCATTGCTACTGTCATCGCCGCCACCACTGCTACTATCATCGTCGCCACCACCAAACTACTTTCGTCACCACTACTACTATTGCCGCCGTCACCACCATAATACCGCCACTACCACCACCACACCACCAGGATCACACCTCCACTTTATCCACTATCGTTTACGTCGCTGTCACCACCGAAATCATTATAATTATATATATAAATAATTAAAAAGTATGATATCGTTTTTAAATATATAAAACGATTTGTGAAAAATAAATAATAAAAACTGAAAATAATTTTTAAATTTTAAAAAATAAAAAATTTACAATTTTACCGAACACACCCTAAGTGACTACAACTTCACCAAAAGTGATTTTTGTGTTTTTAGACTGAATTATGCTGCAACTGTTAAAGTTCCATACACATTCAATTGAATCAACAGCACCTCAAACTCTCAAAGTTACTTGCATCAGTGATCTAACCCTTACAAATATAATTAAGCATAACAGTTTTTGCGAAGTAAGTATGCTCTATACATGAGATAAGGATTAGATCAGGAATTTCATTTAGAAAAATTCAAATTCTTTAGCACTCATATCAATAATTATTTGTAATTATGAAATAAAAATTAAAAGTATGCATTACAAAGTAATAAGATTATTTTTATTTAATTCATAAATTTAATCATACTTAAGAATAATAGATCGTTAAACCAATTTAATTATGAGTAATTAGCCTATAAAAATTTGATATGAAGGTACATTATTTCGAGAGTCAAAAGATATCAACAAAGGGACTTTAAATTTATTTCCACATATATGGTTTTGAGATGTTGTACGATAATTAATTATGAAAAAATAATTAAAATTTAGATATGAATTATAATTTGATAGTAGGCGAATCTAGTTCGAAATCAATAATATCAATAATCTAGTTCAGGCACTTGGAGCTTGTTTAGATGAAATTAGTCATTAGTATTTCTTTCTTTCTTTTTTTTATGTAATTGGATTAAGAAAATACACAAATACATATTATAAAATGTTACAAGAGAATGAGATAAGGGGTGTAATTTGGTGCACCCGAGATTACGTTACACCATCAATTTACACCGTTGATTAAAAATTAACATAGAGAGAGATTATAGATGGTAAGAATTCAAAGTTCATCTCCAGACCAGTTGTTCTTCAGTTTGGGACCTGTGGGGCCTTCTTCTCCAAGAACTTCTTTAGGTAGGCTATTAACAAATCTCATAAAAGCAGATTTGAGAGTAAAAGGCAACAACTTCTCAACTTTATTAACCTCATCAGCAATATCATAACTAATTTTAGGACCCCATTCTCTAAAGTAGTTGACCCATGCTGCCTCAACAACACCTAAATACTCAGCTCCAATCACTGAGAATTTATTCCCTGTATCCAAAACCATCTTACTTTTACCACTATCATTCCTTATCCCAATCCCTCCACTTCCTTGTAAAACTAGCCCTGGCTTTGAGTACATGGCATGCCCATGTAATGATGTGTAACCCACAAATTTATTACCATTTACTCCAAATTCAATCTTCGAAGCACTAACCCATGACCCTTTACTGTGTTCTGAAAAGTAAACACTCCACAATTTCCCATCAAAATTGCTTATTCTTAATGTTATGTGCTCCCAATCACCTACATGTTCTCCAATCTTCCCTAATGGGATATTGATGAATTCTATTTTAGCCTTTGCTGGTCCGTTAAAAGGACAAAATACCCATGTAGCTATGTCTGTGAAGGTTGCTCCTAACATTGGTTTTATGTGTAAATAGACCTCAGTTTCATTTAAATCTCCTTTCTTTACTCTTTCTTTGGCATTTTTATCCAAAGGAAGGTCCAACCAATATTCACCATCATTGGAACCTCCTTGAGGAAGGCTCAACCCATCTGGTTCAATCGGGACAGGATTGGACTCTTCTCCTTTCTTATACAACAATGCTCCATTCTTGAAGTACCAATTCACTGAAGATGAAAGGTATTCCTCGTCAGGATGGAAATATATTAGAGGTGAATATGCCTTAAAAATTGCTTCTATTTGTTTCAGATTAGGCATGGAAGAATATTTGGAAAACTTCACATTTTTCAAGCAAGATAAAGAAATGGGACTACTACTAGAATTCCCATTTTGACCCCAGAATGAACCCACACAAACACCCATAGCTTGAGTGCCTATACTTTTGGGTCTTAAACTGAAAATGTTGAACCCATTTGGGTCAGTTTCCTTGGCCGTTCCCCAAATCCAAGCATCAATTTGGCATTGATCTGTGAGGTCTGATCTAACACAACAGACTTTGTCTAGTGATGGTTTATTAGGAGAATTGGTGAGAACAAGGCCAGTGGGTTTGTAACCATCTGCCCCAATGGGTAACCAGAAGTACCCAACTCCATCTTGCTTGATTTTCAAAGATTCACTGCTCCAAATAAGTGTGTAATCAATTGGGTTAGCTAAGGTTCCATTCCCCCCATCTTTCCCAGCAAGAACCCACCCATAAAGTGGTGCATTGTTTGGTTGGCTATAGCAGCCTAACATAAAGAATCCTTGTGGAATTTGTGCTGGTTCACAAAATGAAGCTCCGAGGTTGTCTGGTCCCCCTTCATGTGTGGCCCAAACTTTGTTGAATGATGATATTTGACACACTTGTAGCCCACCCACATCAATTACTCCGGTTCCAAAACCATCGCCTAAAAAACAACTTTCAAGTCAAATTAATTATAATAACGTGAATAAAATTCATGGTACTTTTCACTTTTTAACTATCAGATTAGTGAACAATAACATTTTCAATATGATATGACAATTAAAAAGTGAAAAGTATCATGTACGTAGAATTATGCTAATCGAGATTATGATCTGATCAAGCAGTCAAAACTCTTCAAACCAAAAATTAATGAAGTTTACAAAATTAATAAGCAAAAAATTAATTTGAAGGTACCTGGTGGCCAAATTGGCAATGGGGAAGGAAGTTTGAAGGAGGTGTCCATAGGCAAGGCTTTTCTTCTCTTGGAGACATTATTGAAGGCAAGACAATTCCCCATTGTTTCGTGGTTTGGTTTTCAAAGAATGCAAGGGAGAATAAAGCAGGAGAAGAAGAAGAATGTGTAAAGCAATGTTACATGTTTGGGGTTAATGGCATTTGGGAATGGATATAACGTGCAAGGAAATTAATATTGCCGCATAGATTTTTCTTATTTGTTATACGTTTAATGCTTAGACACTTCATTCAACTTCTCTTTAACACCACGTACGCAGCTTGGCTTCACGTAGAAAACTTCGATGTGAAAAATGCACATAAAAAGAAAAAACGTGCAACAAGATAAAAGCTTGACATATATTCCAAGATTTCTTGAATTGAGAATAAGATTAGTGGCAAAATAAAAAAATTACTATAAAAAAAAAAAAAACAAGTGCTTAAACAGCATATATTGATTGGTATTTGTCAAATTTTCTTATCTATTCTTGTGATGATCATCGCCATAACAAGAAACAAAAATATCAAGATTTTCTTGTTCTAAGTATACATCTTGGTACCTTTTTGTGCATGGCTGTCGGTTCGGTTGTGTCCCCAACTCCCAACCCATTTGTCTCCGTACTTTCTTGCTTCGATTACGTCCCCAACCAAATGGGCTGGCTATTTGATTCGGGAGAGCTATAAATGTTTCCACTCTCCAATCTTGAGTCTTATTTGCGGTTCTGCATAATATTTTTATTGAAAATTTTAATATAAATATTAAATAATTTTCAACTCGATAAAATGTATAATATTTAAGTTTTTGTCATATTAACTTTTTTTCAATCTTTGATGGCTTCTTCAAAAAACGAAGGAAGAAACGGTGAGATTTTAGGTGGGGTCACTTTCAATTAAATTTTCCTAATGTTTCAAGTGTGTGTAGAGAAGAAGAGTGAGAGGGATCATATTTTTAGTGGTCGCTGAACCGCCAGATCATATATGCCCATGTTGCCACATGTAATGCCATTAGTGTTTTAAAGGCCCAGCAATAAGCTGACATCTGTATCCGTGTGTATATATATATATATATATATATGCACACACATGCATGTAAGAGCAAACAGTAAGTTGTTATTCTGTCCAAGTAAACACTGAAAGGCAAAGTCTGAATATAGTATTCAAACATGAGGGTACGTAAAAACATAATATCTACCTTCTTTTTATTTTTGTTTTAATTTTTTGGTTTTATTTTTTTATTTATGTGCATGATATTTTTCAGAAGAGATCATCAATCTTGACGAATGATGGAAGTTCTTTTGTATTGAAGAAGGTATTACGTATTTCTTGTCTTTTTTTCTAAATAAAAAAATAAAACTAACATTAATTCTGTTCATGCATGAATTTATGGACAACACTAGGAGATATTATTAATGTATTATGATCTTTTTTAACTTTTTGCTTTATCAGAAAAAGAAATTAATTCCTGATATAATATTCCGGACATGTTCACCAACAAGGTATGCCTTTTAACCTCCTCCAACACAAATTTATTCATTTATATAATAATTTGAAAGGTTTAAGATCTTATTATTTTATCTCTGAATTTATTTATCTATTTATATAATTTTATATGTTAAAATAGAAAAAAATTTGATTTTATCATGCCATGGTATGCTTTTAAAATGTTATTTTTATGTTTAAAAAAATTAATTATATTATGTAATGATATGTCTCATATCTGCTTATTTTATTTGAATATTACGGTTATCAAGAAACCCAAAAAAAAAAAAGATAGAAGTAGAATTTTGAATAGGGAGAGACATATGTAGCAAAGGATGAAATTGAAACGAGGTCTGCAAAGTTGTTCCATTTTACAATTTAGTTCTCAAATTCTGCTGTGTAATTTGATAAGGAAGTTGGAGATAAAGGTGCTGAAAATGAAAAGCGAGAACAGGAAGAAAAGGAGAAGGTATCAAGTGGAAGGACAAGTCATGGGTACCATATGGTTAGAGGGAAGATTGTTTAGCCATGACTTAGGCCTGAATGCAATTTCTGATGGCCATTCTGGTCATGGAGTTGCCTAATACTTGCAATCCCATCTATTTGATAACATTCTCAATGAGGTATATTATTAATTATACCTTCTTTTTCATGTAATTTTCAAAATATTACAAATGAATTAATTGGAAATTCAATATTTAATGCTCAGTTTGATTTCTGGAAGAACCAAAAAGTGCAATAAAGAACGCATACAAGGCTACATATGATGAGGTTTTGGATGGTGTGGTTAGATCCAGAGGAGGATCAACGGCTGTTAATTCAATTTTACTTGACCAAGAACAGAGGTCAATTTCAGCTACAGTTACTAAACTTACGACTTATCACCCAAAAGTAACTTACTTTTTTTTACAACTTAAAAGTTACTGAACTTATCATATTTTTGCATAAAAATCATGTTCATCGCTTTCCGATGAGGATCCTTGCTGAATTGATGACATAACATGCCACATTATATGACAGGACACATGTGACAAGTCCCACGTTTGAATCAATTTCAACCACGCTCACTAGACTTACGATTTATCACCCAAAAATAATTAATTTATTTTTCGTAACTTAAATGCCATTAAATTTATCTTTTTTCATAAAAGTTATATTGATCAGATACTTATGTTGATAGATTTATTGCCACATCATAAGCTAATGTGCTATATTTGACACGTCAGCAGCCAAATCACCATATCAGCTAATATGTCATATTTGACACATCAACAATTTATATGTGTTCATAGCTGATGACGTCCATAGCTAATGTATTATAGCTGATGATGTGGCAATAAATCTATCTCCACGTAATCCTGTGCAACGATCGGTTCGGTTCAATATATTTAAATGGAATTATATATAAACATGCAAATGTGACCCAAATATAAACAATACCACGCAAAAAAGGCAAACAAAATGAAAGGTGAAGAAAACATGCAATATGCAGGGGAAGATAATCACGTGAAGGCAGGGAAGAAGGAACGGTGAGCAGCAGGGCAGGTGCAACGGGACAACAAGGGGAGATGACCAAAAGGGGAGGGATGGTAAGATCACCACTTGCTAGAGGGACGGCCATCAGACAGCCTCCCTTTTCGTCGGTGGCGATGACAATAGGGGAAGAGGATACAGCAAACACAAAAAGGGAGCAAAAACACACCAAAATAATATGGGAAAGTTAGATTCATACACAAAAATATTTAAAACTCATTAACCAGTAAGAGAAACATGATTTAAAACATAAAATCTAAGAATCAAAAAATCAAAACTTAAAAATTAATTTTAAGAAAAATAAGCTATGAAAATATCATAGAGATTATCCTGGGCAAACATATCCTGAAAATTAGTTTCTATATGAGCACAACATATCATCGCACATTTTGGACTTGCCTGGCTTCTATATCCTGGAGTCTTAAAGTAACAGCTCTCTTGTGAGCTTCTAGACCCTCAACGTCCGCCATGGTTGCTACATATGGACCAAGCTTTCTCAGACCCTCCTCTGTCAATGACTGTACGGTTATGTATTTAAGGAATGAATCCAGGGAAACCCCACCGTACATCCTTGCATATCCATATGTTGGTAGGACATGGTTTGTCCCGCTTGCATAATCTCCAACACTCTCCGGCGTCCACTGCCCTAAGAATACAGAACCTACATTGAATTTGTTTTCACCTTTTGTTAGATGTGCAGTGCATTGCAGCATATATTTAGGGTTCAAATCTAATTTATATACATAACATGCATAGACTGACATACTGCAATTCAAAATTTGCTGATTTTGTCAAGGATTAACTGTTAAGCTACTCCCCAGACTTACAATGTTTTGCAATCCTGTCCTATTCTTTTGATTTTGCCTATTTTATTTTAAACTTACCACCTTTAGCCAATTTAGCAAGACAACCAAAATATGCAAGTAAACTATACAGATCTGGATCACAGAAAAATATGACTTTTATCTTCCCAATTCTAATAACAATAAGCATGGCTGTTTGAGATCTTTTTTATTAAAATCACTATTAATAGAAGATATATATATATATATATATATATATATATATATATATATATATATATATATATCAACAAACTCGTAAGAATAGGATAATTAAAAAAAAAACTGTTGAGGTAGTTTTCCTTTTACCGTTAAGCTTTGACTTGCTTGAAATCAACCGTTCAAAGAGAGAGAGAAAGAGAGAGGGGTTCGAAGTTGAATTTTAATTAAGAATTTGGGCATACTGACTTTGCAGAAATCATATCACTGTAAACGAGGCAAAGGGTATTACAGAACCTTAATCTATTCAGGACAATTATAAATTCTGTGTGGAACACCTCAATTCTGAAAAGAAACACTTTCAGAAACGAAATCATATATGATATAGGCAATGAAAGAGAACAGAGAAGGCAATTACCGAGGTTGAAGTTAATAGCCATAAGAAAATCAAACAGGATAAAACGAAAGACAACAAAAAGGCAATTACGGAGATTGAATTTAATAGCCCTAAGAAAATCAAACACGATTATAAAGATCAAGAAAAAGTAAAGCCAACAAAAGAACCCCTAATGCAGATGGAAAATACCTGCATTCTCAATAGAACTCTCCCACTTTTCTGCATCTTTAACATTAACAATCAGATGCTCGGGTGCATACAAGTTTGAAAAAGAAATTGCCTGCAGAGACCAATACAGCATCTGTCACAGTTAGCAATATGGAAATTGCAAAAAGCAATCATGGCTTTGAGGCAGAAACCACCAAAAACAATCTTTTCAAGGGTATATAGCTCGTTAAAAGACATTTTATTCAAATTCAGCTCAATCAGCGTAGCCTGGCAATGTCTGTAATCTGCAAGGTACATTGACATTTTTACTTGCGATATGCATGTCAATGATGCCTCAATAGCTACCATCATCAAATCCTAATGTATAGAAATGCGATTGCAATAAGCAACTTTAGGCAGGCAGGAAGCTAGGAAAGAGTCGGTTAACAGCATAGGACCAACCTCAACCATATCACGAGCAAAGACAGTGAAACTATGGCCCAGCGCTTTTGAAGCATATTCACCTCTCGGTAAGCCGTTACATTGCTTCCTGACCTCCTCTTCAATAGCTTTCAGATCAACATCATCTCCAACAATTACAAGAACAACCTGGCTATCAGGGCCATGCTCAGCCTGGAATGCACAAATAATTTGCAACAAAATGATCAGGCTGGACAAATATTAACATAACACAAGAAATAAACTTTTCTGTGCAGTTAAATTCATGTGTTTCGAAAATGTATAATTGAGGCAACAATAATGATCTTAGTGGCCGAGATACTGACTGAATAATATCAAAAAATAAAAAAATAAAAAATAAGCCCCCAAACTCCGGGTGGATAATCAATAACATAACATGAAAGAAATTAGCAATTCTATGGACAAGATACTGACTGAATTCATGTATTCTAGAAATGAGTAATTAAGGCAACGAAAGACGATACCGGAGAGATGTTGACTTTTAACATCAGTGGGTTTAATAAGTCAATCCAAGACCTTTAGCCAACAGAGTCAACAACATAACTATACAGAAAGAGGAGCTAAGAGACCAAATAGCAAATGGGCCTAGAGGATCATTAGTCCACACCCGCAGAAAGAGGCCACAGCAAGCAGGGGTGCTCCAGGGAATTGATTCAATAAAGTCGTGGCTGGACTGCTATTGTTAAAGACAAAAGGGAAGGGATTGAGTTATGCCTAGCTGGATAATTCTTGTAACGGTTTTGCTTTTATTTTTAGTTTTTCTTATATATTGAGCAGAGGGGGTAAGAGGGGGGACATCTTGGGAATTTGATTGTATTTTCTGCATTGAGAGCAGGGCTCCATTTAGGAGAGGGAAGTTAGCTTCCTAGGGATTGTAATTTTGTATTACAGTCATTATCAATGAAATTGTTATCTTCCTTCATTTTATTCTCTTCTTAAACCTTGTTTTGGTTATCTTGATTTTTGTTCTCTATCATTGGCGCCGTCTGTGGGGAACTGAACCACAACTCCTCACCAAAAACAAACAAAATAAAAGCACCTTTTAAAAATCGATTACAAACCATGGATGAATTAGAGGAAAGAATCGATGCCCATGAAGATAAAATAGCTGTAATTCAAAATTCCATGGCAGCATTACAGACGTCCCTTGTTGCACTTCAGAAATCTATGGAAGACAGATTCGAGTACATGAATGCCAAGCTCCAAAAACAAATCAAAAAACAGCCCAGAACCGCTGATTCAAAAGCACCACGTTCCCGTGAAGAACTCGTCTCAAACAACGAATCTCCGGTCAGAACGTTTTACCATTCCAATACCAGGTTCCAGGAAAAAATCGAAAAACAAGCCATAGCAAAAGAAACAGAAGACCAATACTGCAATATTGAACCTGACTCTGACCATGAGACACCTAGAAGATTTTTCATCCAATCCAATACCAGATCCAGCCAACCAAGTTTCACCCAACTAGATCCTTGTGTTCGAACTAACCCTTTTGGGGTGGGCTCGATGTCCTTACCCAAGTTTCGGGTGCCGAAAATCATTGAAGAAGAGCCACAAAGTTGGGTCGCAAAGGTGGTGCTATACTTCAGCGTGAATCAGACGCCGGAAGAGATGAAACTCGCGCTTGCTCCAATGCGTGTTATGGGAACTGCTATTTCATGGTTTTCTCAGGTATTGCAGGAAAATCCCTACCTCACTTGGGAACAATTTAAACAAAGACTGCATGACAGGTTTGATAACCGAAGAACCCACAATCCATATGAAGAGTTGCGAGCCTTATTCCAAACAGGTACCGTTAGCGAATACAGAGAAGAGTTCGAGGCGATCATTGCGTACATCCCGAAGACATTGGAGGCCCAATTTTTAGGATACATCATAGGCAGTTTGAAGCAAAGTGTGGGAACATGGGCTAGATACCTGAAACCCCAAAGCTGTGAAGAGGCCATGGAGATGGGCAACCAAGCGGCGATCGCAAGGGGGAGAGGCGGAGGAGGTGGGAGCCGGTATGAAGCAACATACGCATCTCCATCATTTGCTCGCCCCCTTATTCTCAAGGATCTGGGTCAGCTCAATCCATGGTTTAAAACTAAAGGCCCAAGCCCAATAAATCTAGCAGATACTCCATCATCACCAAGAACGATCCCTTCTGCCAAACGGAATCAGCAAGCTCAAAGAAACAAGGGGCCGCGTCACTTGTCACTGAGGGAGATCGACGAACGCCGTCGGTTAAGACTTTGCTTCAATCCCCAACAACGTTGCAACATCGGAGACCTTTGGATCTCCATCTTGGAGAACAAATTATATGTGGATATAGGGCATCAAACAGGAGATGGGGCCACTGATGTTAAGCTTAATAAACAGTGTGCTGTGGGGTTTAAGAAGACGGCATCAGCTGCTAAAGATTGGCTGAAATGATTGTACACTTCTTTTGCAAATCTTCTTGGGATTGAGAAATTTCGTCATTGCTGTGCCACTTGGTTGCTTCTTGAGCAATTCTTTCGGCGGTGTCTCAATTGGAAATGGGAATTTCCAATAATAACTGGTGTATATGAGTATTATGGTCATGAGGAGGTGGTGAGCAACATTTGTATTTTGTCATCTAGTGAAAGAGCAGCATCATGTGAGGGGACTGATCATATTTGGAATGGCAGAATATGGACAACGCTATTTTTTTTTGCTGCTTCCGAGATTAATGTTGCTCATCCCAATATGCTGAACTCTAAAGCATTATCAAGTAGATTATTGAATAGTAAATTTGATGGGAGCTTGTCCACCTGTATGCACTATTTAGAGTCTCGTGAAATATTTTTGGTTGGCACTGAAAATGGTTTAAACAGGTTTGTTGATGTCACCATGGGTCAAACGATTCACCTCTGGAGTGGTGATGCCTCTGAATCTACCCTTTCTTCTCTTGACTTTGCAGTATGCTTATATGGATTTGGCAAAACTTCAGCGGATGGGTACCATGAACTTTGTCTCGAATCCTATCTACATTGCTTCGCTGCTGACGAGCTCCCCTATCTTGGGCCAAAACAGTTCAAAGCCAAGGCCAAAGGGATCCAAACTAGCTCTAACAAGCTGCCACCTAAGTTAGAGTTGGAAACAGTGGAAAATCCTATCCTTGAGAAGGTGCTAGCCACACAAGTTACTTGGGAAGGTGAATATATAATGAATAGTGAGTATCCCCAATTCAGTCTTGAGGACAAGACTTATTTTCAAGGGGACGGCAATGATGAAGAAGATGATACTCAAGAGGAGCTAAGAGACCAAATAGCAAATGGGCCTAGAGGATCATTAGTCCACACCCGCAGAAAGAGGCCACAGCAAGCAGGGGTGCTCCAGGGAATTGATTCAATAAAGTCGTGGCTGGACTGCTATTGTTAAAGACAAAAGGGAAGGGATTGAGTTATGCCTAGCTGGATAATTCTTGTAACGGTTTTGCTTTTATTTTTAGTTTTTCTTATATATTGAGCAGAGGGGGTAAGAGGGGGGACATCTTGGGAATTTGATTGTATTTTCTGCATTGAGAGTAGGGCTCTATTTAGGAGAGGGAAGTTAGCTTCCTGGGGATTGTAATTTTGTATTACAGTCATTATCAATGAAATTGTTATCTTCCTTAATTTTATTCTCTTCTTAAACCTTGTTTTGGTTATCTTGATTTTTGTTCTCTATCACAACAACATAACTATACAGAAGAAAAGTTCAGAGTTTCATAACTGTCAAAACAAGTCCCCATGGCTTTTAGTTGGTCACTATAAGGTTTCAGCTTACCGCAACTCGCTATGAACTTGAATGCTGAAATCTAAAGCAAAAAAAATTGTAATACAAATATCGCATTATGATAAAGAGTAACATTCGAGGCAGGTAAAAATTGCAAAATATATCACATTTTTTTTCTTAGCATCTACCACATTGTATAACTGCATTGAATCAGAAAGAGATACTTCCCATGCTGACAAACATATATCCATTCATGCATGTGGTTCAGCAGAAATGAGTACTCCCTTGAAGAATAGTACAATAACAGTTAAAAGAAGAAATAAACACCTGGGATAATAAATCAGCAGCTACATGGATGGGACTGGCATGTCTGTCAGCAATGACTAAAACTTCAGAAGGTCCAGCAGGCATGTCAATTGAGATCATTGCCTCACTGTTCTGTTTATTAATAAAAGAAACAAGAAACTGAGACAATCAAGAAATAAGAATTTCCAGTACTTGAAATAAAGCATTTGCAAGCTACTAATTGATTTCACATCATTCTTACGTATCTGTAAATTCAATGGAAAAGAGAAGTTCATTTCAGTAACTTCATGCAAAAAATGCCAATAGTATTTGTAGGAGTTTTACCAAAGGCTCCTTTTGAATGGGATCATAAAAATGCTAAAGGCTTCATGCCTTCTAAGCAGCAAACATCTAATCAATGTAAAATAGTTCCACAAGTGAAAGATAGATAGATACTTGGAGAATCATTTTGGCAGCTGTGACATACTGATTTCCTGGTCCAAAAATCTTCTCAACCTATGAAAGGAAAATCACCTTTTCATTAAACTTGAAACTTGGAATCGTCATAAGAAGTTATTTAAAAAATCTTATTATGTTAAATGTTAATGTTTCATAAGCAAATCTTTAACACAATATAGTCCAAGTGTGATCATCTTAGCGCTATTTTATGGTCCCCATTATATGTCCCCCAAATAGAAAAATTAACACAGCCTCAATTACTGTAGACCTTCTGGTTAAAAGCTCGATCATTTTTGCAGAATTTTCATAATATTTAAAGTTAGAAAATATAATCTTCAACATCTTTCAAATAAGTGGAGTTAATGAACAATTCCCATGGAGAGACTTTCTGGTTAATCAGTTCAAATTACAAACAAAAACCTTCTAACCTGAATTTACAGTGAGCAGAATTTTTTTATTAGTAATTTTGTTCCTTTACAATATTTTTCTAATATTTCAACTGGAATCTGACATTTGTTACTGGATGCTCTGAAAACTAAAAATACATAATTGAAGAAACAAGCGCACACCATATGGAAGTACAAAGAACAAAAATCTGAAATCTATTATTTAGGCACAAACTATGTATTCTCTTTGTCATCAATTTTTGTATTAAACAAGTATAGCTTAATTAATAGTTGAGATAAATCATGACCTTAGGACAGGATTCTGTTCCCCAAGCCATGGCTGATATAGCCTGCAAATTAGAAATTCATAATAACTACATACACCAAAAATTTTCAAATGCAGCACCATATTTTGTAATAATTTCTATAAGTTTTCAAACCTGAGCTCCACCAGCTTTAAGGATGTGAGTGACACCAGCCTTCTTAGCACAGTACAATACTTCCTGCAGGCCAGAAACCAAAGCTGCTACATTCGTCTTCGTTTCACTTCTATACTCTCTTAACTTTTTTCAAATTGTAAGCAACATACAAAGGGGAAAATGACATGCAATCCTGACCTTACATATGCTGCCATCTTGACTTGGAGGAGTTGCCAGGACAATTTTTTTACACCCAGCAATCTGTGCAGGCTGATAAAAATAAAAAAAAATAAATTAAAAAAAAAGGATCAATAAGAAGGGCTCACCTAGAGAATGAAGATTCCATAAGAACCAACCAAATTAATTCGCCTAATACATCCAATCAACTTACAACTGAAAGCATCAAAGCTGTTGAAGGTAAAACTGCAGTACCCCCTGGAACATAAAGACCGACAGAAGAAATGCTCCTTGCCACCCGTTTGCATCGAACACCCTGAAATATTTAGTAACACAATAAGCTTTGTGTTTAGAAAAGTTAAGGCAAAGCCATAACCGATGACTATAATTGACTTACTTCCATGTTTTCAACACACTTTTCAGATACTTTTTGAGCAAGATGAAATGCATATATATTGTCATATGCAACATCAAATGCATCCTTCACAGTTGCATCAAGCTGGCATGAACCAAAAGATCTCTAAAAGTGAAAATTTCATTCAAGTCTAAGGACTAAAGAAGGAAAATTATAGAAATAGTTCACCATGATAAATTAGAGATTCGAGAAACTTCTTAGAAGCTATGTTTCAGAAAATTACCTCTGGATCAGGAAGCTCAGATACATGCTCAACAATCTTCTCCAACTTGGCTTTGTCAAATTTTGCTGTATAACTACAATAGAAATGTATAATAATCATGGGTTTCACCTCATCACTAAAAGATGAAAACTATAGTTCTTGCTAAATAAAGTCTTTGTGAAAGACAGTATAAATAAGGCTGCAGCTCTTATTCGACATAGGAAAAATGCTTATAGCGGCAAGGGTAAATTAAAAATATCCACCTCAAATTGGGAACATTAAGATTTGAACCCTTACCTTTTGAAAAATTAATTAAATAGCCCTCAACTTGTCAACTCCACATATTTTGACTTCAGTCTTTATCGTTATTGACCATGTATTTTAATCCCTAAGGTTTTAGTCAACATGGCAATTTAGTCCTTTATTTTTCAAACAAAACAACATGTTAGTTCTTGAAATGTTTAAAGGTGTGATATTGTATATTTTCTTCATTTGAAGAGCATGTGACTACATGATTGCTAAGATGTATACTTTCCAAGTGTAAGGAATAATTAATTAACTTCTGGAAATGCAACGCATCAAATGCAAACAAAAACGTGGGTTCCACAGTCAACCCGAAAACAATAACATAACAAAACAATAACATAACAAAACAATAATAATAACAAAATGAAGCACCAACTCTTTAACTGCAGCATCACCTCTGCTGCACACATCATCTACAATAGGATTGACCTGAAAAATTATATAAAAAATTAACATATCATTTATCAAATTATTTATAAAAGATTATAGAAGAAAACTGTAAAACAAGCTTACAATGCCAAAAATTGAGGAAAAGTCTATTCGAGGGCGAGCTTTCAGACTTGCAACCTCTACATGGGAAAGTTCTGATAGACGATAAGACTTCATGGCACAACTTATTCTGTTCAAAGTTGACCCTATCAAGACAACAAACTACAGAATGTCAAATGTGAAAATAATAAAAGCAAATAAAAAGAAGTTGCATTACATGCATTTTACACTGTTTGACTTAACGAAAACTCTATAGCTCTCTTTACATCACAGCAAGAACATCCCATAAAAGTCAAGAAGCTTTCATCATAATCAAAACTAATCAACCTATATTAATATTGCTAAATATTGCATGTTCTAATCCATAAGCAATATCATATCCGCATCCACAGGCAATCTTTACTCTTACCATCATTCAACAATTCCTTCTATTTTTTTGGGTAGATACAAACTTTTACAATGCAAATACTCAACCACAAGGCTATGAGTTCACTGCATGAAAATCTTGAAATGAATTCAAGTCCTTAGCATGAAAGTATTTTTTGAGAAAAAAAGAAAAAATCCATGATTTTACAAATGGCACCCAAACCACATTTTTTATTTAGCATATAAGTGGAGGCTTACCAAGTTATTACTGATTAAATTCAATATTTTTACTATACCCAATATTGATACTTATGACAAACATACAAAGTAATACAGCTATCCACCACCATAATTTCTGACAAACCAGTACATACCCTAGAGCAAAATTTCCGATGTTTAGTTGTATAACTTTATTCCCACCAACATTTATACTATCGCCATTTTACTTTGTTTCCCTCAATATACAATCGTAAAAGCTACAGAAAGAGTCAGAGAAAGGATGAAAAAGAGAATGAAAGTGATGACAGGGAAACAAATAAACAACTATACCTCTAGGAAAACAAAGATGAGAAGATTGAAATGTGTGCCTTGAAGCACCGAGCAGTTGAAATTGAAGAGTCAAATTTGGTTTACTTAAGGAGTCTGTTCGCCGACAGCATAGAAGCTGAGAATCCATCATACCTTCAATCAGATGAAAAAAAAGGGAAAAGAAAAACAAAATGAAAATGCAACCCCAAACATATACAGACAACTACAAATTTTAACCCCGATACCGCTAATAAAGTCATAATAATCAACAATTGATTTCAACAATTGAGTAGTAAGGGTCAACCTATTTTCATAACATATAGACCTCAAGCCAAAATGACTTAATAACATAATATCATATTCAAACTTTCACAAGGAAGAAGAAAAAGGGCATTTAGAAAAGCAACCATGGATCAGGAACCATGCATTTCTACATTGTAGTATAACTTAGTTTCTTACAAAGCATAGACCAGATTTTCAGAAACCACGCACTGATAAATTGGGTGCGGATCCGTTCACAGAAGAAGGGGGCAATTAACCATTGGAAAAAATAAAATTACCACTATGCTCCTCTTAAAAAAAATTACTAGTATGCCCCTAAATTTATAAGATTTAAAAAATTTTGTTCTAAATAAAAAACTAAAATTTTCCCCAACTGTAAAATGTAAAAATCCAAACACTATTCTTAGTAATTTTTTTTCATTATTGTTGCTATTTTGTCTATGCAATTCATATCTTCTTTTAAGTTAACAATTATTTTAGAGTAGATTCGTATGATCTTTTGTCAAGCCATGAAATTTGAAAAAAGCAACTCTAATTTTTTCCTTTCTTTAGAATGTAATTTTTTTCTTAGCTTTCATTTGTTTAAAATACACTAAAAATAGTATATATTAGGGATAAGGCCCAATATGCTTCTAAAGTATTGAAAATGGTACAAGTTTGTCCTTAAAGTTTGGTTTTTTAAAAAATACTCTTAAAGTATTGAAACTATTACAAATTTACCTTTGCAATATGGCTACTATAGACCTTTTTATTGATGACAAATATGAAAAAAAAGTTCATATTTACCTTCAAAAAATTGAAAATAACTCATATTTTCCCTTCAAAGTATTAAACAAATGAAAATTTGCACCACTTTCAATACGCTACAAGCATTTTTTTAAAAAAATACAAATTTTGAGGGCAAATTTATAAATTTTCAATACTTTATAGACATATTTGGCACTTATCTCTGTATATTAAATAATGTAAGTATTATGTTAGGTGCATTATATATCATTTTATTTTCTAAAAATATATTGATTTATCGAAAGTTTGCCCCTATTAATGTTCAATCGTGGATCCACCCCTGTGATGAATAGTCAAAATCTACTCTCGTGTCAAAGAATATAAACAGAGATTATGCAAAGGAAAGTCGTTGTAGAAAGCACATGAAAAGCGAAGCAGTTAAAGAGATTATTAGCAAAAGCAGCAAACCAATTTAGAATGAACTGTGAAGCTTGAATCATGTGAACAATTGACATGAAAAAGAAATTCTAAAGCAGCTTCATTCTCAAAGCAAAGTCATCCAAACATTAGCCAATAAAAGTGAGAATGAAACATTAGATAAATCATTATTTTTGCCTAAATAAATTAGACTGAATGCTATGAACCTTCCAAAGACTGCATCTGATGGACAAACTCAAAGTGCAAAGAGGTTCTACATTCTCGGCCACAATTGCAAGTGACTAGAAAATTTGCCAGAATGTTTTCAAAAAGAATATCTCCAGCAGGTAGGAGTGTGCATCATTCAGTTTGGTTCAATAACTAAACCAACTTGAAATAACCGAAAACTGAATTACATGGGAATTCAAGAACCAAAAGCGAGACCAAATTATAAAGACAATCAGACTGAACCCAACTGAAAAAATTCAGCCAGTTCAGTTACTTCGGTTTGGGCATACTGGGCCTGCCGAGATCTGCTGACTTTTCCATAATTTTTATTCCAAGATACAATGAAACACAACAGTCCATAATGAAACATAAAACACTTCCATCCAAATTACAATCAAGCAAAATTAACACATTGATCAACAGCTTCATGTCCAAATTAAATAAGTTCCATATTTTGGAGATTCCATTGTCAAACACATCAAATTTATCTTTAACACCTTTTTATTAACCAATCAAACTACTATTTTCCCTAAAACAACAACTACAATAGTGTCAAATATAATCCTAATGGGTACCGCATAGCTGAGCTAAATTGCAGCTTGTCTTTTTTTTTTTTTTTGAACTTTAGTTATAGTTCATAGATGATTAGATATCCCATGCAGCAAGTTTTTAAATAAAAACTAAATTAATTTCACAATCCATACAAGCCAAATACCTTATCAGCACCCAACTAAAGATTTGCTCCATAAATTTCTCAACTATAAAATCACATGTATTCATTTTGAAATGTGTATGTATATGGACCCTTAAAACTATTAAATCCAATTTATTCACATCCTATAAAATCAGTAACCTTAAAGATCACACAACTGAATTCTTATTCCATTAAAAACATCTACTTTCAGTTTTCACATTTCACTTCTACTGTACTATGATGGCAATTACTCGGTAACCAATCAAAACTAAAATAATAAAATGAATAAAACAAGAAAATAGAACCTTGCAGCAGCCAACAGCGAGAGGAAGGCCAGAAAGTGGAGGAACTTCACCGTAGAAGTCACAGAAATCTCCTTCAGGTTAAAGTTGTAGTTTTTGTCAAGGATAGGAGGTCGCCAGCAGTAATAGGAGATGAGATGAGGTGGACAGTAGAGAGGAGAATTTTTTGTTGGGTACAAAAGGGGCTGAACTAGAGGTGGCAAATGAACCGAGTTTGATGGGATCGGATTATAAATGGGCATGTCATAAATGGACGGATCATAAATTGATCAAAAAATATGAATCATAAATGGATCAATATTAAAATGAGTTGGACGGATTTGAATCGATCCATAAATTTAATGCCTGTTATCCCAAATGGATTGCAATCCATTTGATCTATTTTTTTAATAAAAATATTTTTTGATGAATGTATAATTTTTTTTATTAATAAATTAATAGATTGGATGACAATAATATTCAATTTAATATTATATATGGTTAAATTAAAAATATAATATAACCAATATATTATTATACATAGAAAAATAAAATAGTTCATTAATAATTTAATTTTACTGTAAAAATAAAACTATATAAAAAATAGTAAAAATTAGTCTACCAAAATAACAATAACAAATTAGTCTAAGATACAAGAAATGCCACCTTTGCAATGGCCCTATCTCTTAGTCAATTCCTCTAGGTTTTGCAATAATTAAATCAGCAACTCATGTTCCACTAACTGCAAAAGTCATGCCTCAATTATTTTCATTCTAGCGTGCTCTAAGTCAAAACATTCACTGATATCTTTAGAATCACAACTCTTTTACTTCTCAAAACACGAAGATCCATACAACTCTCCAAGCAATTCATACAAAAATCACATTATAACAGGAACCCGACTATTGAATAATGTTTCAGCATATGACTTTATTTAGGTTAGCCTTGAATGCTAAAATTCTTAAAGGGCAATTACACTTCTGCATTTTATGCTCAGTAAAATTAAAGTTTTCAAATGGAATTTTCAACATGTAAGATGCATTGCATTACCCTAGTACTAGGTTAAGAAATGATTTAAAACCTGAACAAGTGACAAATTTCAGCAATTGGGTACGCATGTAATTAGTTGATTGCTACAGACTCTTGTTCGTCTCATGCTACCAATGCTCATAACAAACTCCTGCAGTAGCTCTATCTACTACTGGCAAAGCACCAAGAAATTGTTGTGTTCATGAACTAACATCTTCCAGTAAGGACCAAATACTGCATGATGAATTCGAAAATGGTCTTGACTTGCTTTAGTTTTCTGTCCTCTATTCCCAGGACAACAAAAATAATTCTATGGAAAAAAATGCCATTAAGATTTTGATAATAAGTTAATTCAAGTGAAGGAAAGAAAAACAGTGTCCCCTTTCTTAATCTTAATTAATAATAAGCCAACTAACCTCTAAATCCAATATAATCTTCTGAATTCAGTTACTATTTATCATATGTAAATGAATGCCAGCACATTCAAAGCAAGAATTGCTATACAATTTTTTACAAATCCCTTCAGTCAAGGCTAGTGAACTCAAAATGTTTCAAATTTTCACAAATTACACTAAGGATATATACAGCTACAGATAGTATGCATATACATCAGTGATCAATTGGACCACAGAAAGACTGAAACAGAGACAAGAATTTGTAGTGTAATTGCTACGTTATTGACTTAATCTACCGATGCTATGTACAGCTCCTTCTACTGGCATGATTACAAACCCCTTGTCACTTCATAACATCTCTACATTTTAATTTTTAATCTAGAGCATAATAGATGAAAATACTAGTTAGAACAGAATAGAAAACAGATCTTAGCCTCTTACTGCTCCAAATAAAAGAACAAGTAATCAAATATATAATTGGCACTTCAGCTTAGATTATTAGCCCAAACAATGATCTATCATCTATAAACGCAAACAAAAATTCGTCTAACAAAAAACAACAGATGCAGCCTAAGCTGGTAAGGAAGCACTATGCAGTCATTCAACTTCAAAGCGAAAATTTAAGGAACGAAAAAGAAGTTAGACCCACCGGATAAAAGAAAAAAAGGGAATGAATCTACATACGCATCAGTATGAATATAATGAAATTAGACAATTGCATTGGCTGATTAATGAAATTAGAAGAAAGAGGAAAAAACGCTTAGAATCTTACTCGAGAACAGAACAAGACAGCTGGTTGGTGACGGAGGCTGTGAACGACGGCCGGCCAAGGAGAACTAAAGAACTGGAGGCCGGCGACGACTGGATGGTGGAGAGGTACAGAGGCAGCGAGCAGGAGAAATTAGAGAGTGGAAGTTCGAACTGCATATGAAATTGGGCACCAGCTAATTTAGGGATGCTCACGGGGCGGGGCGGGGGCGGGGAAGCAGTCCCCACTCCCCGCCCCATGCATTCTCGGGGATTTCCCGTCCCCGCCCCCGCCTGGAACACGGGGAGAATAATCCCCCCGTCCCCGCCCCGCGGGGATCCCCGTTCCCCGTGGGGATCCCCGTTCCCCGCGAAATTCCCCGTTCTGCCCTCAATTCCCCAACCCCGACCCGAATTAAATATTTGTTATAAATTATATTTCATTTGTTTAAACAAATTACAGCCCTGGGTATGCTAACATCTCAAAGGTTCCGAAAAAAAAGAAAATAATAGAGAAAGGAAAATGCAGGTGACAGTTTAGATTATACAGAAAGCAAGACAAACCTAATAAAAACCGAAGACTAAAAAAAACAGAATCCCAATCAAAAACCTAAAATACATCAGCAACCAAAATAAAATTCCTACTTCTTGAAGTTCTTAAAGGCAGCAGTGTCATCCAGCTCCCCTCTCATATCCAGTGGATACGGTTCTCCATTCACCAGCGTAAATGGATTCATCTCTAGGAAGCTGAAGTCCAGATCTGGAAACAGTAAGAAAAACATTAAAATAAACAATGGCAACACATTATTTCCATGAAGAGTGAAGTCCGTAGACTCTGTCACCTACACAACATTATCGACTTGTTAAATCCGAACCAAAAAGAATTAAACCAAAATAACCCATCATTTAAAATTCAATTTTTACACCATTATTGGACTACCCATTTTTCTAATAACTGAAACAACAAACAAAATGTGATCAACAACGCACAAACATGGAGGGAGCATAAATTAGAAACCTGAGCAGAGCAGATCTGAAGATCGAGTCCAGTGAGGCGCTTCAAGTGCTCCTTGAGAAGTCTTTTGGAATCATACTCTCTGATCTTCTTTCGTGCCATTTCAATTCAAGTCAAGATCTGCAACCACATAGGGATGCTCACGGGGAAGATCGGAGGAGAAAGCAAATTGAGAAAGCACCGCAAATAGAGATTAAACTCACTGATCTTTAAGAAGAAGAGACGACCTACCGGAGCGAAGGAGGGGAAGATCGGAGGAGAGAGAGAGAGAGGAGAGGAGAGGAGCAGCTGCGGGAGAAGAAGAAAGGGAAAAGAAGAGGTTAGGGTTTATTAGGATATATTTATAGTCAATGGCACAAAGGTAAATAAATAGAAAATTAGGGATATGATAGTAATAATATATCGGGGCGGGGATCCCCGCGGGGCGGATACCCCGTTCCCCGTCCCCGATTCTAGGACGGGGATTTTTTCTCCCCCGTCCCCGTCCCCGCGGGGGGGAAATTCGGGGATTCCCCTCCCTGAACGGGGCGGGTCCCCGCCGGGGCCGGGGAATCCCCGCCCCGGTGATCATCCCTAGCTATGGACCCAGACGGGTTGAGGCAAAGACGGGGAAATTTTGGGTTCGGGGCTAGCATGACCAAGTCGGTACATTAATAATTTTATTGAATAATATATTAATTTTAATTAATCATTATATTAATTTTAATTTAATTTTTCAGATCGATTTATTAATTATTAAAAATTTTTAATATATATTTAATAAATTATATAATTTATAATATTATTTTTAATAGATGAAAATACTTTGAAAATGAAAAAAAAATATAAATTAAATATAATATTCATTAAAAAAATAAAAATAAAACTAAAATTTTCATAATTAATATAAAAATTAAATATATTTAATATAAAATTACCAACAAAGTTCTAATAATAATAACAATAATATTTATTTACTAAAAATATGTATTTTAATAATATTTATAAAATTATATATCATAATATTTATAAAATATATAAATATTGAACAAATATAAAATTAAAATTTAAAATATAATTTATAAAATGTATATAGATCGATTTTGAATCTGTTAACCACCAATTTTTAAACATAAAAATAGTAAATCTAAATTTTTTGTTCGATTAATCTAAAAATTAGTTTGATTTCGGATTTATTTTTCAGTTGACTGAATTTTCGATTTTTTTTTGCTCACTCCTAGTTGGCAATAGGCTTTTTCTTTTTGTTGGATTGGGTTTGAATTAGACTGATTTGAATAAAATTTTGGATTTAAACTAATTTTACCAAGTCTATTCTTACTTTGTGATATATATGTGTGTGTAATGCATAAAGGGAGAAAACATATAAAACAAAAATAGAGCACAAATTAAAATGGATAAATAAAATATAAATATTTAAGAATCTAAAAGTATAAAAAAAAAATGGAGTGTAAAACGAACCACAGATAGATAAGTTTGATTATCTTTAAAATTGATTCACACTAGTCGGAGATAAAATTATGGGGAAAATAGCCAAATTTGATTATAAAGTATTGAAAATAGTATTTATTTTCTTTTTAAATATATTTTAAACTAAATTTATTTGTAAAATATTGAAAATAATATACATTTACCTTTAAATATATTTTTTAGCTAAAACAATCTTATTACTAGGTATTTAGTTTAAATTTGTCATTGAAAATAGACAAATAGAAAAATTAAAGCAACTGATTGAAACTGCATTAACTTGCTACATATGATAATTTTAACTATTTTTTTGAGAGTTAAATAAGGATGTCAATTTTGCAATAAGAATGTCAATTTTATAGTATAAATGTATTAAATTTATGTGATTTCAATTAGGCTACTATATATTTTTTTATTTGCTTAAAATCTAAGCAAATTTGAGCTAAATAAATAATGGTACAGATAGTTTTGGTCCAAAAAAAATATTTAAAAAGCAATATGCACTACTTTTTTTTTTTAATATTTTAGAAACAAATTTATACCATATCCCAATAATATTTAGAAACAAATTTATACCATGTCCCAAAATTATAAGCCAAAGATAGTGGAGACATACTAAAAGTTTTAGAATAGAATAAAGAGGAATGATTTAAGGTTTTTAAGGGAATAGAGAAATAGAAAGGTGTGTAGAATATGTTGTTTCCCAAAGCATAGGTTTCTTCTTTTAAAGATGGAGGAGAGTGCTTTCTTTGAAACGGTAGAAGATGCATGGTGCTGTAGCAAGTGCTTTGTAGCAGAAACTGCAAAGCACTTGCTACAGTTCCAAGGCTGAGGGATCTCCAAGACAGTTTGCCAAGATGGTTGTGTGTATATACTACCACAGTAGTGTTGCTTGAAAAGCATCAACCGAAATCAAATGCAAAAGATTGTTTATAATTCAAATATTTCCAATTGAATTTCGTATTGAAGCTGTACATCGAACTTATTTTTGGGAAATGGTTTGATGCCATACTCATATTCAAACAGTAAAGAGTTTATATTGTATAAAGAATCAATGGATACAATCTTTTGGTTTTTCACATATGAAACTGATTCCAATCAATGCAGTTCAAACACTGACAACAACTGCTTACATATTTTTCTATTCTATACACAGCATATTTACCCAAGCTCATGGACTATCTTGAGAAGGAGTTATGTCACGGAAAACCTGCAACCTGTTCTTCTTCGTGGCGTTCAAAGCTTTCATGCCATCGAAACATAAAGAGCGCCGAACTGATGGATTCCTTGGTGAAGCAGTGTAGTTGCTGAATGTGTCATAGCTGTTATTTTTTAGATCAAATGATTCAAGCCTTTGGCTTATATTTTCTGCAGGACTCTCCAGACAAAAACTTAGATGACCAATATTGTTATTCACATTCTCATCATTACATTCTTCTTCAATATTCCAATCGCCAAAACAAGGGCTCAGATCTTCTCCAGCTAATAATTTCTGTTCTTCTTCTTCAGCTATGTCTGCCCAACTCTTATGAGCAGATTCAATTGACCTTTCCTTCCCCAGGCTTTTGTCTCCAGCAGTATCTGTTGCTTTCATCTTGCCAATAGAACCTTCTGGAAATCTTGTATCAGCAACAACCTTATTCTGATCTTCCCTGGCGGATACTGCATCATCTGATTTCTCCACTATTAATTCTCCATCCAGGTTCCGGATAGTATGAGCAATTGCCTTCTCAAATTGTCTCCTATTTTTATCTTCTTCCAATATTCCCCTTGCCTGATTTCCTTCACTGGATCTCCAAGAAACTCGCCTTGGTTGCGTATATAGAACAGATGAAGGGGAATCATAGATTTTCTTATGTGCACCCACTTTTTTGTTGGTGGAACTAATCCATTTTTCTTTCATTTTGCTGGAGATACCAGACCTTTCGCCAGGGATTTCAAAGCAATTACTTCTCCTCCAGTCATTGTCAACTGCAGCTTGTTGAGAAGACAGTGAAGAGTTCCAAGCAAGGTTTCCACTGTAAGATCTATCACACTTATCTGATAGCACAGCCACTTTCTTCTGTCCATCTACCAACTTTCTGGACCTAGAAACGTAGCTATAATCTCCTTCAGTGAAGCTAGTAACTTCTTTCGGGTTTTTGGTGGCAGGTGATGCCAGAGACTCTTGGTTATCTTTATCATCGACTGTTGGTCTTAAAACTGATCTTGAATCTAATTCCTTAACCATCTGAATAGCTCGCTCAAAGGATTTAGCATAAGAATCATCCATCTCTTTGCTTCCATGTGCAGCACTTACTGCCTGAAGCAGAGATTTTGCTTCAGGAATTCTGTTCATATGCATCAAGCAGATTGCCAAGTTGCACTGCTTGTTATAATCAGGCTCCAAAGATAGAGCTTTCCTACAAAATAACAATTGAACTTGACGCCTGAATATCTGACCTTCACCAATATATAATACATGCTCTCCTGAAGTCCAGATGCACTTTTACCTGTAATATTGTTCAGCCAAACCATAATCATGGTGCTGCAAATATGCCCAGGCCAAGTTGCCCAATATCCTGCATCATTTAAGGTACAAAGTGAAATTAAAGGTCATAAACCGGCTGAAAAAAAGAAGAAGAGAGAGAAGAACAAGATGGACAGCCACCTTGATCTTTCTTGTTCAACAGTTATTTGAATCTTCCTCCCTTGAGATCTTGCAGTCTTTGTTTTCTTTCCGCCAAAGGCTATGCCTTCTTCGATTTTTTTCAGTTTGTGCTGCAACATTTCAATCTCTTCTTCAATCCTTCCAGATCTCTGTTGACACAGAAAAATACATATATACCCGTCTAAAAGCAGCAAAAATTAAAAAGAATGGCAAACTATCATTAACAGGCCTGGCTGCAGACTCTATACAAAATATGTTTCACTTAAACAATTAGTAAATTCACATTGCTCCTTTTTCTAACAAATTGAAACCCATTCCATTCTAAGACACCACCCAAAAACTTTAAGCGCTCATATTTTAAGATATCTACAGACTCTTATAAGGACTATTAGCCATTCTTCCATATTCTATGTCCAGCTTCTTAATACAACTTCTTC
Source organism: Excoecaria agallocha (assembly GCA_037975025.1). Classification (NCBI taxonomy): domain Eukaryota; kingdom Viridiplantae; phylum Streptophyta; class Magnoliopsida; order Malpighiales; family Euphorbiaceae; genus Excoecaria; species Excoecaria agallocha. Next base: position 61,476,169 of record CM075809.1, on the reverse strand, counting down.
TGTTAAAATTTTGAAATGCAAAAAGGCAAAAAGCACAATCATTTACATCAGAAGTTGGATATAAGAACATAGCTCGGTCTACTAGCCGCATAAAAGATCTGACCTTGTACCCAAAAGACTTGGTATTCAAACTGTAGAGAGCATCACAGGTATCAACATAAAATTTTCTGCCTTTTTCCACTTTTTTTATTTTCAGAATTACATAATTTTTGTATGATAGAAGAAATAGGTCACTCATTCTTTATTTGCCACCAAAAGTTAAGAGTTGCTCTAGAAACAGCTTTTCTGTGTTTTCTAAAGACGTATAAGCAAATTAGTCTGTCTAAAACTACCGAATATAAATAGATCATCATATCAAGACAATGAAACCAGAGCTGCCAAATTGACACAAACTAATAAAAAGCTTAAGTGTCAGAAAAATGCTTTACCTTGTAGAGTTCAACCAGGACATTGTCTAGAGATTCCTGAGAATCAAAGGGGCAGAGATGACGGAAAGATTTTATTGCCTCAATCGCCTCATCAGACCGATTTAATTGTTTCATCACTACTGCCATGTCTTTCAATGAGCTGTCAACCCGATCCCCTGCATTTATGGCAGCCCAAAACAAGGAAATGGCCCTGATTGGATCTTTGTCTATTAACTGCAATTAAGGAGTTGAATCATATAAAGATAGTAACTAAAATTCAGACAGGGTAAATGGCATAAAAAATAAAAACACATGAAAGCTATGGACATAAACGATTCACAAATTACAAAACAACAAATAAGTAGTATTTAACAACCTGAAACTGATAATCTCAGTGAAATTTTTGGTGCAATAAGCATAGAAGCTATCCAATGCAAGAACCAGTAAGACCACTAATTAAAAGGGATTACCAGAATAAATAAAAATAAAAATAAAAACTCATTCGGCCAATTAACAGCATCCAATGAAATCAAACATTCAATAGAAAGGAAAAATCAATTTGATGATAATTAAAAATTGTCAGCATGAATGTGTGATCATACCGAAAACCAAGAAAGACCCAAAAATAGGTACATGAAATTCACCTAAAACAATAGAAATCGGTACATGTGCATCAAAAAATAAGTAAAAATCAAAAGAAAAAAAACAAATAGCATATAAATAAAGATGGAGAAAAGAATCCAAACAAGAACTACATAACAATCTAATTAAAATACAGAACTTTCACAAGCAGAACAAAACAAGAACCGCAAAAACAACAAATACAAAATTCAAGCGAATCCCATAAAACAAAAAGTTTAACTTCATATTAAACCTCCACAAAAATTTATATTCATATTGCACCCCAACATTAAGTCAAGGAAGAAAAAACAAATTCTTGAAACTGGGATGAAAAAAAAAAAGAAAAGAAAAGCTGACCTGAACATGTTTGGCCTTTACATAAGGCGAATCACCAGCAGGCACTTTGTGGACAGCATGAAAGAGATCGCGTCTGGACCCAGATGGAATACTCTTTCGCTCTGACATTGGCATCGCCACCTGAGAAATGGGCGACCTCCAAGATGCCGGCGGCGTCGAGAAGCCCCTCTCCTGGAAATTCTTATCGTGGTTAGACCACATTATCGATAGTATTCTGTAAAACCCTTGTATTTTCAAAGAAAGTTCAATTCCGGTGATGGACAATGTGCGAAAAGACTGTTAATTCTCAAGAAAGATTAAAACTTTTGAATTCCCAAGAACGTATGATTAATGAGAATTCTTAGAAAAAATTTTATTACTGTGAATTTTCTTGTTGGAAAGTAGAGAGAGATGATTAGGGAGCAAGGGGAACGAAGGACAGAAAATGTTGATGAAAAGGAACTAGCCGTTTTATAATTACTAGCCGTTGGGGTTTTAGTTTTAATTTTAATTATTATTTAGAGGTTTAATCATTTTCCATACAAATGTTAAAATAAAACCCTCATTAATAATAATAATAATAATTATTATTATTATTATTATTATTATTATTATTATTATTATTATTATTATTGGCAAACTCGTTAATAAATTTTTTAATTTTTTCGTCAAAAAAATAAAACTTTTGATTTGAATATTTAACCGAAAATAAATTAAAATTTTTGTTTTCTTTGATGAAAAATATAATCATCGTTAATTTTCACACACAAATATTGGAGTCTTTTAAATGCTAAAAGATGCAACGATGTGGTAATTTTATCATTTTCCATCCTCAGCTTTAATCGAAATTAGTCCCGGGCCCAATCGTCATGTGGTTTTAAAAAATTACGTTCATAATTAAGTTGTAAATTTTAATATTATGTCAAGTAAATTATATTATTTAAAATTATCTAACGTTACATTTGAATTTTGAAAAAAAAATACATTTGATGTACAGTACAAAAAATAAAAAAAATAAAATAAAATCATTCTATATTTCATTGAAAGAGAATAAAAAAAAATCATGCAATGAAAAAATATATACAAAACTGGAACATTATGATGGTTAAAGTTTAATATAAAAAGAATTAAGTACTACAGTTTTTTTTTTAATTCTGACAAGATAAAACTCTTGAAAAAAAATTCTACCAACTTTTTTTTTTCTAAATTCAAAAACTTTCATTTTATTTATTTATATTTAGAACTGACGTCAATACATTTACAGTAAACGTGAAAAAAAATAAAAAATATAATTAACTGCAAAATTGATCCAAAATCGAATTAATTTTTACGGTTAACTAATATGATAGATTCGATTATAATTTTTAATTTTTATATTTTTTGTTAATGGTTACGATTTAAATTTTTAAGTACTGATTAACCATTAATTCACAGTTAACTGATTCATATATATATATATAATATTTTTATTTTTATATCTTTAATTTTTTCTATTTCTCTCTAAAATTTACATAAAATAATACTTTATAATATATTTTTACTTTTATACCTTAATCTTTTTATATTTTCGTATAAAATTTATATAATACTTTAAACTAAATTTATATTATATCATTACCCAATTATTCTGGCCCAATAGCATTTAAGGCGGTCCAAGTCCAAGTAATAAAAGGGCAAAGCGTGAGCTGGAAGATAACGCAGGGAAGCAAAGTGTCCAATCGAACTGATGGGACAACCTGTCTTGTCAGCCCACTGACACAAGCCAATGCCCATGCTCTCCATCTTCCTCCTGTCATATTGCCGCTCACCTACTCTGACTGCCAGATGCCGGTATCATAAATATGACCATTGGCGGATCATCTCATGGAGAGGATCTCACCAAATCAAGAAAGGGTAAAAGCGTTTATATCACCCAGACGTCCGAACGGCCAGCCCCAGTCACCATGTCCAATGAGGATGTGCAAGACGTATTGTTTCCTCACGAGGATGCCCTTGTCATCAGGGCGCGAACCAACAACTTCAACGTGAGGAGGATATTGGTGGATGATGGAAGCATGATAAATGTGCTTACCCTCCGAGCTTGTGAAGCCATGGGTCTCCTGATCGGAGAACTTAAATCAAATGCCACGCCACCCATAGGGCTTGGCAATGTTATGGTTCCAATGGCAGGATCGGTCGAGCTTCTAGTTAAGCTTGGCCACGAGGCTCCAGTCTACACCTATAAGGTAAATTTTATGATTATTGATGTGATTCTTGCCTATAATGCCATTTTTGGCAGGCCTCGACACATGGTAGTAAAGATCCCGATTAGGGAAAGAATCACCAGGCATTCTTTGTCCTAGCGACGGAGTACGCCACCTTATTCAACCCTAATATAGGGATCCGACTTATATGCCGATCGGCTAGGTGCCAACATCCGGATGCAATAGAAGAGAAAGGGAAAGACACATACGCCACGATCGCTACCTATAAGCAAAGAGTCGCTAAAAGATGCAACTCAAAAGGACAAGAGCCTTAAATATGATTACTCTTGTGCTTGAAGAAACGGGTATGAGCACGGAAAGTGTCAAAAGGGGGAAGCTCACACCAACTCCAATACCCTTATAAACCCAGGATCCTAGAAAGAGCGGATATCACTAGAAGCTGGAATGTCGGAGTACTCGAAAAGTACCATGTATAGTCATGTATTATATTCACCTTCAATAAAGAATGTTTTCTCCATTTTTCCCATTTTCTCCATTCTTCTTCATCTTCGAAAAAGGAATTTAATGATGACTATTTGTTAAGTTCAATGTCTCTTCCGAACCAAAAGAACAACTATTCGCTCTTATATTGTTCGCCAGGCTCGATGTTCATCCCGAGATATGAAAACGTTCCTCCTTATTAAGTTCGCCTGCTAGGTTCGATGTGATTTCTGAACCAAAGATGCAAGACGTCTCCATATGGCCCCCACCAGCTCATTTGCTAAGCCCGATGTCAATTCCAAGCCCAAAATGCAGGCACTCGCTAGGCTCGATGTCCATCCCGAGCCCAAAATACGAAGGACAATAATTGAGTTAATTGTCTCCCCCAAAGTACGAAATCGCCAAATCTTTAAAATGAGGTTAAAGGCTATAGGCCTGCTCCATTAAAGAAAAATTCCTTGAAACTGAAAGCAATAAATGGTGCTCTACCACTGGGCTACTAATGTACTCAGTTGGGAGTGAGAATGGAGTTTTATCTCCCACCATAGATCGAAAAGATCACTAAAGCAATAAATGGTGCTCTATCACTGAGCTATTAAAGTATTCAGTTGGGAGTAAGAATGGAGTTTTGTCTTCCACCATAGATCGAAAAGATCATTTGCCACGGATGACTCTCCTAATAGCCAATCGGCTGATACTCTATTTAAAACCAACAACGTCGTCTAGCGCGCTTGGCGCGATAAATTTAAGCAATAACACGTGTTTGAATAACGAGTTTAATCCGATCGGATTAAATATATCACAAAGAGTTATAAACCGCAAATGTTAGCAAAACATGTTAACGTTCAGGAAGTACTCTCCTTATTTAAATTTGTACATTCTCCATATTTAAAATGTTAGCAAAGCACGTTCACGTTTAGGAAGTATTCTCCTTATTCAAATTTACACATTGTCCATGAAAATATCCATGGTTGATAACTTTTTATTCTCCCTTTAATAATTTCATGATAGATTCTGCCTGAAGTAAAATTGCAGTATGAAGACAATGCAAAGAGGGCGACTTGACGCGTTGAGTATTTCATATATGAAGATTTTTTACAAGAATACCCTCGTTACAAAAAGAAAAATCTACATCTCTATATCTATAATCTCCACAATTGTAGAGGGTACATTTGTGTCGGCCAAAGGTCGTGAAGACTTTAAGGTATTTGCAGGAATAGGATCTACTGGTGCTGAAATAGCTGCGCTAGGACCGACCGGTTCCGACGAGGTAACCTGTGGTGACTGGGGATCATGGGGGTTTTCCTCTTCACCATCGCTGGAAGGGGCGTCGGGCAAGATCTTTGGGTCCTCCATCCAGCTAAGGTCAGCTTCAGGAAAGCATTGCTCGGCTGCATAAATCAACCGAGTCAATAACCACCCTTAGGCCTCTCCCACCTGGTCCATTAGCTTTTCTCTTTGAGTAGCAAGCTCGTCTTCAAGCTTTTTACCCCACGCCATTTTTTTCGGCCAAGGTGGTTTTTAATGATTTCTACTCACCCTGCAGAAGGTCACGCTCTTTTTTGACTTTTGAGCAATTGGCAGACAAACGAGTACACTCCTCCCTCAGTCTGGTTGCCTCTTTTTTGAATTTTTGCATTAAGGAATTCTCGGCAGTCAGACGGGCCACGTCCTCTTTAAGGTGATCAACCTCTCTCTGCTGAACTTGCAGGTCTCAGGAAAGGTGATCGGGCCCTCCTTTAATCTTTCGGTCTCCGACCGGGCATGAAAGGATTCTTTCCTAACAACTTCATATTTATCTTTTGCCTCTCTTCTTACCCGCTCGGAATCTTTAAATTTCTTTTTGCAAAGATTGGCCACACCATGCAGGTGCAAACCCCTTTTTATTAACTAAAAGACAAAATGGGGAAGGCAGAATGGCCAGTTAGCCGAAGAAATAACGGTCGGATGAAGTGAAGTTAATGAACATTATTTAAATATGGAAAAGGTACCTCCAGACTTTGCTACTGAAAAAGGCTGCACTCTCGGGATAATATATCAGATTTCCCCATCGTCTTGTAATCACCCTCTTAAAGCATACCCCGATATAAATAATTTGATACGGCTTTATTGTCAATAGACCAGCCATCACCAAATTGACTTTTCAAAACCTCTCCTAGTGATGAGGCCCGACCTTCGGCGATCCTTGCAATCGCATTTTGGATACCCCCCTTATTCCTAGCTGCAACCCTTGCATCTACGACAGCTACCAGGTCGTCAATTTTCTTCCTCGCTGTTTCTTTAATCCTCCTTTGGGCATCTTCGTCCATTGCGGCCATGTTTGCCTGGAATGATTTTCCTCGATCCTGGGCTATTTGCTACCTCTCAAGGTCACTTTCATCTTTAAGCAAACGCCTATGAGAATGACCCTCGGACAATGGCCGATCGGAAGAGAACCCCAAAAGGATGTGAGAAGGGCAGGCAGCAGAAATTGCGACATCACTCGAGGTAGCAGTGGGAGTGTTCGCAGAAGGATGGGAGGCCTGAGCTTCTGAAGAGGGCATAAGTTTTCTCTTTTTAGCTCTCCTCTCTTCCTTGGCAGCACGTTCTGCTTCAATTCTCGCCTTAACTCGATCGGCTAATTGCTTGGTGACATCGTCTCCCTTAGCCATCACGTTTGCAGTTGCATTATGAAAAAAAGATAAGTATTTCTCCGATTGATATATTCTTTTAAATCTGCAATGCATAATTATTTATGTGTATGCTTCTCCCAAGCTCCAATTACAACGGTCCCGCTCCATGTTAATGGCAGCGTCGAGGCTCAGGCCTACGATCGGATTGTCCGAAAGTTTCCTAAGCAAACCGATCGACTGTCCGACCTTTCAAGCCTCTCTCAAATCTTTCAGAGATGATGGCACATTGAATAGCTTTATCTACGGTTGACTAAAAAAAAACAACAACGAACAAGCAAAATTCAGGATTGGCATCACTTTCTCCATCTCACGAAGGATCTTGGAACAAGATGTTGTTATCCATTTGTCCAGACGAAACTAATTGAAGGCAATTCCATAATTTTTGAGGGTTGCAATCCTAAATGCACCAAAGGAAAATCTCAGCTCAGCGCCCAAGCTCTATAAATGGCGAATGAGCCACTCATTGTTCTCACAACTACAAGCCCAAGCCATCACAGAGACTTTTGTGGGAAGATTGTTTTAAAACAAAAGAAGGCTTAGTCGACGTCTCCCATATAAGTTTTGAAGGATGAGCCACGACCTCACAATTTTTATAGGCTTCAAGAAAAATCATATCTAAAGGCTGTTTAAAGTCATCTTGATAAAAGGGGCGAAGTAAAAAATGGCATTATGAAGCTATGAATAAGGAAGAGGAATCAAAGGCAAGGGTCGCTTACTTACTTGGATATTCTTACAGAAATTCTGGAGTCGTTGAAAAGAAAAAGTCTGAGTCTCTAAAACATCAAAGTTTCACACAGAAAATTTGGCAGAGTTTTGCTAAGAATCACTGAAAAATAAGAAAACTGCAATGAGAATGCCCATTTATAAGCGAAATGCTTCTAGAATACTCTAAATGCCCACCCATTGGATAATCGCCACGTGCCTTCAACTCATCAATGGCGGTTACGAAGAGCGAAGTGTCGCCTTTAACACACACGCCAGTAATAAATGCATAGCGGCCGCCCAAAATAAACAGACATGACTCATCAAATTCAAGTCCATGTAAAAGTCCCGCTAAAAAATTGACAAATCTCCCAATCGGACCCTTCGAAGGGGGGACAAGTGATAACTACAGAAAAAACATTCTTAAAAGCCCAGTTAGTCTGGCCCAATAGCATTTGAGGCGGTCCAAGTTCAAGTAACAAAAGGGTAAAGCATGAGCTGGAAGATAATGTAGGGAAGCAAAGTATTTGATCGGATTGATGGGACAACCTGTCCTGTCAGTCCATTGGCACAAGCTAACGCCCATGCTCTCCATCTTCCTCCTGTCACATCGTCGCTCACCTACTCTGACTGCTAGATATCGCTCCCCAAGGTACTCATGTACCTCTCCAAACAACTCTTATAAATAGCTCAAAATATGATGGCATCAGGTATGAAATATCTGAAAAATTCTCTCTCCAAACATTCTTTCTCCAAAAGCCACTAACTTGAGCTTCGGAGTACTAAAGCCCGATTCCGATCAGGCACCCCCTTTTTTTGCAGGTCCTGCTGTCCGACCGGCTAGATGAACTGCAAGCTCTCCTTTTACAAATAATTCAACTATCCAATATGCCGCCTCCGCTACTGATCCCTCTCTTACAGATAAACTATTTTAGGGTTTATCAATTCTCTTTAATTATATAGTAATATTTGTATATACAGTATCCTATTAATTTTTATATATTTTTTTATCATATATTAATATTCATATTTTACTTAATAGCATTTAATTACATTTTCTTATATTTTAGAGTTTATGTTATAACATTTAATATTATCTAAAATTTTATTTGACTTAGAATTAAACATAGTAATTTTCAATAAATATCAAATTTATTTTATAATATTAGCTATTAATTTATAAAACATGAGTTTTAATAGTAAACTATATTTGTTTCGTAATTTTTATATTAAATTACTTTACACATTTGAAATTTAGTTGAATTTTGTCTAGTTTTTTTTATATAATTTTATGTTATAAATTTTAATGGTTAACCAAAAAATATTGGTTAACCAATCTGAAAAACCAAAATCGATAGACTGATAAACCGAACGTAATGGACTGGTTAATGGTTAGTGATTTTAAAAAATCGATATTAATGGATTGATTATGTTTTTTATTCATAGACTGATTAACTGGTATATGCCCACCCCTAATTTACAGGCAGCAGTCTTTTTTTTTTCTTTTATCTCGATTTTTTCTTAAATTTAATATTTGTATTCTTAATTTTTATAAATTCAGATTTAAATTTTTTTATTTTAAATTTGATTGTCGTAGTTGTACAATTCTTGTTTGTATTTTTACAAATCTAATTCGTTTATCTAATTTTGTATGCAATTTAAATTTCTTTTATTATACAAGTTTGTTCTTTTATGGAAATTTTGTTTCCTGAAAGGAATTCTTTTATGTACAACAAATGTATTGAATTTTCCACTAAAAATTGGATTGCTTGCAACATATTATTATTATCTACTATTTTTGTAGAAAAAATTCAGAGATATACTTCAATAATTTCATTAATTTTGTATATTTTATGTTCTTTGAAATCTTATAAGTTTATTTACATATTTTAGATATAATTTTTATTTTATTAATGAAAGTTTAATTTGGATTCAAAAAATAAAAAAAGATAAGAATGTGCAAATTTGCCATTCATATTTGATAAAAAATGCAATTTCATTTTTTATTTTTTAATTGAGCAATATGACTCCTTTAAAAATGGAAAAAATTTGCACCTTTTATGCCACAATATGCCATGTTTCTTATTGTTTTAACACCACATGTCAAAGACCCTATTAAAAAAAGGCGAAATTCTTTCAATTTTAGAGGAGGATAATGTTGCATTAATTAAAATATTAGGCATAAGATTACACTATTAAATTTGCACATTTTGGCCATACAAAAATTAACTGCCAAAAAATCATCAATATTGAGACATTGCAAAAGAACGGAACAAAAAAATTGAAAAGGGTCAAAATTAGCAGAACAAAACAAAGGACCAAAATTCCTCTAACAACTTGCAACCAAACTTTAGCATGCAACTGCACCATGAAAATAAAACGTTTTCAATTTCTTTTAACCTGCAAAACATACAATTTGCTCTGTGAATTAAAGAGCAAGAACAAAAAGTGTTGATCTTTATGGATACGGATTAATAATGTTCACTCATTAGACACTTTTTCTATCTCCAAAAAATTTTGTAAAGCTTCATTACATCCTACTGCTCCAATAAACCAAGTTACATTTCTGCCTTCTGTGCTTAGAACGGTTTAGCAGGTTAGTTATTTGTCAAAGAAGAATATGGTCTATCTAAAATGTCCCACTCCCACACCACTCTGCAACTTTGTGCTGAATTTTCATTCTCTAGATTACCATTTTCTTCATGTAGGATCTTCCTTGTAAAGACAGCGATCTGAGAAGCAAACCCGGGTTCAACATCAGCGGAACCACCAACCCCACTGAACTCAACATTATAGTTGTGCCTTCTGGCTAATTCAGATGCCCAGCTATTGAACTGGTCTCTTGTCCACTCAAATTTGTGGTCATGGTTGCGGAATCTGCATGATTGTGACTCAGTTTTCCCATCCAGATCTTCCTCCTGGTTTGTGAGACTAGATCCTTGGAGAATCACATTATATTCATAATTCGGGGTGGAAACAATAAGAATCTTTGGCCGAAAATAACTTAATGCGACGTCACCAAAAAGACATGCCTGATCCTCTTCGATATGTTCAATCACCTACAATTTCAGAAAATCATCAGAAGAGGAAATGAGCATTTACCAGTTTGTATATGTTCATTGATGCCAATACAAACGCTGCAGCAAATCCTATTTGCAATTTCAGACTGCTAATGTGTCCAGGTAAGTTATCATCATTCAAATTAAACCACTATTATCATGCTGTACCAAGAATGCAAAACTGGAAAAAATACCAATTCAAATTGAAGCCCTCGCATTACTTCACATGATTATGTGTGACGTTACACGAGTCAACATGATCCCATTCCTGTTAAACTACGCACTGGCAGTTTCAATTAGCATGTTAACTGGTCCAGAACAGACCATCATGCTAAAGGACCATAGTTCATGCCTTTATTTTCATGCTTCAAAGGCATTAATCATCAATATACACTTTCTTTTCTTTTTTTACTGATCTCACAATTCTCTTGTTATTGGTATTTACTTGCACTTTAAATTGAACATGATCATTTTTTCCATTTATATATGCAGTGAAAAAATGTGGAGGTACATTCTTCTCAAGGAATCAAATTAATTGTCCTTTGGTTTTTCATGATTTTCTCACATATAAGTATCTGTTCTCTTGGACAAGTTCAATAATTTTGCAACTGTCAAATGAATCTGTCCAGAAAAATAAAATTACTTGCGAGATCAGAGTCTCTGTGCGGGTACATTCATTTATTCCATAGCATAAGATGTGACATTGATAGATTACTCGCTAGTAAAATATCCAAGTTCTATACGTGTATTTTGAACTGCACTCAGACACAGATGTCAATGAAATATGTATAACCTTCAATTGCTGAGTTCTAGTTTCATGGTTATAAAAGGGCACAATAAATAGAAGTTAAGCCAGGATTGGTAAAAATATTTGCAAAAGATGATCAAACATCAAGGATAGAAAAGATATAATACCTCTAAGCAAGTGCCAATGTCAAATCCACATAATCGAGAGTCAAACTCAGTGATAGAACCATCAAAAAGAACAGCAGATTTGATGCCTTGATCTGAATTTGCGCTTAATTTTGAATGAAGTATCTGTTCAAAAAAAAATTGTGGAGAAAGCAGATGACACAAATCTTAATTTGATTAGACAAGGATGAAAGATCTTTTAGAATGCACCCTCCATAATGGATTGCTCTTGTTGAAAAAAACATAAAAAAAAGAAATCTCCATCTCTATTGTTTTATGAGCAGGATGAAAAACCTATGATTTTCTAAGATGTATTTCTGACTAAAAACTACATGCAAAAGCTTCAGCATCAACAACTTGGGATCTGGAAAGTTACAAACTTGTGAGATGTAATGCTTAGACTTCCAAACGAAGTATGCAGTATCTATCCTTTAGCGAGGCATATTAGATTCTAGGCAAGGAGTGAATCCCAAATTTGGGGTACAACAAGGACATTTTTTGACATCTAGAACCTAGAACCAACATCTTACATGAACACATGTGCACAAATATGTTGCGATGTTTATTTTTGTCCACATAATAATGATCAGAATATTTGAATTTCTATGAACTCCTTGACCACCTATTTTTTTTCAAAATAAAAAATAAAAAATCAGAACAGGACCCAGCAACTGTGGAATTAAAACCCTGAACTCTCTTCAGCCATTAACATAAAGTCCTATAGCATATGCTTCTCAACTAATAAGTAATTTGCTAAGACTGATTACAATAGTAACACCAATTGTATTACAAGAAAAATAATTATGTTCTCCAACTACAAAATTTAGAAATGATTGAGACCTTGGCAGCACGGCTAAGACTCTTCTGGGATATGTCAACACCAGCAATTTTTTTCAATGAAGTTGGGTAATCTAGTAAGGAATCCAACAAACTTCCAGAGCCACACCCGAAGTCAACCTAAACAGAGAAACAGACAGAACAAGGAGAGTGAGATACAATGAAGCAAAAAAGGTAGAAGAACAGGGAAATAAAAATAGAAACTCAATTTTTTCAATAAAATGCATTGTATAAAGATGAATCGTAGATATATACCAAAGTAGTAGCACAAGACTTTTTGATGTATTGCAGGGCAAATTCCACCCGTTGCTTTGAAAGTGGAGGAGTAAAAAAAGCCTGCTCCATTCTTTCTTCTGGTGCTTCTGTTATGCTCAACAGTTTTACAGAGTAGTCCAAGCAAACTTCTGCCAAAACACAATCCTCTGTTATGCATAGAACTGATCACTAAAAGAAAAAGAAATATATAATGAACCATGATATTCACTTTTAAGAAAACTCATTGAATATACTCAATAACATATGGTCCTATTTTGCACTCTTTTGCTATAGAATATAGTATGAGCTGTCAAATCACTTTTAAGGCTACAATAAAAAAAAAATGCTTTCAGAACTTTACCAGGCACAACCTATGCCCTCCTTGTCTGGGCTTAGTGGAACAATCCAGCAATCACAAACCTTAACCGTTCAGTCTCCCTGAAGGAAATGACTACATTTTTATATTTACAATAGTATTCTTCAACTTGTTCAGAACCAGCTACATTGTTAACCACTTCCTATAAACCATCAATTCAATAAAAAATGACAGCTATTTCACCAGTTCAGCTCTGGTTAAAGAAAGCATGAGCTGTCCGAATGTGTAAACAATAATGGAATGGCTGTTCAAAAACTCCTAAAAATCTTGTCACATAATGGAAATTCAGACTTCAAAGCAACTGGTCATTTAATTCAACATTACAAAACCTTCTGCAAAGCAATCCTGGAAATCCTGTAATCTACAGAGAATCAAACTTCTAAGCAACTGGCCCTCTAATACACCATTATAAACAAATTCTACTTTCAAGACTTCAGCCCAGTTGTCATAATTATTGAGAAGTTAATCATGTATGTCATAATTCCTAAAAATAAATAAGTTATCACAGACATAAAAGAAGATATGAGTGAATCACCCAGAGAGCAGTCAAGCTGTTATTACAAGAGCATAACAGCAAGCAACAAGTCAAATAATGTATTTGAAAATAAACAATTATAAATATGGTTAAGCAAACTTCTTAAGTGATCAAGCATCTTAATGTAATTTGACAACTCAGTCTTACCTATCTTCAACACTTATAACTTCTCTGGGTCATTTTCCAACTAATAATTATGCTACCTTCCATTTAGAAACATAATGAAGAGCAAAATTTAGAATCCAGTTATAAAAAAAAATAAATAAAAGATAAAAAATCACCGGTCACATATCAATAACATCAATCCATTTTGTAAATTGTATACTTTTATTGGAAATGAAAGCGTAGCAACTCACGTGATGATAACATTGTAATAATCCTTCCAGAATCATTAGCTGCAGCCAAAATAAACTCGTGTGGCACCAAGTCTGTACTGAAAGAAGCAGATTGACCAGCAGACATCTGTGTCAGAACTGCTTCAAGAAAAGAAATCACAGCCCCAGTCCCCATCTCAAACTCAAACCCATCATTGCTCTCAAGAAGCTCTTTCACATTTTTGCCTTCTGTTACCAAAGATACAGAATAACTTATACATAACAAAGATCCGTTAGATGGACAGACACCAGAATCTGAACCCTCAATGACCAAAGAGTAAACATCTTGTCCCAGAGAGGCATACAGCTCATTCATATATCTTACTTCTGGTAATTTGCCTCCTTGTTTTGCTCTATCTTGCACACTATGAACAGACGGAAGCAATAAAAACTCTTTAAAGAAATTTTCTGGATAAAACCGAATGTCAAGGACATCAGCTGAACAATTTAGGCTTTCCACAGACATGCCCGGGTCCTGAAAATATTGATTCAACCATGAGAGAATTTTCAGAGAAGCATTGTGGAGAGAAGAATTTGGCTTCTTGTAGTTTGCTTTTGGTGCACACTCTATAAGCAGATCCTGACACTTGGAAAATATTTTTACTTCACATCGGAACATGCTTCCATATTCCAATGCCTCTCTATTATCAGTACCAGTGCCTGTTTCATTTGCATATTCTGTCTTCTCATTAAACAAATCAGCATCATCCACCTCTTTCAATCTTGACAAGCAAGATTCTTTCAAAGGTACTTTTACGGTGGAAAAAACAGGTTCAGATAGCCGATGCTGCCGGCAGAATGAGCACAGGATTTCCCTTGGGAAGGAACCTCTCCAATTTGATTTTGTGGTGAATATAGTGGGTAGTTCTGCTGCAAGTATAGCTTCTCTGGACAGCTTGTAATTTCCACTTGGCATCTTACTTATCAGCATCCTATGCAAGGCCATCTAAATGCAATTATGGAAGGTTGGGCGTTCATTATAATAATGTACATCACATAACTATGCATGCATCATACAAGAGACACAGCTTAAAGCAAGCAATTCCAAAAACTCAAACCACAGAAATGCTGCAACGAACCTTAAACAAAAATGGACAAATCCAAATGCTAAATTTATAAACCATCACAGTCAGCTCTCAAAGATGGGTAAGAAATAGATGAAATGTCAAAAGTAGAATAAAAACATTATTATTTTATTCCTTTAGAAAGGGGAAAGAGGCATGCCATGTTCTTCAACCATTTAAGAGGTTGTAAAATTAACAGCCCCTTATAACTACTTAAAATACATTGCTTGCCACAACCAGTCCAAAGCTTAAGCAGCAAGCAACATCATAATCAACTAACAAGAAAAACAGGGTAACAAAATTTACCTGCGAAATTAAAAACAATAAGTAAAAGTGAAATGAGTAAATTAATTCAAATACAATATTTGCCAAGCAACACAAAAATGACAATATATTGACAACACACAAACAGAAATATTCTTGCCAAATGCATTTATCCTCTAATAACAATAAGAGAACATGAAAATAGTCATTATCCCATAGGAATGGAATATAGATGAGTTGAATTGAGCATAAGGTTTTGAACAGCGCTATATTGATAAAAATGATAAGGGCATAAAGGAGAGAAGATGCAAAATAAAATACTCAATGTGATAAAAGAGACCTGTAATATGATTGCATGGATAAATCTTCATAGAAAAGATCTTTAGACCTCCATCTATAGCCAATCGATGCCACAATTGCATCACCATATATGGCTTGACTGCAGATGTAACTTGCCCTTGCATTGAAAGATCCTTTAATTTGAAATTCCACATTTGCAAGATCTACTAACAGATCTAACTCGGATGATTCAGGAGCAGCAAAATATAATCTTGTTTCAGAAGAAGCCTTACCAATAGTCCTGTTGAAAAGATAACACACAATATTCAAAATAGTGAAGAGTTGTGAAAGTTCACTTCTATATGAATGATATATCATCTTATATATCTCCACATAATTTACACGTACCTGGAGAGCAGAACCTGATTGCCATTGGAGATACCAAGTTTTTGTGCTATAGCATCCAAGTAATACCCAGATGATGATACATTAAGACTGACTGGTTGAACAGTCTTATTTAAAGAAGATGGAATATGTACCGCATCAACCATTATACAATCTGGGGAACCAGATCTGGGGACATCTAATGATTCCATAATATCTAGAGGATACGGATGATGTTTCCGAATGGAGATTTGTCCCATGGTCGTAACAACAAACCACGACAAACTTGCAGCTGCCCTCATGACAAATGACAAGGCCAAGATAGGATTTGATTCTACCTTAGAATCAAGCATCCTACATTGATTATTTAATTTTGCATCACAGACAGCAACAACAGAAGCTGGCACTGAACCATAGAGGTTACCATCTCTCAAGAAAGCTGCTCGAAGGTGACCACTCAATGGGTGAAGAGTCTGGAGGAACTTTACAGATGAGAGGCACCCAAATACAATAGGTTAGGTTGATGTAAACATACTCGAACATAAAAGAGAAAAATGTTAAAATGCAAATGGCCAAATGTTCAAAGAAACTTGTATTTGCATATCATATCAACAGTCCCAAGCCAAGAAATAATATCAAATCAAATCGCTGTACAGAAGCATTTATGCATCACTTAAAATAAATAAAAAAAAAAATATATGAACTTTATGCATGACCTAAAATCATGCAGAAAATAGCAAAGCAACTGCAAATTCACAAAGTTGCTATGCATACAGTCATATAGCACAAGTTTCAATATTCAATTAACAGTTATCTTACTAAGAATACACAGAATAAAACTACAAACCAGATTTGCCTCTTTTTTTTTATTATTTTCATGAATAATTGTCAATGTGTCAACAACATTCCAACAGATAATCTGGTAACAAAATTTTAATCAGATATATATATATATATTAAATAGCAATCACTAGTATACTTTAGGAGTCCCGTGGCATGTAAGGACAGAGGTATTCTCCAAATTACAGTGCTGACTACATTGTTGCGACTTAGGGAATGGACACTCAAAACAAAAAACTCACTTGAGTTAATTTGATAAGAAACTGAAACATTAGAAGGCATCTAAAGTTGAGAAGCCAGAAAGAGAAATCTAAGACTAAGGAAAGGTTGTTAGCTGACTAAAACACCAGTTAGGGAAGTGATGATTCTCAATCTAGACATAAAACACTTATTATAGACTCTTTGTAACAATAAACAGAACATAAGAATGCTTTTTCTTTTATTTTGAGAATGGAATTAATTGAACACTTTTTCTTCTTATTTATTCTTACCATTTAATTTTAAATAATTTATATTCATTTATGCTTCTTGATATAAAAACTTAAGGGAACACTTTGTCACATTGCACAAAAGCAAGGTGTTCAGCATTCATTTCTACGGAAGATACCAACCTCATCTGAGAATAGATAAGTCATACGATTAATTAAAGCATCCCATGGTTCCAACTCCATTGAATTATCACCAGCTGGATTAATGCCTAGCTGCATCAGAAACAAGTAAATAAATAGAAGTCAACATAAGTGTCTTGTTCTTTTGCTCATTCAAAAGCATAAATTATGACAAAAAGAACAATATTCAGTCTTAATTTCTTCCATAAGAAGCTCAAATTTTCTTAATTTAAGTAAGAATCCTGTATGCCACTCACCCATCAGCCAATCGGGCCTCTAGCATGAATTAAAACAACTAGGTAGATATAGCAAAGACAAAAAGCTTAAGCAACTTGAAGTTTCAGCAACATAAGCTGCTAATGTAAATAGCAAGGCACAAGGGTAATCCGAAAATACTGATACTTTGTGCTAAAAAAACCAACACTAGATTAAAATAAATTAAAATCAATCTGAATGTTCACCACTTCCAGGAACTGCAAGAGCAAAGCTGAAGTTATAAGGTCTTGAAAACACTGATACCTCCTATTTTCCCCAAAAAGAATACAATAAGCTATAACCAGGACTAGAACTTCATTTACCAAATGCAACACAAAAATAAAGCGAAAGCAAATAGAATATGCAGAGGATTCGGAAAAAGACAGAGAAAAATGTGTTCGCAAGTGACTAAGAAGCTTGCATCATACTTTGGTATAATTGAAAGCATATTCATAAACGAATTTCAAAGAGATAAGTTTCTATGTGAAAATGTACATTTGCATGCTAAGTAATGTAAGATAAAGCATCTGCATGTGGGTGCTCATGGGGCGGGGAGGGCCGGGGATTGCATCCCCACTCACTGCCACACTGGGGTCGGAGATTCCCCATCCCCGCCCCCGATTCTATAACGAGGAGGAAACCCCCCGTCCCTCACCCTGCGGAGATCCCCGTCCCCTGAATTTTTTTTTTAATTTTAAAATATAATATGTTATAAATAATTAAAACTAAAATATAACATTTAATAAATAAAAAATTTAAAATCAATCATAATTTAAATTAATATAAATTTTAACCATTCATAAATTTAAAATTAAATATAATTTAAAACTTAATAATTATAAAATTAAGTTATATTTTAATTTTAATTTTAATTATTTATAAAATATTATAATTTAAAATTAAAAATAATTATTTTTTGCGGGTGGGAATTTCCGCGGGGCGGATACTCCATTCCCCGTCTCCACCCCCAATTCTATAACTGAAATTTTTTTCCCCTCATCCCTATTCCTATGGAGGGAAAATTCGGGAATTCTCCGCCCCGAATGGGGCGGATCCCCGCCGGGATCGGGGATTTCCCGCCCCATGAGCATCCCTACATCTGCATACTAAGTACTTGCACAAAATATTTAACTGCCATGAAAATGATATAATGAGTATATATTCCAAAATTTTTAATTTGATTTTTGATTCTCTACAGAATGCAAAACATTCGTAACCTGTCATTCTTATTGCAGCATATAGAAAAAGCAGGGCAAAAATTGGCACATCAAAACAGGAATAGGAAGTGCAATTGAGAAATGAGAAAAATATCATAGTTTACAAATAAAAGTTTAGAATAAGCTCTATGATTAAAATTATCAAGCATTAAATAGATATAGTCAATGAGCCTCCCGCTTTCATTCAGATACACACATAACTAATATATATACATCATAAGTGCATAACATTG
Source organism: Excoecaria agallocha (assembly GCA_037975025.1). Classification (NCBI taxonomy): domain Eukaryota; kingdom Viridiplantae; phylum Streptophyta; class Magnoliopsida; order Malpighiales; family Euphorbiaceae; genus Excoecaria; species Excoecaria agallocha. Next base: position 61,457,255 of record CM075809.1, on the reverse strand, counting down.
AAACAGTCATAAAATTGACCCGCATGCATCTGTTGTTATCAACTTAGATACTGCGTGTATGCAAATTTATATATAATAAATAATAATTGTTATCAACTTAAGATACAAAAACACTGGAGTGAAAAGGTGGAGATAAATGCAACAGATATTGTGAAAAGAACTTTGATTTGACGAACAAATCAATTTATAAATTCACCCAAATGACATTTTGATACTTTAACATTGTACAGAAGACAACAAAAGCAGAAGTCAATAGCAATTCAAGGCAAAGAAAGTAGAAGCCTACTCTTTTCAAAGCCATCTCAGCAGCACATTGCTCAGCATCCTTCTTTTTTCTAAAGGCATCAGACATAACATAAAGCTCAGGAAGTTCTAAGCTGCACCGATAAAGAGAGGGGCCCTTTTGTGGGATTGCCAGGCCTGGGCATCCATTATGAACAGATTTGTTCACTTCCTCTACCTTATAGCATGCTTTACTACCGAATTTTTGGAATATAATAGCTTTTGGCGTAATATTTGTCTTTTTCAATGTGGTTACTGGGCATTCTCTAGTTTCCATCAGCAAGACTCACAAGGTTTAATGAAGAATTTTATGAATTAGCAAACTGCTGACTGCTCTCCTGCATATACTGAAACAAAGCCATCTGTATTCATAAGTCATCAAGAAGAATAGTTAATTATAATATTTAATAACTTCAAAAACTCTAAACCACTGATCTCACAACTGCAGAGCAACAAAAATCTTAATTTTAATATGGATATGGGGCATTTAATATCAAAGATTTAGAAATAGGAGTTATATCATAACTCTATGAAGTTACTCAAGAACATGTTATATATATCTTAAACTTGAAACCTTGTTATGTTGCTGACTTCTTATACTGATATCTTACAAACCTAAAGATAACACCATCCCCATCCCTTCATCAATGAGACAAGGTTAAAGGCCCAATAGACCTTATTATTGATAATATTCATGTAAATTCTTGTTTCTTCATTGAAATGAAACAAGTCAGCCATTGATTACATATAAAGCACAAAACCAAAACTGATAAATTGCAAGCTTCATTTTAACAATTCAATATGTTCCAAAGTTAATTCTAGTTACCATTCCCAAACTAAATTTTTGATCAATTCTTAAAATTCTTCAAATAGTATAATACCATATGTTTATGAAAATATTTTACTGATATAATGCATATAAAAACTGACTCAGTTATGTAATAAAATTCAAACACACTGAACTATATTAATTATTGGAGAGGGTAGGAGTATAATCTGATCATTAAATGCACAGCTATGAAACTCTAAATTTGGCACATCTTTTTTCTATTTCCAATATCCGTCAGAAACCAAACAAGTATGAACAAACAGGGGAAGGGAGCATATAGTCCAGAAGAATCCGCGTGTAATAAACACATATACCACATATCCACTGCCATGTTGAAACATCAAAACATAAAGAGTAAAATTATAATGAAAACATTATAGGAGGAAAAATCATAGTTAATCAATGTGAAGAAAAGCAAGGAAGCAGGTAAGTGAAAACATAATCATCAAATAACTAAAACAACAACGGCAATTTTATCTTTCAAGAAGGCAAAATTCTCCTATTAACTGGAAAAAGAAGCAACTTTTAACCTCAGATGCATTTTGTGTGTTCATAAATATTTATTTATGTCTCTACTAAGCGTAACATAAAGTAGAAGCTATAAAGATGATCATGAAATTGAACCCAAAAAATAAGAACTTCCAAAACATCATTATGAAAGGGCATTTTTCCAGAAGTTAAAAGAACCCACATGAACAAAATTTCAAAAATATTTAGCAAACGCCAGAAGATGATCAATGAAGACATATGAAATGAGGCAATGATCAATGAAGACATATGAAAAGAGGCAGAGGTAGATAGAAAAAAAAAAAAAATTCACCTCTTAATTGAGCAATGTAAATCGATTTGAGTTGGCTTTTAAAGTTCCCAGTCAAGTTCTGTACTCGTGTGAGTATTTGGATTATTTCTTTTTGCAGGGGGGAAAGGTCTAATTTTATACTGGTACAAGAAAATATTGGAAATTTTGCAGGGGTCGTGATGAAATATTTGAAAAGTTAAGGGACCATATCGTGAAAGACAGTCTGAAGCAGCCAGCACGACAGCACCGATTTGCATTTTTAGTCTCCGGGTACTGTTTTTCTTTTTCTTTTATTCAAAACAAATATTCGGATTTTAAAAACGGATCATCTTTAAACGGCCCGTCGGATGGTCCGGTTTCCAGGTTAATCACGTAACGGACTTTCTCTAGAATATTAAATCGGTTAATAATATAATTATAATTTTATTTAATCACATTATATTTTTTAATTTACTATATTATTTATTACATTATAATCGGTTATATTGATCCGAGGGGATACTTGCGCTAAAAGTTATTCTGCAGAAGCCATGAAAAGGAAAGTGACATGGAAAGAGGGAAAGGGAAACAACTTCTTAGGCAAGTTAATCTTATTTCAATTTTCTAGTTGGAGAAATTATCACTAAAAAAAAAATTTCTTATGCAAGGTAAAAACTTTTAATTATTTTAATATTTACTATATAATTTAATTTTATTATTTCGTTTTGTAATTGAACGCTTTTTTATAACTATGATCAATTTAAAAAAAAAAATCACATTTTCAAATTTTGTAATAAAACTCTAGTGACTTTTGTTTTATTTAGTACTTTAATCCTTCTTTTTATAGATAAATGATATTCTCCCCAAATATAAATAAATATTTATTTTTTTTGTTTTAAATTATTTACAAATAAATATCTATTTTTTAAAGATATAATATAATCGAGTATAATATTTCGAATGTATTCTCAGTACAATACTTATTAATTTAATTTTTAAACTTCACTAATTATTATTTATCTACTGTTAAGAAAAGTAAAAATACAGTATAATAAATGAATTTTTTTTATTTTTGTATAAAAAATGAATATTTATTTCTATATAGACGAAATAGATTGTAATAATTTTGGACTGTTTTGGCACCTATGTATAAGGGTACCCATTTGAGGATTCTAATTCTTTTTCCTTCAATTCGTTTTTTCTTTTTTTATTGAGCAAAATATACACATTCCTAACTCATTTAATTGCGTTTGACTTTAATAGTAATCAAGTCCAATAAAATTATACTCCATCCAGTTTCTTTATTTATCATTTTTATTATTTTTGTTAAAATTAAAAAATAATAAATAAATTTAAATTTAATATTAAATTATATTATTAAAATTAAATTATCAAATTTAATCGATTGTAATTTTATTAAAAAAATAAATTATATTATATTAAAAACCTAAAAATTACAGATAAATAAAATTTAAAATTTACTTAAAAGTAATACATAAAAGATAACGGATTGGAGTGCGTATGTTTCATACATTTCTTTCTAAAAATACCCAAATTCAAATAAATTTTGCATTGACCTTTATTGATTGGAATTTTTTGAGTTTTTTGTGATCAATGCATTATCCAATTGTCTAACTCAACTTTTTTTAAGAAGAGAAAAAAAATAACTCTAAGCAAAATCGAATATTGAACCATTTAATCATTTCATTTAATTATTTCAATTTATTCGGTTATTTTGGATAAATCACGATCATATTTAAAAATTGTTATGGATAAAATACAATATGCAAATCACACACACATGATATAATACAAACTGAAAATCTTTTCTAAAGATAAAGAAATAGATTTTAGAAAATTCTTTTCTTTTTTAATAAAATACTGTAAAACACTCATTAGAATTGAAATAGCTTATATTTATAGGTAAAAGTAAGAAAATTAGCCGTTTATAGTTACTTTGCTTAGTCTAAACAGAGTCTAATATAGTTTCATTCAAGCTGCTTTTTAGAAACATTTTCCAACTCATTTTAAGCAATTTCCATAATAGATGCGAGTATGTGATATTTTTAAAAGATTTTTAAGGAGACGTATTGTTTCACCAATTAAAGGTGGTAACTAAGATAAACTATCAGAAACAACTAACAACAACAGATATAATTTAAATTGTTTATGGGAAACAGGATTTTGAGCACTAAATCACAAGTGTAGGTTTGCACTTTCTCAAGCATTCCTTTTTCTGGTAGAATGAACAATTTCCAATACAACATTTTAGCTAGACAGTACTCGTTAGAACACAATGTTTGTGCAACAACACCAACCAGAATCTTATTCAACATCCACAAAAACTGAAATTTCCAATTGGGTGTTCCAAGATTGGGAATAAGGTCTCCCCTCCATTTCCTGATGCTACTTTTAGTTTGCTTAAGATCCCTCTGATAATATTTGTGTTCTGTTAACTTCCCCACTTTGGCTCCTCAAGTTGAAAGTCACTGATCTCACCCCCCTCTAGCCTCTCATGCTATAAGCAGAATCCATTGATCAAGGCTAATGCTTGTCCTTGCCTGAGTAATAATGGCGGAAAACACACGAAAAGTCTTCCATTTAATGACCACTCTGGCAGATCTCTGTATATCTGCAAAAACAATCAGTTCATCAGCATTGCCTTGCATATTAATAACACTCCCAATATTCAATTCAATGGATCGTATCAGGGCTTGTAAAGTAGATTGTTTGTAGTCTCTCTCTCTCTCTCTCTCTCTCTCTCTCAAGTCATTGCATGAAGAGACAAATTATTGAAAGATTTCATCTTATAGTAAATGACCAGAACCAAGTTCACTCGTTCCCAACTTCAAATGCTAAAAACAAGTAAGAAACCTTATCAATAGAGAACATCAACCAGAAATCTAAACACAAAATAATCCTAGGATAGCATGATGGGGAGACACAAGTATATCACCTGGTTCCTTGGGTGATCATTTATTTTAGCAAAGGCACTTACATTTCTATTGATTGGGATGTCAGAGGACATTTAAGTCCAACAGCTTTAGCCGATTCTGCAACTAGGTTCAAGTCTTTAGCCTGCATCAGACAATAATGGCAATGTAAAAACAATGACGATGACCTTTACAGTCACCCCCACAGGTCAATTTGTATAGGACAATAAATGTTAATTTATCAGACAAGTTGCACACATTAGATGGAATCCATTACCCCATCAAAACTCAGAAATTTAAAGTATGATATCAATTTTGGAGCCTCTCTTTGTTAATGGGTAAATAGAAAGAATGGTCAATTGGTGAGTAGGACTTAGTTTTTTGAAGTATGAAACTTGAAAGGTTTTAATAATGTAGGCTAAAAGCATATTCAGCCCCTGAACTCTACTGCTTTATTATATTTAGCCCTTGGTATTTAATTGTGCAATGTTGAGCCTCTAAACTGTTAATTCTGTGCTTATTTAGGACTTTCCCACCTCTTTTCCAAATATTCTTTTTAGCAAAGAAACTTTTCTTTCTTTCTTCAAGAAGGTTTTTCTGCCTACTGAAGATACCCAAAAGCTATGACACCAGAAGGTTTTTCTGCCCACTGAAGATACCCAAAAGCTATGATACAAGAAGGTTTTTCCACCTAATGAAGATACCTAAAGGCGAAGATACCATACAAGATGAGTCTGCTCTCATTAGGTGGAATCAAGGAGCTGCTGAAGGTATCCTTTCCATAACAACGGGATGCTCTCTAAAATTTTTAACTTCCTTAAATTTCTGGCAATCATTAAAATACCAAGAAGTAGCATTAAAACCCAAAGATTCTTCATTATTGAGAAAACAATTCTGAAGTTACTCCACCCAAAAGTCCATTCTTCTAAACATTTAAAAAATTCGTTCTCCTGGAATATTTAATTTTTCAGAAAACTCCTTCATAAATTAAGGTGATCAGCAGTGGCATTTAACAATAGCATTGTTGGGTCCTTGCATTTCAATTGAAACAATCAGGTGAGGACAATTACTGTCATCTAAATGTCTTGAAAAAAACACTAAGTTGAACTCCCATAGAGGTTCTTGGGGAACCTGAATCCCTAAATTTCATCAAAACCTGTCCTAGCCCAAAAAAAAAAAAGCTTCCCAGGTCACAATTATGAATATTCAAACGTTATGAGCCTCCAGAACAGAAGGGCTTACTAAAGTGTACAAGAGTCTTAGGGCTAATTCTAACACAAATGAAATGCAAGGGCATAATCAAGCAAATTTCAAAGTTTAAGGTCTTAAAAGTGCATTTTTTTCAGAATGTGTTAATGTTGATAAGCATGCCCATGAATGGAATATGAAAGGTTTCAAAAAAATATCAATGTTGAATGCTGAACAGCATGCCGTGGATGCAATGCTAAAGAGTAGGTTATGGCCTCTTACCATGAGTTTAGATGCAAATCCACCAGCATAATTTCTTGAAGCAGGCACATCTTCCATCACTCCAGGAACTGGATTATAACTATCGCTGCCATATGGAGATTGCATTAGCACCTCAAACCATTTAAAATGCAGAAGAAAGAGATGGTATCTCAATCTGGGAGAAAATAATCATTCTAGCCAGTGTCATGCCACAAAACTGTCATCTGCATGTTCAGCTTTCTCTTGAAAAGAGCTATTATTTTTCATTCTTAAAGTCTGAATCATGTGCCTCCAAATAATTAATTAACAATTTCAATAAAGAAAATATGAACTAGGAATATAAAGGATATGGCAAACCCAAGAGTTAAAGGAGAAAGATGTGAACATCACAGGGAAATCCATGCATATGACATAGGATAGACCATCAATAAGATGTTAAATGTGACTCAAAAGATCAAGGATTTTTGACTCGATTGAATTTTTCATTTTCATATTTTTGGATCAGAATTCAGAGTTTTGTTGTGAAGTTCTCCAGTGATTGTTCATCCATTTTTTTCCATTTAGTACTTCAAAGAATATCTTTTTGTCTTTTCCTTCATTTAATTTGTTTGTAAGGAAGAAATTTGAATTTCGACATCAGAAGATCGTCTAGTATGAATCAAATCGAACTCAAGATTGTGGTTGGTGCAAGAGGTTGGCTTCACTTGAAAGAAAGCTACTAAGAGTTAGAATAGATGGAAACAGCACAAAAGCATTCAATACCTACTCCAACATCGTGCAGTTGAAGAGTTAAAAACCTTTGTTAGAGTGTAAGCTTCAATCCCAAGTGACTGACCAAGAGCAAGGGCTTCTGATACTCCAAGCATGCCCACAGCCATTGCCAAATTGTTGCAAATTTTTGCTGCCTTAATAAGAAACCAGAATATGAGGGTATCAGATGCTAAAAATGAAACCTCTCACATGAGGCCAAATAAAAGTTTCCATCTGTATGCTATAATGAAACATTTAGTTTTGTGCATTGTTCTACTATATAAGCAATACAGCTAGGCCTTGTTCACAAAGAATGAATCTGAGAAATACTTTCACAGCATATATGTATGATTGTCACAGGCTATCTGTTTTCTCTATCTCGCAAAATCTGCAGCACAGCAAACATAGATAACTACCAGAAAAGAAGTTGATACATAAATAAAGATGGTCAGGGGAAAGAGTTGGATCAAAAAAAACTCAAATTGCTGGATGGGCAGCACTGGGTCCAACTTCTGTCTGACTTATTTTCAGATATGTCATTAGGATGGCAACAACATGAAAGACAGCGGCTTCAGAAACCAAGGCGCCAGTTATAAAAGGCATTAAACACAAGTACCTGATGTCCTTAAAAAACACTAAGTTCTACATTAAGCTAGAGAGACAAAACGTGATTTGTGATGAGTATCTACATTATGCAACCAGCTATATTTTCATGATCAAGTGTACATATTACAGATTATAGCAAAGCAGTTGAATAAATAAAATTTCACTTAATAATCTAGACTATCACATCCGTTAGATTTTAGCATGTTACCTTTTAGCGCCCTATAGGATTACACAATCAATATATTTCTTTCGTTCTATATCAAGAAACACTAATAGCAGCATGTAATAAGTAAAATCTTTTGGAGTTCATAAGTCAGCTTTCAGTCCTCATTAGGATGCTGCCAGTAACTGTTTTCACATGTTCCTTTATTTATAAACATGAAATAGATGATGCATTTTGAACTTTTCCATTTCACTAGAAATTTAATTTCCTCATTTTAAAAATCGGGTCAACTTTCACTCTGCAAAGATGCAGCACTTTCTATAATAACTCCATCATGCAATACTGTCCAAGTCAATGGGTTTGAACACCATAGATTCAAATTGAAGTCATAAGAATTTTAGTTGCTGATAAATCAGAAAATAAGTTCCAATTCTTTGCAAACAAGTCAATGCATTCTTCTTCATCTATCAATCTGAACATTAAAGCATGCAAATGAAAAAATCAGCAAGAAAGGGAAAAGTGCAAAAAGGCGATCTAAAATGCATATTAAATTTAATTCAAGATGTAATTTATTTACCAATCTTAGAATTAAACAGAGAGATAAATGTCCAAAATAAGAAAAATTAAGCCTCAAACAAACTTACTGAACCAGTTCCTCCTCCACCACAATAGATAGTATTTTTGCCCATTGATAGAAACAAAGGTTTTGCAGCCAGGTAAGCCTCCTCAGAGCCACCAACCTGGATGCAATACAAGCTTCTATTTAGAAACGATTTGTTACAGGGAAACAACTTGGTGTTTCCCCATCCTAAAATTTTACTGTTTAGATTCTTTAAAATGTTTCTTGTCCAAAAGCTCTCCATTATTAAATGTTGAAATAGCCTCTAATGCACTATAACCCAAATAGCATGTCAAGCAGAACCTTGAGTGAATCAATGGCCAAGGGATCATACTCTCTTAAGTATAAGTAACAAGGAGAAAAGTATAATCAGTATTTCAATTGAACTGAACTTTAACCTCAACTTCAGGTCAACTGCATGCCTCCTTGCCTCCATTCCACCAGTTGTGGACCACGTTTTCACTAAAATCTTTTACATCTATTGCATTGCAGTTGAACCTTCATAGTAGTGCATCCAAAAGTTCATAATGTGCAAAAGGTTAAAAATAGAAAGTGTATCTAATGTTTAACGAATATACAAAAAGCATAATAATTCACCACAGAGTACAGGTCTGCTCAGTTGACGTATAAGACAATACCAGTTCAACAGCCTGAATGCTGTATGAATGTTATTTACAGATGTGTTACAATCATATAGACCGTGGATCAATGAGTTTTCCAAAGAAACTATAAATCTGAAAACTGGTATTATCTTACTGGATGGTTTAGGTTTGGATTTGGTGTTTGAAACTATTTTAATGAGCAAAGTGCAGTTTAACAGTTACCAATCACTAGGGATGAGCATGGACCGGTTAACCGGTCCCTTAATAATTTTCTTAAGCCAGTCCATTACTATCGGTTAACTGTTATATCGGTTTCGATTTTTCGAATCGGTTTATCAGTTAACCATTAAAAAATTTTAATATATAAATTTAATAAATTATACAATTTATAATAAATACTTTAAAAATGAAAATAAAATTTTCATAATTAATTATAAAAATTAAAAATATTCAATATAAAACTAACAATAGAACGCTAATTATACACATAATTTTAATGTTTATTTACTAAAAATATATATTTTACAAAATTATATATCATAATATTTATAAATTGCACAAAAATTGAAAAATATAAATGTAAAATTTAAAATATAATTCATAATATATATATATATTCAGTTTCGGATCAGTTAACCATCGGTTTTTAAAATAAAAATCATAAATCTAAAATTTCGGTTCGGTTAACCTAAAAATCGGTTCAATTTCGGACCGATTTTTCGGTTAACCATACTCATCCCTACCAATCACAGCATTCAAGCTAGGTCCAAGAACATACATACAAGAGATGCACAAAGAATGAAACATTCTAGTTGAACAACGAGAAATTGTCACTATTTTTTGCCAAATCACAATGATTTATCCCAAAAGTTAGAAATTCAAAAGTTTGAAACACTAGGTTCAAATTCCAAAACAAATTATAAAATATAAAAAATAAAAACAGAAGACAAAGAAAAATGAAATTTTGGAGCTATTTTGTCAGATGACCGAGATTGTTCTACATGCATAGCCCACAATTGGGTGGTCTCCTATTGGAATGTATGAAAATATGCTATATTTTCCATCCATCTTTTCAATTTTTCCATTCAAGGATGTTGGATATCTGATGAAGAAGAAGCTATCCATGACGAGACTCAAGCCCATAGGCCCAAACTTGGAGAGTTTATGCTAGAAGATCCAAGAAAGAGGCGGGAGCTGAGAGGCTTGCTGAGCTGGCATCAGTTAGTTAGGAAAGGGGTAGGATAAGAGAAGTTATATATGGGAGTTTTGTGGGAAAAAAAAGGTGATATGTTGAGATTTAGTTTGTTAAAGTAGAATTGGGAGTGAGAGAAAAGGGGTAGCAGTGTTTGGCTACTCTCTCTGGTAGTAAGGCCCTTGCTATATTGTCTTTATGTTTTCTTTTTCTTTTTTATTGTATTGCTACGGTACTACTATGTTGTAATTGATTCCTTTCATATCAATATCACAGCTATATTTCATTTTATTCTTGTTGTGTGGCTTACTGTTTGGAGTTGATTATCATATTTTTCATCATTGTCGGATCCCTGAGCGCAAGGAGAAAAAAAAAAGAAGATAATGGAAACTTGTTTGCATTCAATGAATGGCCGATTGGAGGAGACAGAGAGCAAGGTGAACGGCCTAGAAGCATGTATGAAGGAGATCACACGATCCATTACCGAGTTTCAGACTTCCTTGGTAGTCTATCAGGCGGAGAAAAAGAAGGAGGATGCTGAGTTCAGGGAACAGGTATGAAGTTGGATGAGACGTTCTGAAAAACAACCAATTTACACGGAGAGTGCAAGGATGCCAATGGAGACCTGTCAACAACCCTTGCAAGTCAGAATGGATGAAAATGCCCAGAGACTTGCAAAGCTCACTGTTCGTCTAAATGAATTAATCAAGCCCGTTTCCGAGATCCAGACTGATAAAAAGAAAGAAATGGTGGTACAAGGTGGGAACGTCGACCAAACCATTGAAGGCTGTGAGACAGTGGCTGCAACTTTCCCAGATCTTACTGAACTGCAATCTGTGGGACGCTTAAATAGTGGATTGAAGGAAGGGGTGAAGGTTTACAAGTCGGCGAACAGAGAGGAAGCTATAAGACTAGCGTGCTTCGACGAAGCACCTCTGAAAATCGGCCTACAGGGGATGGTGTCATCCAAGTGGGTGCAGAGCTCGGTGAAGAAGAAGGAGCCGATCTTCAAGCCGCTCTCCAATACTGGGCCTTGGAGGGGTTCTAACAGCTTTGGGTCATCTCAATGGAAGCCCAATTCTACTTTTGGGTCAAGCCCAAACAAGCATCCAACCTGTCAACCAAACAACTGCCCCACCTCTCCTCCTGTTTCATTAGAATTAAATCGATGGGGACACACAAGGCAGGGAGTTTGGCACCTCCCCAAGATCAAGTGAAAGAGAGACGGAAAAAGGGGTTTCGCTTCCAATTAGTGTCTATGTTGAGATCTCAGTTTGTGGACCTTGTTAATCGTGACTCCATTGGTTTGGCAAATGATTTTCTCTCTTTGGGATTTATTATTGAGGGGGTTGACCTCGTAGCAGTTTTAAATACACTGCAAGCATCCTTTGGTGATGGAAGAAGACACTCGAGAGATTTTGAGGTGATCAAGAACCAACTATATGATGTCAAACTTCTAGCTGACCCAAAGCCTGATAGGAGAGGAATTTTGAAGGAACTTCTCATCCGTAATGATTCTCTTCAGCACAAGTGTTCCGAAGCGCACTTAATGATGACGTTGCTTGGAGAGGGTGATGAAGCAGAGACGAGTATAACAATAAATGATGTGGTTTATATGATTGATTGTGGAAAGCATAAGGAAAATCGTCATAATCCTCGAAAGAAATTGACAAGCATGATTGAGGATTGGATATCTCAAGCAACTCCAGGGCAGCGCAGTGGAAGAGCAGGACAAGTTAAACCTAGAATTCGCTTTTTCTTGTTCACACGTCAAAGATTTGAGAAGTTCCTGCGTCCTTATCAGGTTCTTGAGATGCTTCGAATGCCATTAGTCGAGTTATGCTTGCAAATCAAATTACTTTCACTAGGCCATATAAAGATATTTTTATCAAAGGCTTTGGAACCTCCAAGAGATGAGGCTATGACCTCTGCGATTTCATTGTTATATGAAGTTGGAGCTATAGAAGGAAATGAAGAGTTGACACCTCTTGGGCATCATCTGGCAAAGCTTCTTGATAAAACCTAAAACGTTTATCCGTAAAATGAAAGCTAATAGCAGAGATAGTCAAGCCGATCGTATCACTGGACCTGCAAAAAGGAGTGCCCGGTCGGAACCGAATTTTAGCACTCCGAAGCTTAAGTCGGTAGCTTTTAGAGAAAGAGTGTTTAAAGAGAGAGTCTCAGATATTTAATACTTGGAGCCATTGTGTTTTAAGCTACTTATAGGAATTCTTTGGAGAGGTACTTGAGTACCTTGGGGAGTGATAACTGACAGTCAGAATAGATGAGCAGCAATGTGACAGGAAGTGGATGGAGAGTATGGGCGTTAGCTTGTGTCAGTAGGCTAACAGGATGTGCTGTCCCATTAGTCCGATCGGACATCACGCTTTTCTGAGCTGTCTTCCTGATCGCGTTTCGCCTTTTTGCTATTGGGCTTGGGCCCTATCAAATGTTGTTGAGCCACAACAATTAGGCCTTTGAAAGTGTATTTTCTATAGTTATCACTTGTTGATGTGTTAATTGGAACGATGATGCCGTATGGTGCAAAATTCAATTGCTTATTCGGTTGCTGGTTGCTTATTCTCTTGATTTCTACATGTCTTAGCCACAAATCTCTTTTTGTTTAGCCAAAGGATGAGAGGCAAAACATTGGACAAGCGAAGCTTGCCCTATTGGCGGATACGCAAGTAATGAGGCAAATAAGAGTGATAGGCAATCTGACCACATTGTATTGAGGGTTCCATACAAGAAATGGCAGATGATTTTGGATGAGGGAGCTAGAGCAGCACAAAATTTTTGCAGTTCTTATTTCTTGAGTAGTTCAGTCATGTACATGATAAGTGACCCGAGGAGTCAATTTGGAATGCAATTGCGTAAAAGTGGGATCGATAAGGCAACTTGGGAGGATGAATTTGTCATCCGCCACCAATTTCCTCAGTTCAGTCTTGAGGACAAGACTACTTTCCCACCTGGTGGCAATGATGGAAAAGATGCTATCCATGAAGAGACTCAAGGCCACAGGCCCAAACTTGGAGAGTTTATGCTAGAAGATCCAAGAAAGAGGCGGGAGCTGAGAGGCTTGTTGAGCTTACATCAGTTAGTTAGGAAAGGGGCAGGATAAGAGAAGTTATATATGGGAGTTTTGTGGGAAAAAAAAGGGGATACGTTGAGATTTAGTTTGTTAAAGAAAAATTGGGAGTGTGGGAAGAGGGGTAGCAGTGTTTGGCTACTCTCTCTGGTAGTAAGGCCCTTGCTATATTGTATTTATGTTTTATTTTTCTTTTTTATTGTATTGCTACAGTACTACTATGTTGTAATTGATTCCTTTAATATAAATATCACAGCTATATTTCATTTTATTCTTGTTGTGTGGCTTACTATTCGGAGTTGATTATCATATTTTCCATTAATATCCTAGTTGGATTAGAATTCTATTTTTTTTATTTCTAACTAGAGTTTATTTCCTAGTTAACTTTTATTTTTCCTTGTTAAAATAGATTTAGGATTCTCTTTATTTTTTTTATAAATAGCTTGTACTTTTTAGGTTTATTCATATGAAAGAATTAATAAAAGTTTTTATTCTCAAAAATCTTCATGGTATAAGATCCATGGTCTTTATAAAAGTTGAGTTTTCTCTTTCTAAACAATAGGTAAAATATCCGTTTTTAGAAAAACATAAAGAAGTAGAGTTTTCTTTGTTGTTACATCAGAAAAAATTTCTAATTTTTTGGTATGATTTGAAAACCCTATAACACCATAATTTAGTCCCTAATTTTTTTCTAGTGTGGTATCAATCCTAGAACATCCTAATTTTTGGTGTGGTTTGAAACCCTATAACATCAAAATTCAGTCAAAAATCCCTAATTTTTTTTTATGCGGTATAAAAACCCTAAAACACCAAAATTAGGGCTTTACTATTTGATTCCAGTTTCTTTTGTTGCGTGAAGCCCTTTCCAAACAGCCTTTTCCTATCATTTTTTGACTTCTTGGATGTTGAGCATTCTCCATTACAAACCAATGTTCACGCTCAATATCAGTGTTTTGACACAAGACTTTTTCAGTGTTGAGAATATAATGGTAGGAGCCTTAGAGAATTTCAAGAATTGTTGTCATTTAGGATGTGTTATGTCACATTCCATTTTGCAAGTTGGCATATTTTATATTTATGCACCAACTTGAGAGGAAGTGTTGGATTTTCTAATTAGATTAGAATTCTATTTTATATTTCTAACTAGAGTTTATTTTCTAGTTAGCTTTTATTTTTCCTTATTAGAATAGATTTAGGATTCTTTTTGTTTTCTTTATAAATAGCTTGTACCTTTTAGGTTTGTTAAGATGAGAGAATTAATAAAGTTTTTATTCTCAAAAATCTTCAAAGGTAAAGCCACTGGTTTAATACCCAAAGCATGTACCACTCCAGCTTATTTCTTTCTAGAGTCAATTCTGCAAGGATGGATTATATGATACACAAACATATGCCCAAGAGCCAATTAAGCAAGGGTCAATTACATGATATCACCCTCCTCTCCTTTCAGTCAAGAAAGCAAGGCAGCACTGAAGCGTGGAAATGAACATGACCAAACCACTGCTAGCATCAAGGACCACAGAGATTTCACCTATGTCAACAAGCTGCATATCCCTAAACTGAGGCCACTATTCTATTCAATGCACAACAGGAGAGGAAAAAAGCTACTAAACCAGGTAGTCTCCAAATATTATTTCCGCCTTCATATAGGTGCACTACAGTAGAACTTAAAAAAAAGACTTTTCAGTGGTTGTGGAAATAGGATGATCCCCATCTGAAAGGATAGATTCATGTGGCCATTATACATTATGGAGAGAGTCAGAGGTGAAGAATACCATAAAAGTGAGTGTACCAGATTCTGCAGCAATAACACCTCCAGAAACAGGAGCATCCAACATGACAGGTTTTTCCCAATGATCTGCATATATGATATAGTTTAATGTTTAAGCACATGGACAAAAAAGAATATGATATTATTTAATCTTTGAGAAAATAAAACTACAGAATTTGAAATATGCAAAAGCAAACTCATTTAATCCCTTATATTAGTCAAGGACAGTATTCTGTCCCGAAGAAGAAAAAAAGCCAAAAACAAACAAGGTGGAAAGTAATCACTGTTGAAAAATTCATCTCAAATTGGACAAAAGATTAAAATGAATACCAAGAAAAAAATTGCTTAAGCAATACATAACTCCAAACCAATTTGTTTAAGCGAAAGGAAAAGGTTGATGGCATTTGTCAGTGAAAGCAAAAAGCAAGAGACCAGAGAAACTTAAAAGATTGATAAATATTAAGACCCCAATTCCTCTGTCCAGCATCCCTTTACTTTTTTCACTGGATGAAAATTTGCTAAAATCCATGTTGACTCAGTTTAACAAAAAAACAGAGCGGAACACCTTCTACCACCAGCATCCATCAAACTTATTATTAATGAGTTGATATTTGACTTTCTATATTTCCTTTCCCTATTCCAAGTCAATGCCATGAAACAACGTCCATGATCTATCTTTCAGTTGCTAACAATGATCATACCAGAAGAAGGATATGACTGACAAATGCTATCAAATTGTTCATTATCAAGGGTCCAACTAACCAACAGGTCAAATGAATTAAGATGTTTTGAAGTTTAGCAATTTTAATCATTGCAGCCATATATTTATACATTGTAAACCAAATTTTGGATAAAAGAGTTACTGTTTTATGATAATTATGGTCTCTGTCAGCATCACATCAAAATCAGGGTTACATGTACTGACTTGACAGCTATAACCATCTAAGAATTGGAGAATTATTCATGCTTCAAAGAAGTGCTTTCATGGATTTAGTATTTCCTCCAATAAAATAAGGAACAGAGAAAATAGGGTCAAGAGGTTAAAACAAATAAAAATAAAAAATAAAAGAGAGACAGAGAGACCTTTGTTAAGATATGTTAAGATATTTGTACTGCTAATATTCTTATAGAGTAGCATAATTATAAGGATTTGATTCATTCCTATTTTAGCTCTAGTACATTTTACACATACATGTATATTTTTCAAATGGAATGATGTGAATAAGATTCTCACTTTCACATGGTATCAGAGCCTTAGGGTTTCTTCTGTGAGATGTTCGATTTCCTCTTGTCGGTATCTTCTTCTGGATTTTCTATTTTCTGGATCTTGGTGTGAAGATCCCCTCTGCTTCTTAGGGTCACATTTTTCGGTGACCGGTTTACCTCACCGCCACCACAAGGAGGTTCGCCTCCATCGCTTTGGCCTCTACACAATTTCCGGTGACCATCGGAGCCGCGAGTGGACCAATCCAACTTCACCGTTCTTCCTCATGCGCAGGTGAGTGAGAGCGCGTGTCTTGCCCGTTGGACCTCCGACTTCATCTCCGGTGTTGCCCTGTCATTTCCGGTCAGATTCCGGTGTCCTCTTGAAGTAGTTTTCTCTGTTGATGGTATTTGATTCTCCTGAATTCCTGCTCCCGTTTCTATTCTTCAGGTTCTATTCTTTGTCCAATTTTTGTTTGTTGGGTGACTAGTTGAGAAGGTTGGATATTTGTTGGGATTTTGTTGTGTTGGAATTATATTCCTTTTGAAGTATTTGAGGAGTTTAGCTATTTATTCGTGTTGGGACCGTATCGTTTCACATTGTCTGTTCTCTAGTTGTTTGGGACTGTTTTAAATGGCTGAGACTAGTAATAAGAAAACTGTCACAAAAATTATGCTGGGTTCGTCCAAAATTACTGATCGAAAGTTAACTAGAAGTATTAATTATGCACAACGGAAGAGAACTATTCGTAGATTTGTGACTAGCGTGGATTTGGAAGATCACTTAACTAGTAATCCACCACCTAATGATGCCACTAATGCTAAAAAGAAATGGTTAATGGAGAATTATATGTTGTTTAATCAAATTCAAAATAGTTTAGATCCTGCTTTTGATGATATTGTAAATCATTGTGATAATGTCAAGAAATTGTGGGAATATCTGGAATTTTTATATGCTTGCAAACAAGATATGTCTCGTGTTCATGATCTTTAGTTAAAAATTTATCGAGCGGAACAAAAAAATCGCTTTCTGTTCCAATATTATATTGAAGTGAAACAAGCATTCGAAGAAAAGCGAGTTATGTTTCCTATTGTTGCTGACATAAAGCAAATGTAACAACAAGAGGAGCAAATTGTGGTATAATATTGTTTGGCAGGATTGGGGTCTAAATATGGTGTGGCACGCACACAATTGTTAATTAGTGGTCACTTCCTTTTTTCACTAAAGTTTATGTTCGTTTACTTCGAGTTTGTAAAGACAGCGATCTGCCTTCTAGTATAATGCCTAATGATACAGTGACATTGGTTAGTAATGCTTTGAATGGTAATTGTGGAGGCAAAAGTGGAAATGGTAGTGGTTCTGCTGCTGGAAATAGTGATAACTCTCGTACATGTCATTATTGTAGAGTTGAGGGATACATAAAAAAGAATTGCAGGAAATTGCATGGAAAACCTCCTAAGAACTCAGGTCAGATGCATAATAAAATGTTTGCCAATGTTGCTACTCAAGATGGCATCCTACCAATTCCGCAGTCGTCCTTCCCTTCTATTACCATTTCAACCGATGAGTATGCTTTTTTAACTACCACTTATGATTCACAACAGTTATCTTCTAGAATATCAGCTTTGGCTAATACAGGTAACCCCACTACTTGTCTTTCCACCTCATCTCGTAGTTGGATTATTGACTCGGGTGCTACTGATCACATGACTGGCAATACAAGTATTTTCTCTTCTTTTAAGTCTACTAATAATTTAACTTGTGTTACTTTGACCAATAGATCTACTGCTTCTGTAATTGGGCATGAGACAACAAACCCAACACACTCTCTCCCATTATCATCTGTTTTATATTTATCATCATTTTCCTTTAACTTATTATCTGTTAGCTAAATTACCAAAACTCTTAATTGTTGTGTTATTTTCTATCTCAATTATTGTCTTTTTCAAGATCTTGGGACAAAGCAGATTCTTGGTAAAGGGTGTTTGGTAAATGACTTGTATGCTCTTGAATCAACTTTTGGACTTGTGCCTCGATCCAATGTGTGCACAAGTCGTCTTCTCTTTTACAGCTTCATTGTCGTTTTGATCATCCTTCTTTTTCAATTTTACAAAAGTTATGTCCTAATCTTAAACGGGAATCTACTTTAAAGTGTGAAACTTGTCAATTTGCTAAACACCATAGAGTATCTTATTCTCTTAGACTAAATAAACGTGTTGAGTCTTCTTTTTGCTTGATTCATACTGATGTATGGGATTCTTATCCTGTTACTTACAAACTTGAATTTCGTTATTTTGTGACATTTATTGATGATTATTCGCGAGTTACTTGGTTATATCCTATGAAATCTCGTTCTGAATTGTTTACTATATTTTGTGCTTTTTATGCTGAAATTAAGACTCAATTCAATAAATTCATTTGTATTTTGAGAAGTGACAATGCTAAAGAATAAGTTTTACATTCTTTTAAATTTGATCTCTCTCAACATGGTATTATTCATCAGTCTTCTTGTATTGTTACCCCTCAGCAAAATGGTGTAGCTGAGCAGAAAAATTGTCACTTATTAGAAGTTGCTCGAGCTCTAATGTTTCAAATGCAGCTTCCTAAAGTTTTTTGGATAGATGTTTCTATTGGTTGTTTTCTTATTAACAGAATGCCCTCTTCTGTTCTTGACGGTCATATTCCATTTTCTCTTCTTTTTCCCTCATCTACACTATTTCATCTTGCTCCTCGAATTTTTGGGAGTACCTGTTTAGTTCAAGACGTACGAGCTCAGGTTTCAAAACTAGATCCTAAATCTCTTAAGTGTGTCTTTATGTGCACAAAAAGGGTATCGTTGTTACTCTCCTTCTTTAGGTCTTTATTTGGTATCTACTAATGTTACATTTTTTGAACATACACCTTTCTTTGGTTCTCCTGTGTCATCTCCTTTGTACTCTAGCGATTCAGGTGATAATTTCCTTATTTATACTGTCAGTGAACAGGTTGTTTCTCCTAGCTCTCGCCCTGTTATTCATCAAGTTTATTCTCAACTTATGCACGATCCTATCAAGACACCTCCTGCTTCGTTTTCGGATCCTCCATCTCAAGCAGATGCTAGCCTTGACCTTCCTATTGCTCTTCACAAAGGTAAACGAACATGTAACCCTGTCTCTTCTTTTGTGTCTTACCATGCTTTATCTCCTTCCTCTAAATCTTTTGTAGCTACCTTAGACTCTCTTGCTATTCCCACGTCCCTTGCTGAAGCATTAGCTCATGATATTTGGCAAGTTGCAATGAAAAAAGAGATGATGGCCTTAGAGCAGAATCATCCTTGGGATCTTATGCATTTGCCCTCCCAGAAAAAGATCATTGGCTGTAAATGGATGTTTATTGTTAAAATGAATCCAGATGGTTCTGTTGCTTGATTGAAAGTTAGATTGATTGCTAAAGGATATGCATAGACATATAGAGTGGATAATTCTGAGACCTTTTCTCCAATTGTAAAACTGTTTTTTGTTTGATTGTTAATCTCCTTAGTTGCTAATTATAATTGGCTTCTACATTAACTTGATGCGAAGAATGCCTTTTTGCATGGTGATTTGAGGGATGAGGTTTGCATGGAGGAACCACCTGGTTTTTTTGCTTAGGGGGAGTCTGGAAAGGTGTGCAAATTAAGAAAGTCTTTGTATGGTTTGAAGCAATCTCCTCGTGCTTGGTTTGGGAGATTTAGTATAGTTGTAATTGAATTTGGCCTCCAGCGAAGCGCATATGATCATTCAATGTTCTTTGCATCTTCTAGTTCTGGGTGCATTTTGTTGGTTGTATATGTGGATGATATAATGATAACTAGAAGTGATGAAGCTGGAATCACGAGGTTGAAAGCATTTCTTGGGACTCACTTTCAAACAAAGGATTTAGGATCATTGAAATATTTCTTAGGAATTGAAGTTTCTCGCAGTTGTAAGGGGATCAATCTCAAAGAAAATATTGTCTGAATTTATTAGATAGTGCTGGTTTTATCGAGGCAAAAGCATATGATGCGCCTATGATACCAAATGTGAAACTAAAAGCTGAAGATGGAGATTTGTTTAAGAATCTTGAAAAGTATAGGAAGGTTGTGGGAAAATTGAACTATCTTACTATTACTCGTCCTGATATTGCTTTTCCAGTAAGTGTTGTTAGTCAGTTCATGTCATCTCTCAGAACCTTACATTGGGATGCTGTTGTACATATTTTGAGATATCTAAAAGGTGCGCCAAGACGTGATATCTTATATCGAAACCATGGTCACCACACTATAAAAGGTTTCACGGATGCAAACTATGCAAGAGATCTTTCAGATAGATACTCTACCACTGGTTATTGTATCTTTATTGGAAGTAATCTTATTTCTTGGAAGAGTAAAAAGCAGAGTATTGTATCCTGATCAAGTGTAGAATTTGAATATAGAGTTATGGCACAGACTACTTGTGAACTTATATGGCTACGTCATTTGCTTGGGAAATTGAATTTGTTCAGTCTAAATCAATGAACTTATGGTGTGACAACCAAACAGCTATTTATATTACAAATAATCATGTATTTCATAAGAAAACCAAACATATAGAAGTCGACTGTCATTTTACTTGAGAAAAGCTAGAAGATGGATCAATCTCAACTTCATATCTCAGAACAGGGAGTCAATTAGCTGATATATTTACTAAAGTTTTACGTGGGAATCGGATTGACTATATTTGTAACAAGATGGGCATTATCAATATCTATACTCCAACTTGAGGGGGAGTGTTAAGATATGTTAAGATATCTGTACAGCTAATATTCATACAGAGTAGCATAATTATAGGGATTTGATTCATTCCTATTTTAGCTCTAGTACATTGTATAAATACATGTATATTTTTTAAATGGAATGATGTGAATAAGATTCTCACTTTCACAACCTTAAATACAGAGAGAAAGGAAGTGTATCAAGAGGGAAAGTAAATGGCAAGAAAAAAAGTGCTGACCACATATTGAGCAGCTTATATAAATTTATTCGTCTGTAAAAATTGCGGACTTCCATTAATATTCGAATCCGTTTATTAATTTTTTACAGACAAATAAATTTACATCCCTTGATTGGTAAATAAAAGTAAATAAATAAAATTACTAAAATCACAAAGAGATTTAGAAGGGATACTGATTGGCACCATATCATTGATCCAATTTACTAGAACTTTTAGCATAATATCCATTTGTAGTTTTTGAAACAAGTAAAATTCTGCATAATCCATATTTATAGCACCATTCACCCACCAAGATTATCTCATTGCTTCCTACCACCTTAAATTTCTCCATGTTTGAAAAACATCACCAATTCTACCAACAAAGAAACAGGAATTATCATCCCACTTGTCCAGTGATTACTATCATCAACTGTTCCAGTAATTACTTGTAAATTGGGAAAGAATGGAGATGGTATACTTCCTCTAACAAACTTTTGGGCAATAGTTCCGATATAATAGAAACAATAGCTTGGTCTTGTTTGCCTCAGGGTATCTTTAGATCTTTTATCTAGAGTATTTTTGCTTCTCTATCATACTTTCAGCATCTGTTAGGTTCATCCTATATCTTCCCATCACTCTCTGTGGACCTAATGTTGTAGCTACAACCCAAAGACATCTTCCGCAGTAAATTCAGGTCTTTTTCAAAATTATTGGCAGGTTTCTGTACTATAATGGCATGTTCAACCACTAGTGTGTGCAAGCAATCAACTTATCACAAAGAAAGTCAGAAAAGAATATAAATTGATTCAGCATCTAATGAAATATTTATCAAGCACACTCCAATTAAAGACCAAATAGTGGAGCAAACGGTGGGTGTTTGATTATAGGATTCTCAAAAAAACAGCTTTGTAACAACTTACAAAAGCATCTACACACACAGTGCCTGAGAGAGTAATGCAATCAAGATAAGCAAATAAAAAATTGAACTAAAATTGCATCAGGTAATCAAACACAACAAAGAAATTAATTTGTAGATCTTCCAATTAATGGTGTGATGGTTGAGAAACTATATGAATGAAATGGAAATGTAAACATCAAACATTAGTGGTCTAGATACAAACTCAATTAACAAAAGAGCTGCTTTTTAAGAACTTAAGTATACAAAGTTATACCTTTCTTTTCTTTTAGAACGAAGTTAGATACAACAGCAGCAAGCTTTCTAGATGTTTCAGGATCAATGGTAGATGAGTTTATCAACAACTGTGGTCTGAGTAGATTTCCATCTTGAAGCAGACCATTTGGTCCGGTGTAGACATCTAACACCTACATTATTAAGATTGGTCATTTCAAAAGTAGCATCATGACAGAATCAACAACAATAGAAACACAGTAAAAAATTTCAAATGTTTATGACAATATCAAACAAACATATTTTTGAGAAATACAAGTGTCTACATTGTCAAAATTACATCAATGCAAAATTTTTCTCATAGTACTAAGGTTACAGTTCTTAAATAAAAATGCTATTCTGATTAATATGATCATCTTAAGAAGCCTGCAACTTTTAAACAATATTGATGGTGACAAGAATAATTTGAGTACTATATTATGATATTTATTATCCTTTTTTTTCTGCCATTTGAGGCATGTCATAATTTAAATTTAATATAGCATAACTATAAATATTTTACAGAAACCCTTTCGCTTTTTCTCCTATTAAAAGAGGAAAAAAATTTATGAAAAATAGATATGGAATGCATAACATAAAGTCATGGAAAAGGCAAAGAAGATAATAGTGGAAAATTATGAAAACATCTGCCATATTGAGCAGTTGCACACATTCTGAATAGAGAAAAGTCTGCACACTAAGAATCTAGAGTCCTCTTCCCACTAATCGGCGCTCACCTAGGCATGTAACAATCTTTTTTCTAGAAAAAAGAAGAAGAATAAATGAATGAAAGAGAAAACGACAAAAAGATCTAGACCAAAAGATCTCCTTGAATGAGGAGACCTAACTTGTACATATTATGTTTAAAATACAGAGTATTCAATATTCATATCCAATAAATATTTTTTGTCAAAAAAATCAGCAGCTAATGCTGATAACAAGAAGTTTTAGTAACATGGTGAAGAGACGAAGCAGTACCTTTAACAAATAAATTAATTAAGACCACAAGAGGCAACATGCAACAAACAGCATGGATCCTGAACATCAAAAGAAATGACCAAATGAAACACAATACTCACATGAGATGCTGAAGGCAACATTGTGAATACAACATCACTTGCTTCTGCAACTTCAAATGGTGTTTGTTTTGTCGGAATTCCCATGTCAGTAAACATCTTAATAACATTACAATTTCTGAAATAAAATCAAAACTTACATTTGATATCAAGTGCCGATGAGTATGCTTCTATGTCCACACATTAACATGCAGGATTAGAATTATAATGCTAACAAAAAACTTACACCCTCATTAATATACTTGTCAGAATACAATGAGATAACAAATTCCAACAAAGTTCCAGTTGTTGCGCCTTTTTTTTAGATATAAACAAACTCAAATAGCTCTAGTTATTAGAGGAAAAAAATATTTGTGCCGTACATGTCATGAACAGCCACTTTGTATCCAGCCTTAATTAGGTTATTTGCCATTCTGGATCCCATATTTCCCAGGCCAATGAATCCAACATTCTGTGATAGATCAAACATATGAAAGCATAACACTTAGGAAAGAAGAAGAAGAAGAAGAAGAAGAAGAAGAAACATATGAAAGCATAACACTTAGGAAAGAAGAAGAAGAAGAAGAAGAAGGACATGACAATTTGGCCAATTACTCTACTCAAAACCTAGAATAGGGGATTAAAGAGTTCAATTATGTGTCTTTTACAGCATACTCAACTATAATTTATAAAGAAAAACAAACACCGTAGTGCCCTCCAACAGTTCAAACAGCAGAATATCTGCAATAATTTGGGCCTTGGGAATGAACATATTATTCCTAATTCCATTTCAGTGCCTTGGTCGATTTGTTACATACAGTTAACAATTTTCGAATAGCATAAACATATTATGCAACAAATGGAATACCAAAAACAAATCTTGAAAAGCGCATGGCTTTCACTTTCACAGGACTGAAATTTAAAATATACAGTCTACGTGTTCAGAGTATAATTTTTATCAAAAATTATAAATTAATATAATAGTCAACATCAAAATATAGTTCAACAGTGTCATCTTGCAATTTAATCAAATGCTATTAGTTCTAATTATATGTTTCCTTGGTCAATTTGAATGATCTTCACATCTCCAACAACAAAACAATACACAACTCAAAAACAGCCCTAAGGGGAAAATGAAAATTCCAGAATTCATATTCAAGCATTTGACTTTCTTCCTCAGAGGGCTCAAAGTTGTAATAAATAAAATTTAATATTTAAACTGGGGTTTCATAAACAATTCAAATAAACTTGAAGGAAACATAATAACGATAATAGTAAGTTACTTGAGAACTACAGTGATCAAGTGCCAATCTATTTGAGTCCTGTAAAACCCGTGGAAAGCGTTATTTATTAGCTGTTGACAACCAGATCATTTCACAAATACCAACTAGTCACAAAGCAAGTTTCTTGGAAGTTCAAAGACCAGTAATTAAGAAAATCCCATAACAAAACTCAGACCATGAGTGATTCAACTGGGATTATATAAAGACTAGGAAAAAGAAAAAACATATTAAAATGAAAAGGAAAAATTTTTAGAGAAGGGTTGCCTGAAACTGGGATGAAGATGGTGATGCAGAGAAGCTGCGTAAATGATTATATAAAGAGAATGTGGATTCAGATTTGATGGTAGCAAGCACTGCTCTCGCTCTGTTAATCGCCATGGATACTCGAGAGCCTGATCTATAATTTGATTGGATTTATAAATAAATTATCCTCCTGTCTTTATCTCATCTTGAAAGGATCTTAAAATAAATTTGCCAAAAACACACCTTTCTTTTATTTTATCGCGGGAATTATTTAATGAACACAACCATACCAATATATTTAAAAATCTAAAATACTATCGTCAGATTGTGAAATTATGCATTTTATTAATCATTATTTTTATTATCTACATTATACTAATATTTTCATTAATCATTATATTTAATATGCATTGATAACCCTTGAATTTTTAGGACGAAAGGAGCCGCTTATGCCGAATGGGAGAGTGTCGCGGTGATTTGCGCTTGTTTAGGTGGCAGGAGCAATCGGACTTGCTAAGATAAGAATCTTACAAAAGAAAACCTTGCTTAGTCGGATCAAGTTTAAACACTTCGATGATTAAATCAGTTTCAGACCTTTTTATAGGAGGATAATGTATTGTATTACAATTCTCGTATGTGTATTTTGAAAATGAACATACTATTTATAAGAGTGAAAAATTCACTTGAAAGACCTATTTTTGTGTCAGAATAGGTAGAAGGCAATGTGATTTTTGACAAGCGGCGACAACGTATGTCAGGCATTTTTAACAGGATAAGGTTGATTAGACCGATTGGACTTGTCCCATTAGGTGGACTTTTGGCGCGCCTCTAGCAGTACGCGTGAACCAGTGTGGCACTGGGCCTCTGGTGGTTTAGGCTTCTTAGCCAGTTGGGTTTTACTTCTTATTGGCTCATTTGTTTATAAAATATTGAGTATTATCATTTGTCTCCCTTCAGTTGGGTTTTACTGTCTTTTTCATCTGTCTATGTGGATTTTTTGTTGGCATTTATTTTTCGGATACACCAGTTTTGAAGGCTAGTTTTCTAGCCATTAACTTTGGGCTCATTTTGATCCTGTTGATAGAGTATTAGTTAGATATTGTGCCTTGTCGAGGGCAGGTTTTCTAGCTT
This sequence comes from Excoecaria agallocha, assembly GCA_037975025.1. NCBI lineage: Eukaryota > Viridiplantae > Streptophyta > Magnoliopsida > Malpighiales > Euphorbiaceae > Excoecaria > Excoecaria agallocha. The sequence continues at coordinate 61,431,145 of CM075809.1, read as the reverse complement.
TTTAACTTTTGAGCTCGATTGAGCTTAGCGTTCTTCCTGCTTTGCAAGTTGGGTTCCCTTTTTCTAGGTTAGCTTTTTCATGCTTTGGTGATATCCCATCAAGCGAGTATCTTGTCTTGTTTGGTTTCACGCTTTTGTGCTTCTTCTTTCTCGATGTCTTGTAAGGCTGGATATTTCTTGTCGTTCATTTTCATTATTGAAGGTTCCTGCAAAAAAGGGGCAGTACATATTCACGTAACCAAAAATTTTACCTATTTTCTAAAGAATTTATTTTTTATGCTTTTGCCATTTTGGGCGTGTTCCTTACATTTCTATATCGTAATCATTTTCGTCCCTTTGCGCTTCCTGCTTTACATTCCTGTTCCTTTGCGGTGGGATTGTTTTCTCTTAGGGGTGGTTTGTGCGGTGACCCTTTGGGGCTTTTATTCCTACTAAAAGGCGTATCAGTGCAAAATGCCAAATGAAGATAGCATAGTGACTTGTGGTGCGTTCTTGCTCATTTGCCCTGCTTTTTATGTATGGGGCTTTTTTACAAGGTTCGACGAGGCCTTGCTCATTTGCCCTGCTTCTTGTGTTGTTGTTTTAACTCTTTGAACCTTGATCATATTTTTTCTTGATGGAAAAGTGGGGTCGACTTTGTGCACTTCACACCTGTTTGGGGCTGGTATTTGATAGAGTCAATGTTGTCTCATTTTTCCCACATTTGGCTCTTGTTCTTGTGTAAGCACTCAAACGGGGTCGTCAAGGCAAAGCTGTTTTTGCCTTTTTTTTCTTTATGAGCTAGTATTCTACGGTCGCCTTTTGTATTATGGTCGGATTCTTTAGTGAATTGGTTTTTGTTTGCAAGCAAAGTTTTCCTTCGAAGTTTATCAACTTCGTATGGAGTATATCTTAATACAACGAAGTTTCTCAAAAGATTGGTTTAGCCGAATGCTTTGATTATGGAACTCTTCAGCTTTTTTACCTTTGTTATATAATGCCATTTCTTCTTTTTCTTTTTATTCTTTTTTTTAAGCTTCTCGATCTTCAGTGGTTATTAAGGCCTCTTTTTTTTTAAAGGAGAGGAGCTAATCATAAATGGATGTCCTACTATGTAAGGTTAGGGCTCTTCGAGTTTTATCTATGGCATGGAGATTGGTGCTATTTCATATCCCGATTTGGTCTTTTTGAGACTATCTATGGGGCTGATTGCCTTTCTCGATCGGCCCTAGGTTTTTTAAGCGTTCGATATTCCCTTTTTATTTTTTTATTTCTATTGATTTTTTTATGTTGGGAAAATGGGATCCACCTTTATGGGCTATAGCATTTCAAAGCATTTAAAGATGTTTGATCGATTGATCGCATTGGCTTTTCTCGAGATCTTGAGACTTGATTTTATTGTTTTAACGATCATCTATTTTCCTTTCGCATTAGTTTTCCTTAATGTTCTCTCATTCCTTCTCTTTGAAGGGCATTTTTTATTCATGGTAAAATGTTTATTGGGGGTCAAGCCTACTTCGTGTTTTTTTATCAGGTTTTGAAGATTGACTGGTCTTGATTCAATAATTTTTCCTCGATCGGTCTTGTCTTCCTTCACCGACTTTGTCAATTTCCCATATTTTAATAGGGGAGGGATTGTTGATTCCTTTGATCAAGTCTTATTGATAGTGTAACACCCTATAGTCACTAAATTCTCTAATATTTTATTACTATTAATTTCTTATTATTATTAGTATTATGTTACTATAACTTTCTACTTTCCTAAGTCAATTATATTTATATGTGTATTTAGTGTTATTAAATTTCTTGTTTTCTTCTTTATTTTTTTAAATTTTCAACAGCATGACGGCTTAAAATCATGCCACCTAAACCTGTAAAATTCAAATTACACTCCCTATATATCCATTCTTCAACTCCAATACTTCATTCAACAACACAACACTTCTAAAGATTCAATCTCACCCAAACCATTTCAAACATACATCCACATTTATTTACATATAACAATCCACTAAGTATATAATCATTTAATTTACATGCCAGTAATGTATACACATATTTTTAATACTACTACATTTGATATAATATATTTCTAATTAGCTCCCAAAATATATGTCATGCCACATTTTCCTTTTTGGATTTCTTCCATCAATGTACCTGTCCCTGCGCGCAGTTAAAACAAAACTACAGCTAAGCAATCTAAATGCTTAGTGGTGGATGCACTTACATAAAATTTCACCTAATAATTTTATTTACTATTCTAAGCAGAATTTACCAAATTGCCATTCAAAATTTTATTTAGCAAATTAATTCATAATTTATTCTTTTCATACCATAATTTTCTTTTAATTGCTATATTGGCCATTTTTCTCACTAAATTTTATTTATTTACTCAATTTTGTCTAAAATTTCAATTTAGTACCTAAAGTTGACTTTTTTTACTTTTTGACCAATTTGACCTCAATTTTGACCTGATTGACTTTCTTTGATTTCTAATTTAACATATATGCACAATTTTCATTTTAGTCCCTCAACATTTCCTTAAGGATGGCAAATTACAATTTAATCCCTAAATTTTACTTTAATTACGATTTTACCCTTTTCATCCAATTAATCACTTTAACCTTATTGTTCACCTTTTTGACCTTAAATTAACATTTCACCCTTAGTGGCTACCCTCTTTTAGTGGCTACCACTTCATTCTCTGTGCATTTATAGTGGTAATTTTATTATCCTTTTTTATTTTGACGCTTCGATTTTGGCTCCATATTTATTGGAGGTGGCCATGTGATGATATTAATGCCCCAAAGTAATTTTTCTTAGGGTTGCCATAAATAAGTGTATCTTTTTTTTTTTTGCTTCTTTTAAAATGCTTTCACATTTTTCCTAAAATGTTTTCTCTGAGGGTCCTTTATCTTTTCTTCTTTATGTTCCTTTCATGGAGCCATCTAGTTTCTTTCCATTTTAGGAAGATGAATGAAATTTATTTCTTTTTGCTTTTAGGACCTTCTTCTTTACCTTTTATTTTGCACTCTTAAGGTAGGGGTCCATTTTTTCAATTTCCCTCTTTTATTTTCCATTTTGCACCACTAAGGATTGTGGTGAAGGATTTTCAAATCGGTATTTGCCTCTTCATTTTTTAAGTTCTGACATGTCATGGGAGGGAAGAAGTCACAGCATTACTGAGGCTGATAAGAGGTGGTCTCATGGCTTGACTATAGTTATAAGAATTTTACAATGTATTTTTGTAATTGTACTTTAGTGCATCTTTGTACTTTGAGACTTGTAATGAAATTTTTTATTTCTAATGTCTTTTTTTTCTTTCTAGCTTTGGTTTGATCGTAGAAAGTTGTTATGTGCCCCCTTCTCCTCTTTTTTTGAAAGCTTGTACGACGCTTTTCATAATAGTATTGATTCTCTTAGCTTTTTCGATCGAAAATTGTTAATTATTCTAAGCAGATAACCTATTTTTGAACTTCAATTGTGGTTTATTTTTGCTTATGTGACAATTATTGAGGCATGCTTTGCCTTATATTTGATTGTCTGATAATATATTAACTCTGAGTAAATGCCATTTACTATTATAATCTTGAATGTCAATCTTTCAATTGAAGTTACAATTTTTGACGATACTTTTGGATTGGCCTTTGATTTGATCATGCCTATTTTCCAATCTTTCGATTGTGCTTGTCAAGATGAACTTGTGTGCTGATTTTGTTGTTGATTCTTTAGGCTGGGAGATGTTTTTATCAATCGGGAAGTTATCAATTGAGATTATGCCAATCATTTTGATTTGGACTTGTCGTTCAGATTGCGCCATCTGTAAGGTGGCAAGATAATTATATTTTGGGGGGGACTTTTTCCTTGTAGATGCCCTTTAGTCTTGAAGCCCTTGTAGGGCTTTTGTCAGGTCTTATATATCTACGACCATGTGTTAATTTTACGGGAGTTTATTTTTTATGTTATCCTCATCGAATCTCGATATTGAAAAGAGAAGAAGTTTTCGAGTTTGCCTTTTAGGGTAAGGCTTTTTGTGAATTTCCTATTTTTAAACTCTGATCCAATGTTAGGGATATTTTGGATCATAAAGTAGAGAGTTTGTGAAGCCTTTTTTATTTTTAAGTTATCCCTTTCAAGCTTTTCCTTTTTGCCTCTCATTTTTGCATAATCTTTATGCTGGACGATTGTTATTGGCCCCTTCTTATCTGTGGGGATTCGGCCTGGCCGATTGGGCATAAAGCTTAAATGCGACTCATTTCATCTTAGTGTAGAGTAAGTGTGCCTTTTTCATCTTAGTGTGGGGCTGGGGCTTTCTCCTCGCTGAATGGTGTTTCTCTTTCGCTTGAAGCAGATGGGAGAGCATGTGGTTTCACGATCTTCCATGATATTTCCTTTTCATAATTGGTGGGGTATCGCATTGAGGTGTGCAAGGAAGGGAGAAGATGAATTACCCATGTGGTTTGTTTGGAGACAGAGAGGGAGCCATTCTTATTGTTTTCTCCGATATCTTTTTTAGTAGGAAAGATATGCACTTATTGTGTAATATTTCAAAGGAAAGACATTTCGTTCTCTTTTAGACCAGGTGCACACTATTTCGTTCTTCTTTGATTTTGGAGTTTTGCTTTCATTTTTCTTTCTTTAACCGCTATTTGTGGTTTGTGTTAGTGTAAGCCCTAGCCCCAATGCATTGTAACGAAACACTTGAAATTAATAAAATGAGGCATTAGTTTTATCTTTTGTATTCCTGTGCATATCAATTGATAAAACTATCCAAGAATGTCATTTCGGTTTAAGTTATCATGTGTGAGGCACATGGATTGTAAGACCTTAAAATAAATGAGACTTCATTCTAAATATCCCTAGTCAGTCATTGTTATGGGAATAACAAATGAATTAAGACTAGTATGCTCTCTCTGATATTATGAGTTCTGTCTTACGGATCATTAGGACAAGAGTGTCAATCAGAGATCATAGATACATGTTAAAGAACATGGTATCTGGATTCGATCCACTCATGAGAACACTACATGGTACAAGTCATAAGTGTTTCTCATATGCAAGTTTTGTATCGGAGTTCTTAGACCTGAAATCTCTATGAAACTCTTTATGCATTACTGTGTACTTTGACATGCACCTAACGTGCTCGTAACAGAGTGACAAGTACGGGTATGATTGGGTATACATTAATTCATGTTAGAGAGCATGAGAGAAGTGAAGGGATTACCCCTCTCAATAAGAGAGAAAATATCATCAGCCACTTAATCAGTGAACTGAGAAGTGTATGGCCATACCGAGATGAAATAATGAGTAATCATTATTTATCTGAGAATTCAGTGTCATTGGAATATCAAGAAATGAATTAATATATATAAGGATGACTAGTTCCATGCCTTATATTAATTCTGATATTTATGGGTAAGGGACTATGCAAAATTGCATTAGGTCACTAAATGCCATATGCATTTTCATTTAATTTGGAATGCTATAATATCTTGCTAGAGAATATATATAGCCTTTGAATTAATTTATTAATTCATTGCCAACATTAAATAGACCTATAGGATTGCACACAAAGCATTGGGCTTAAAATGTTTAAATTAAGTATTGAGCATTAATTTGGGCTTTTAATTAAAGTCAAATTAATGTATGTAATGGGTTATAATATTGCTATTGGGCTTTGGTCCATGATAGAGAAAAATTCAGCCCACAAGGTTTAATTTCAATTAATTAATTATCTTGTGTTAATTAAGTTAATTGAGTATTAAAGCCTAAAGGAATTTAAATTAAATCAAATCACTTAAATATATAATGAAGTGACCGAAATTCCAAGATGGAATTCAAGGAATTTCGGCACATGCAATTAAGTTATATTAAGTGATTTTATTTAATTAAATGTCTTATGCTTTATTTCAAATTTGAATTTAAATTCAAAGGAGTTTAATTCAAGATATATTACTTATCTTTAGGAAGTGAAATAGTTTGAATTAATTATCTTAGGATAGTTGAATTCAAATCAAAGACTTGCCAAAGGATAAACATATATATTAAATGAAATAAAAACCCTAAAGTGAGTAGGAGTTGGCGTGAAAAGATATACCTACACACCTTGGTTTTTGCGTGAAACCCTAAGCTTTCTTCTATGGTTTTTGCGTGAAACCCTCTCTCTCTCTCAAGAATTCTTTAGCCAATTTTCACAAGGAGAAAGGATAGTTCCTCATTCTCTTGTGATCTTGGGTAGTAATAGCAACCTAAAAGAAGTACAAAATCAGATTTTGTAGCTTCAAACTATAACCCTTACACAATACCGAAAAAGAGATCTAGCAATCTCGTTTTTAAGCCGATGGTGCAAGTGTGTGTGTGAGAGTAGAGGGAGTGGCGTAAAAGGCTATTCCTTGGCATTGGTGATCGAGATCTAAGGCGGACAAAGTCATCTTAGTTGCTGGCCATCACCGAAATCAATATCTAAAAGGCATCTTAACTTGTAAGTTCTACAACCTAAAATTGCATGTTTTCGTTCCTAGTTTTGGATATGTATGGTATGTATGATAAAAATTTTTTGTTTTTCCGCTGTGCCATCATGATTACCATACCATGTCATATTCCATCAGTGGTATCAGAGCCTAGACATGCTTATTTTAGTGCTTTAGATGCATGAAAAAATTAATTAAAAATCATTATTTTGAAAACATGCAAATCTGAAATTTTCTGTTTTGAGTTTTTTGCATTGTTTTGGTGTAAAAACGATTTTAATTGATTAGATAGGTATTATAATTAATATGACATGTTAATATACTGTCCTAAGATGTTATTAGGGCTGGTAATGGTCGGATTTAATTATTTATACCTGATGGTACATGTTAATTATGAAACTAGGTGCTAGTTGGCATGTAAATTGCTAGTTTAACAACTAGTTTTCAAAATTAAATGTAAAAACGTTTTTGGCATGTTTGTAAGTGATATTTAAAGATTAATTATCAGGTCTGGACATATTTTAAATTTGGTTTTAATTCTGGTCCATGACAATTTAATTGATTAATTTTAAAATCACTTAAAACTATGACTAGTTTGTGTTTGTTACATGTTTAATCAAGATTGTTTGTTTTGTTTTGATTAAAATGGTAAAAACACATTTAGATCAGATTTGTACAGAATATTAAATCAATATTTATGGACTTATTTAGAATATTAAATGACTCATAAAATTGATTTAAATGTTTGTGCATTTTATGGCATTACATAAGCATTAAACAACTAGTTTTGTTGTTTGTTTGTTTTTGCATGAATGCCGTGTGTTATTATATGTGCTCTTCATGATTTTATTTTTAATTCATGTTAGCACATATTATATGTATTTTTAATGTTTATGGGCTGTATGACATAAAATTAAAAATGGCAAAATTGGAAATTATACTAGAGTTGATTTATGGCACAAATCTAACTAGTTTGTGTTTTGGGCTTTTAAGAGAACTTATTCAATAAGAGGATTTAGTCCATTGGGCTTCGGCCCAGGCCCATCACGGGGTCTTCTCTTAAAAGGTTCAAGTACACAATTTCCATTAATGGGCTTGGCTAAATTGATTAAAATTGGACTTTGTTTGATCCATGAATGCTATGTATATTAATTTGCTTGTTTGGTGTGATGAATGGATATGCATGGTGCATTCATGGGCCCTGGGTTTTTTTAATTAAATATGGCCTGCGTGCCATTATATTTTATTGTAAAAGTTTCATTTATTTCTTAGAATAGAATTTATTTGAAGACTTTGTAAATCAAGTCGAAGCCCACCGGAGTGGAGAAGCCCAACTCGAAGATTCTTATGTAATAGTATAAAATCTTAGTTGTAGGTTTTTGGGCCCATGTTTGTCACGCTTTACTTTATGCAATTATATATATATGCATGCTATGTATGGATGACAAAGCGTATGCCATGTAAGCCGTAATAAAATGAATCCCTAAAATAGTAAGTCACAAAGTTGCCTTCCTAATTCGAAACATGTCAAGGCATCAATCATCGGTCACGTAGACTAGGAGTCCTAGATGCGCCCGATTATCTTTGTGAGGCATGGGTTGTGAATGTAGGTTGGACTTATCATGGAAAGGGATGCCCGGACCTAGGCAACTAATAAATGGGTTGTGCTATAACATCCTAAGATGTTAGCCCATTTGATCCAAGAGTCATGTACGAGACATGATTGGAGTTTTCCTACCTAAGTAACTTAACTTGTTAGGTGTACAAGCTCAGCTTGACTAATAAGTTGTTGTGAAAAGTGGATCTTGGCCCACATTAAATCACTAACGCGAATTATTTAAAGGGATATTAATTCGGTTTGTGGGATCATAAATAAGACCTCATTTAATCTTGCTAAATTTTATTGTAGATTGAAAATGGCATCTTCAAACAACAATTTCTCATTGCGATCAGTCCTTGAAAAGGACAAATTGAATGGCACCAATTTCATAGATTGGTCTCGAAACTTAAGAATAGTTCTTAAGCAAGAGAAAAAGTCGTATGTTTTGGATGCACCCTTGCCTGAAGAACCAGGAAGGAACGCCTCTGCGGTTCAAAAGGAAACTTTTGAGACCAAGAAGAGCGACTCCAACGATGTGACCTGTCTGATGCTGGCCACTATGGTGCCTGACTTGCAAAAGCAATTTATGGACCAAGAGGCTTATGCGATCATGGTGCACCTCAAGGAGATGTTCCAAGAGCAAGCTCGTCACGAGAGGTTCGTGACAACAAAGGCTTTAATTTCTTGCAAGATGGCTGAGGGTACTCCTGTTAGTACCCATGTACTCAAGATGAAAGGGTATCTTGATACTCTTGAGAAGCTTGAGGTACAAGTGCCAAAGGAATTGGCCACTGACTTGATCTTAGGATCATTGCCTGCTGCTTATGATCCATTTGTGATGAATTATAACATGCATGCAATGAACAAGTCAGTCACTGAGCTTCATGGGATGCTTAAGAATGCTGAAGAGAACATTCGAAAGACCAATCCCGTACTAATGGTTCAAAAGGGAATTAAGAAGGGACCCGCTAAGGGAAAGGGAAAGGGAAAGGCAAAACCCAAGTCAAGTGGGAGTGCACCTCAGGCCCAATCCAAGCCCAAGGCGCCAAAACTCAAAGAGAGTGAGAGCACTTGCTTCCATTGCAACAAGATAGGGCATTGGAGGAAGAATTGCGCTCTCTTCAAGGAAGAACAAAAGAAGAATGGAGCCAAGGCATCCAGTTTTGGTATTTTTGTTGTTGAAATTAACCTTTCTATTTCTACCACTTGGGTATTGGATACCGGTTGTGGTTCTCATATTTGTTCAAATGTGCAGGGGCTAAGAAATAGGCGGTTACTTGGAAAGAATGAAGTGGACCTCCGTGTGGGGAATGGAGCACGAGTTGCTGCTATGGAGATAGGCGACTATCACCTCACTTTACCTTTCGGACTTTGTATTGTTTTGAATAATTGTTATTATGTGCCTGCTATGTGTTAGTGGTTGTGCCCTAGGCCAAACATTAGGGCCTTTATGTAATGTTAAATTTCATTTTATAAAATTGGGTTTTCTTTATGTTATTGTATTGTAGGCATGTTACATTATAATAATATTTGTAAATAACAATTTAATGTTATTTTGACTATCCCTAGTTATTTATTGTTAAATGATTGATGATAAATAAAGACTAGTATAAGTTTAATTGATGATCATGGGATGATTATATATGATGATATGAATTAATCTTATAAGTACTTGTTAGGGAACAAAGTACTGGATAGACCCGCAATGAGACACTACATGGGTCAATGTCATTAGTGATCTCACAATAGTTATGTTATTAATCCTTAGACCTGAGATTATCATAGTATCCTACATGACGAACATTATGTTTTGACACAATCAAACATTATCTTTAATCGGATAATTATAAAGATTATGATTGGACATAATGAGAATCATGTAGAGGATAGTGAATAATCAAGAAGGAATTTGTCCCTCTCTTATGAGAGAGATATCTGTCGGGCCCCTCGATAAGTAGGACTGAGAAATGCATGGCCGTGCTCAAATGAATTGATGGAGTGATCAATATCATTTGATATTATCAGTCTACTTAGTGATCGGGAAATTATATGTTTGGACTATATAAGTTTGACATGGACCATGACTTATGTTCAAACAAGATATCGTGTGACAAAGGAATTATAACATGTTCTATTAGGTTAAAATCGAATTATCGATATTCATATTATTTGGGTAGTCATAATGTCTTGCTAGAGGCCACTTATGACTTGTGGGCCCGTGATGGGATTGAGACCCACTGCCAATATAATATGAACCTATTGGGTCGCACACATAGAATGTAATGAATAGACTAAGGGTTAATTCGGGCATTTCGAATTTTATTTTGTGAAAAATTAAAATTCGAAAAAAAAAATGATGATAATGATAATATTTAAGATAAATATTATCATTACATTATTATTATTATTATTTTTAAGATAAGAAATAAGGTATTTCTTATTTTAAAATGGAATGATGATAATAATAATATTTAAGATAAATATTATTATTATTATTATAATTATCGTTTTAGGTAAGAAAATAAGATTTTTCTTATTTTAAAACGAGCCCTACGTTTTCTCTCTCTTAATTAGGGTTAGGTTAGTTGTATATATATATATGGTATGTATATATAAAACCCGAATTAAGCAAAAAAGGACCTAGCCGCCACTTAAGAGAAAAGCAAAAGAAAATCGTTTTCTTGTGTGATTCTAGAGAGAGAATAACAAAACCCTAGCCGCCAGGAAGGGAGCTAGCACCCCGGGCGATTCTGTTCGTTGCTTTCGCGTGTGGATACTGGTAGAGGGTGTCATTTCGCGTGAGATCGCACCTACAATTCGATTTATCTGCGCTACAAGAGGTTGGTAATCGTTACACTTCTCCTTTTATTGAATCAATTGGATCGCTTGGATCCGTGGTGGGTTTCCATTGTTCCGCTGCGATATTTTATTTACTATTTCGAAACCCAACACTATGAGCAGAAACATTATTTCAGTTTCATGTTTGGATAATGATGAATTTGATTTTGTTATTAAAAAGGGCAATGCTCATATTCGTCGCGAAGGCATTTCTTATGGCAATGCCATGTTGCAAAATGGCCTTTATATCCTTGATTTACAAAACAAAGAGTCCATATACAACATTAATACAAAGAGGGTTAAATCAAACGAATTAAACCCTACTTACTTCTGGCATTGTCGTTTAGGACATGCAAACGAAAAACGTATTTCAAGACTCCACAAAACTGGAGTGCTTGGGTCATTTGACTTAGAGTCTTATGACACATGCGAGCCATGTTTGCATGGAAAAATGACAAAGAGTCCTTTTAACAAGAAAGGTGAAAGGACTAATGGCTTATTGGAACTAATACATACCGATGTATGTGGACCATTAAGTACACAAACTAGAAGTGGTTTTAGCTACTTCGTGACTTTCACAGATGACTTCAGTAGATATGGCTATGTCTATCTAATGAAGTACAAGTCGGAAACTTTTGAGAAATTCAAGGAGTTTAAGAACGAAGTAGAAAACCAACTTGGCAAAAGTATAAAAGCCATTCGATTAGATCGAGGTGGCAAATACTTAAGCCAAGAGTTTGATGATCATCTAAAAGAGTGTGGTATTATTTCACAGCTCACTCCTCCTGGAACACCGCAATGGAATGGTGTGTCCGAAAGGAGAAATCGAACTCTGTTGGACATGGTTCGATCTATGATGAGTCAAGCTAATCTTCCTATCTCTTTTTGGGGTTATGCATTAGAAACTGCTGCGTTTCTATTGAACCGTACTGCAACTAAAGCAGTTGAGAAGACACCATACGAGGTATGGACTGGGAAAGAACCCAATATGTCTTTTCTCAAGATTTGGGGCTGTGAAGCACATGTTAAGAAATTAACATCTGACAAACTAGAGTCCAAATCGACTGTCTGCTTGTTTGTGGGCTATCCCAAAGAAACAAAGGGATACTACTTTTACTCACAAGCCGAGAACAAAGTATTTATTGCTCGCAAGGCTGTTTTCTTGGAAAAGGAGTTCCTTCTCAAGAAAGACAGTGGGAGTAAAGTAGAACTTGGAGAAATTCAAGTGCCACAAGCTCCTATAGAGGATGGTTTGGAAATGGGATCAAGTTCACAACCAGTTGTGGAACAAGAACCCATTACACAAGTACCTAGAAGGTCTGGTAGGGTACGTCAGGAGATTGAGAGATATGGATTTCTAATCACTGACAGTGACACTATTGAGTTAGTAGATCGTGAGGATCCTACTACCTACCGAGAAGCTATTGAGAGCCCAGACTCGGAAAATTGGCTTGAAGCCATGAAATCCGAGATGCAATCAATGTACGATAACCAGGTTTGGACCTTGGTTGATCCACCGGAAGGTGCTAAGGTAATTGAATGCAAGTGGCTATTCAAATTCAAAGCTGATAAGACCTACAAAGGTAGACTAGTAGCAAAAGGTTTTCGACAAACTCATGGCGTAGACTATGATGAGACCTTTTCGCCTGTAGTCATGCTCAAATCCATTAGGATCTTGCTTGCCATAGCTGCATATCATGATTATGAGATATGGCAAATGGATGTCAAAACTGCTTTCCTCAACGAAAATTTACTTGAGGATGTGTATATGACACAGCCTGAAGGTTTTGTCAATCCTAAGCATCCTAAAAAGGTTTGCAAGCTTCAAAAATCCATTTATGGATTAAAGCAAGCATCCCAAAGTTGGAATCTTCGTTTTGATGAGGTAGTCAAAGAATTTGACTTCATCAAGAACGAAGATGAGCCTTGTGTGTACAAGAAGGTTAATGGGAGCATAGTAGTATTTCTGGTCCTATATGTGGACGACATCCTTCTCATTAGGAATGATATTCCAACATTGCAAAAGGTTAAGCAATGGTTGGGAAAATGTTTCTCAATGAAAGACTTAGGTGAAGCCGAGACAATACTTGGTATTCGAATCTATAGAGATAGATCGAATCGGCTTTTGGGACTAAGTCAAGAAAAGTACATAGACAAAGTACTAAAGCATTTTAGTATGGGAGACTCAAAGAAAGGGTACATACCTTTGGCTTTGGGAGTTCCTTTGACTAAAGAACAGTGCCCTAAAACCAAAGAGGAAAGGGACAGCATGAAGAGAATCCCATATGCATCTGCTATTGGATCTATCATGTACGCTATGTTATGTACTAGGTTGGATGTTGCTCATGCACTGAGTATAACCAGTAGGTTTCAGCAAGACCCTGGTGAGAAGCACTGGTCTGCTATAAAAGGGATCCTTAAGTACCTGCGAAGGACTAAGGATCACTTCTTAGTGTATGGTGGTCAAGAAGAGCTCGTCATACAAGGTTATGCCGATGCTGCTTTTCAGACCAGCACTCAGGATTCTAGATCGCAATCTGGATTTGTTTTTGTTTTAAACGATGGTGTTGTCAGCTGGAGAAGCTCAAAGCAAGAGACCGTTGCCGACTCAACTACAGAATCTGAGTATATTGCAGCAAGTGAGGCTGCAAAAGAGGTTGTTTGGATTAAAAATTTCATTAATGGATTAGGAGTGGTCCCAAGCATCCTAGATCCATTAGAAATTTTCTGTGACAATAACGGGGCCATTGCACAGGCCAAGGAGCCCCGGTCACACCAGAAATCCAAACACATACTCAGGAGGTACCACTTGATCAGAGAAATCATTAATCGTGGGGATGTCAAGGTTAGCAAGATATCAAGTGAAGACAATGTAGCAGATCCTTTGACGAAACAGTTACGTCCAAATCTGCACGAAGCTCATTTGAGAGCGTTCGGTCTTAGGGCTATGCCCAATTGGGACTAGTGCTAGTGGGAGATTGTTAGTGTAAGCCCTAGCCCCAATGCATTGTAACGAAACACTTGAAATTAATAAAATGAGGCATTAGTTTTATCTTTTGTATTCCTGTGCATATCAATTGATAAAACTATCCAAGAATGTCGTTTCGATTTAAGTTATCATGTGTGAGGCACATGGATTGTAAGACCTTGAAACAAATGAGACTTCATTCTAAATATCCCTAGTCAGTCATTGTTATGGGAATAACAAATGAATTAAGACTAGTATGCTCTCTCTGATATTATGAGTTCTATCTTACGGATCATTAGGACAAGAGTGTCAATCAGAGATCATAGATACATGTTAAAGAACATGGTATCTGGATTCGATCCACTCATGAGAACACTACATGGTACAAGTCATAAGTATTTCTCACATGCAAGTTTTGTATCGGAGTTCTTAGACCTGAAATCTCTATGAAACTCTTTATGAATTACTGTGTACTTTGACATGCACCTAACGTGCTCGTAACAGAGTGACAAGTACGGGTATGATTGGGTATACATTGATTCATGTTAGAGAGCATGAGAGAAGTGAAGGGATTACCCCTCTCAATAAGAGAGAAAATATCATTAGCCACTTGGTCAGTGAACTGAGAAGTGTATGGCCATACCGAGATGAAATAATGAGTAATCATTATTTATCTGAGAATTCAGTGTCACTGGAATATCAAGAAATGAATTAATATATATAAGGATGACTAGTTTCATGCCTTATATTAATTCTGATATTTATGGGTAAGGGACTATGCAAAATTGCATTAGGTCACTAAATGCCATATGCATTTTCATTTAATTTGGAATGCTATAATATCTTGCTAGAGAATATATATAGCCTTTGAATTAATTTATTAATTCATTGCCAACATTAAATAGACCTATAGGATCGCACACAAAGCATTGGGCTTAAAATGTTTAAATTAAGTATTGAGCATTAATTTGGGCTTTTAATTAAAGTCAAATTAATGTATGTAATGGGTTATAATATTGCTATTGGGCTTTGGTCCATGAGAGAGAAAAATTCAGCCCACAAGGTTTAATTTCAATTAATTAATTATCTTGTGTTAATTAAGTTAATTGAGTATTAAAGCCTAAAGGAATTTAAATTAAATCAAATCACTTAAATATATAATGAAGTGACCGAAATTCCAAGATGGAATTCAAGGAATTTCGGCACATGCAATTAAGTTATATTAAGTGATTTTATTTAATTAAATGTCTTATGCTTTATTTCAAATTTGAATTTAAATTCAAAGGAGTTTAATTCAAGATATATTACTTATCTTTAGGAAGTGAAATAGTTTGAATTAATTATCTTAGGATAGTTGAATTCAAATCAAAGACTTGCCAAAGGATAAGCATATATATTAAATGAAATAAAAACCCTAAAGTGAGTAGGAGTTGGCGTGAAAAGATATACCTACACACCTTGGTTTTTGCGTGAAACCCTAAGCTTTCTTCTATGGTTTTTGCGTGAAACCCTCTCTCTCTCTCAAGAATTCTTTAGCCAATTTTCACAAGGAGAAAGGATAGTTCCTCATTCTCTTGTGATCTTGGGTAGTAATAGCAACCTAAAAGAAGTACAAAATCAGATTTTGTAGCTTCAAACTATAACCCTTACACAATACCGAAAAAGAGATCTAGCAATCTCGTTTTTAAGCCGACGGTGCAAGTGTGTGTGTGAGAATAGAGGGAGTGGCATAAAAGGCTATTCCTTGGCATTGGTGATCGAGATCTAAGGCGGACAAAGTCATCTTAGTTGCTGGCCATCACCGACATCAATATCTAAAAGGCATCTTAACTTGTAAGTTCTACAACCTAAAATTGCATGTTTTCGTTCCTAGTTTTGGATATGTATGGTATGTATGATAAAAATTTTTTGTTTTTCCGCTGTGCCATCATGATTATCATACCATGTCATATTCCATCAGTTTGTCCATGTAGTCCCGTAGACTTTCATGAAATTTTATGCTTTGGCCTTTTTCACATAGCAACAAGCCCACATTTCTTCCTATAGTGCAAAATCGGGCACCTTTTGCTTAGCTATCGACCTCAACGAAAGCACCAAATGATAATCTTGGGGTTTTTAGGAAGAAATGAGCCACATATGGCGAATGGGAAAGTGCCGTAGTGATTTGCACAAGTTTGGGTGGTAAGAGCAATCGAGCTTGATAAGATGAGAATCCTACAAAAGAAAAGATTGTCCGGGTGGACCAAACTTGAACACTCCAATGATTAAGTCAGTTTTAGACCTTTTTATAGGGTAGAAATGTATTGTATTAGAATTCTCGTGCGTGTGTTTTAAAAATGAACTTGGTATTTATAGGAGTGAAAAATT
This sequence comes from Excoecaria agallocha, assembly GCA_037975025.1. Classification (NCBI taxonomy): domain Eukaryota; kingdom Viridiplantae; phylum Streptophyta; class Magnoliopsida; order Malpighiales; family Euphorbiaceae; genus Excoecaria; species Excoecaria agallocha. The sequence continues at coordinate 61,414,923 of CM075809.1, read as the reverse complement.
CACTTGAGAGATCTAATTCTATGTCAGAATAGGTAGGAGGTGATATGATTTTTGACAAGCGGCGACATCGTGTGTCATGCATTTCTGACAGGATAATGCCATCTAGGCCAATTGAACTTTTCCTATTAGGTGGACTTTTGGTGAGACTTTGGCAATATGACACGGGGCCTTTGGTGGTTTAAGCTTTTTAGCCAATTGGGTTTTAATTCTTATTGGAATATTTGTTTATGAAATATTGAGTATTATCATGCATTTTCTTCACTATATTAATTTTCATTAAATATAAGAGATCATATTTTAATTTATTCAAAAAAAATTATAAAAATTTAAAAATTAATAATAGTTTTAAATATTTATAAAAAATAAAATAGTAAAAATTGAAATAAGATGAAAAAAATACCACAACATAGCAATTTGACAAAGCAATTTTTGTATAAAATACTTCTTTATATTTGTTCTTATACATATTAAATTAATAATCCACTACGTTATTAAATACTTATACTATAAACACAAAATTTATGTTACATTTTTCTTTAACATTACAACATAAAATCTAAGAATTTATTTGGTGACTGGAATTGATGACAATATTTATCATTTGCAAATTTATTTTTTCATAATACATGTTTAATGGTAAGAAGTGTAAAATTTGAATTTTGGTCAATTGAAAAAATAATTAAACTTTCAACCAAGTATAGGTGATTTTTCATCTACAAATTTATGATTTGTTGAAAAATAAAATATTTAAGCTTATTCTAATAAAATTAGTCAATTTACATCTATCTATATTTATATAACAAACCTGGCTTTTATAAATTTGGACTTAGATTCTATATAATTGTAAACAAATGTACTTCCAAGCCCCTATAATTTCCATGAAAACAAGAATCTCCCATTTAATTGTACAAAAGAGAGAATAGTAAAACTTTTTTGAAATAGGAGAAGTGGGAATTTCAAAAGAACAAAAAAAAAATTAAAATAAAGCACCAACATTGATGTTACTAAATTGAATGGTTGAAAACAAAAATCAAGAATTCAATTACTCATTATTAAGGAAGACAAAATCATTAAATAAAAATAAAGAGAATTTGCCTTCTTTATGAGCTTGCACAGTGTAAATCTAAGAAGAATTTACACAAAATACGCCTTTTTAATCCCATTTTTAAAAATTACATCCATCAATTTTAAAATTTTAAGAATACGCTTTTTTTGATTTTAAATTTTTAAAAATATTTCTTCTTATATTAAGGCCTGATTAGGTATTCTATTCTCTTTTAATTTCTCATTGCTTGTTATCTTAGAACAATGCTCCATCTTCATCAAGTCGAAGGCAACTCCGTTCAATTCTCTAATTTTGCTATCATCAACGTTGTGTTCCTTGTGGTATTCATCGTTATAGTCTTATTTAGGTTTATTTTGCCTTTTTTTCGATTAATTTTTTTTATCTCTAATTTAAGTTTATTTCTCCATTTTCATCAAGTCAAAGGCAACTCTTTTTATTTTTTTACTATCGAATGTGAGATATTGCTTTGCAGAAGTTTGTTTTTGTTCTAGTTTTTTGTCATTAAAAGTCTAGTTGTTTGCCATTTTTATGCTCTGTTGGTAGAGGTGTTATAATTGGTTGACAAAAATTTACTCATTTCCTAGTTGGTTTCTTGTTTAATGAAGTGGACAATGTTATGTTTTCAAAGTCTTGCGAGTGTTTGTTAAAAGTCCTTATAGAAACCAACATAGAGCTAGAAGCATATGATAAAATTTTTTTGCTATGAACTTTTGTTAATTTTTCTTTCCATACCTTCAGGTGTAATCCAACCATCAATCTTGAACATTTTTTGTCAGTATCCAACAGACGGTATATATTAGTCATTTTATGTCTAATTAACATTGAAAGGCCAACATGTATGATTTATTTTTGGTCATGACAAAAAAGGGCTTGAGGTGGTGAATTTTCTATTTTAATTTAGCAATTTGATTTATATATGTATCCTTCTTTGTATCCTTAATTGTTGTATTTTTATTTTTGATTTCTAGTTCTTTTGGTGGAAACTACTTTTTTCCACCATTTTACGTTTCCAAACCATTATTAACTTATAGCAAGCAACAAGAGTTATGTTTTTCCCTTTTTCCAGTAACATTGAAGTTGGGATCATTACCTAATAGAATTGCCCATGGTTTGAAACTATTTAATAGTTACTTTTGATGGAATATGACATGGTATGAATGTGATGATAGCACAGCGGAAAAACAAAAATTTTTATCATACATGCCATACAATTCCATGACAAGAATCGAAATATGCAATTTTAGAGTTTTAAACTTACAACTTTAGATGCCTTTAAAACTTGATTTTGATGATGACCAGCAACTAAGAAGGATATGTCCACCTTAGATCTTCACCACCAATGCCAAGGAACAACCTTTACGCCACTCCCTCTATTCTCACACACACAGTTGCAAAGATGGCTTAAAATCAAGAGTGCTAGCTCTATGATTGTGTATTCGGCAATGGGAATGATTTGAAGCCACAAGATCTGATCTTGTTCTTCCTTTAGGTTACTGTTTCAGCCCGAGAACACAAGAGAACAAGAAAGATTTCTTTCCCCTTGAGTATTTCAGCCAAGCGAGAAAAATAGCAAAACGGCCTGCCCTTTTATTCATTTAATTCATTAATATATATCACTTAATTTAGGTCAAGTGTGAGTGCCGAAAATTAAGTGTTAATTTCAGCCTCCATCACTTCCTAATTAAGAGATATATCTTAATTTAAATTCTATTAGAATTTAAATTCAAATGGCATCAGTCATTTAATCAAAACAAACTTACTTATTTAAGGTGATAAGTTGCCGAATTCAACTAGTATTTTAGTTTGAATTTGGCTACTTTAATTCCCTCTCAAGTATTATATTTTGATTAAATACAAATTAGGATTTAATACTCAATTAACTTAATTATACATAGATAATTAATCAATTGAAATTAAACCTAGCACATGCCAACAAATTTCTCTCGTGACCAACTGTTAACAGATTTGCCTAAAACAGCAAGCTGTTTTAGGCAAAAAGACAGTTTAATATATTTGCCTAAAACAGTTAGCTGTTTTAGGCAAAAAACTCGTTTCACAGATTTGCCTAAAACAGCAAAATCGTGGCTTAACAAATTTGCCTAAAACAGCTAGCTGTTTTAGGCAAAATCGCACCTTGACAGTTTTGCCTAAAACAGCTAGCTGTTTTAGGCAAAAAAACTGTTTTTACAGATTTTCCTAAAACAGTTTAGGCAAAAATCTGTTTACCCATTTTATGCATTAATTTAACTTTAAATAAAAGTCCAACTTAATTCCCAATACACAATTTAAATATTTTAAGCCCAATGCTTTGTGTGCGATCCTATAGGTCCATTTAATGTTGGCAATGAATTAATAAATTAATTCAAAGGCTATATATATTCTCTAGCAAGATATTATAGCATTCCAAATTAAATGAAAATGCATATGGCATTTAGTGACCTAATGCAATTTTGCATAGTCCCTTACCTATAAATATCAGAATTAATATAAGGCATGGAACCAGTCATCCTTATATATATTAATTCCTTTCTTGATATTCCAGTGACACTGAACTCTCAGATAAATAATGATTATTCATTATTTCATCTCGGTATGGCCATAAACTTCTCAGTTCACTGATCAAGTGGCCGATGATATTTTCTCTCTTAATGAGAGGGGTAATCCCTTCACTTCTCTCATGCTCTCTAACATGAATCAATGCATACCCAATCATACTCGTACTTGTCACTCTGTTACGAGTACGTTAGGTTTATGTCAAAGTACACAGTAATTCATAAAGAGTTTCATAGAGATTTCAGGTCTAAGAACTCCGATACAAAACTTGCATATGAGAAACACTTATGACTTGTACCATGTAGTGTTCTCATGAGTGGATCTAATCCAGATATCGTGTTCTAAACATGTATTTATGATCTCTGATTGATACTCTTGTCCTTATGATCCGTAAGACAGAACTCAACTTATCAGAGAGAGCATACTAGTCTTAATTCATTTGTTATTCCCATAACAATGATTGACTAGGGATATTTAGAATGAAGTCTCATTTGTTTCAAGGTCTTACAACCAAGTGCCTCACACATGATAACTTAAACTGAAATAACATTCTTGGATAGTTCTATCAATTGATATGCACAGGAATACAATAGATAAAACAAATGCCTCATTTTATTAATTTCAAGTGTTTCGTTACAATGCATTGGGGCTAGGGCTTACACTAACAATCTCCTACTAGCACTAGTCCCAATTGGGCACAGCCCTAAGACCGAATGCTCTCAAATGAGCTTCGTGCAGATTTGGACGTAACTGTTTCATCAAAGGATCTGCTACATTGTCTTCACTTGCTATCTTGCTAACCTTGACGTCCCCACGATCAATGATTTCTCTGATCAAGTGGTACCTCCTGAGTATGTGTTTGGATTTTTGGTGTGACCGGGGCTCCTTTGCCTGTGCGATGGCCCCGTTGTTGTCACAGAAAATTTCTAATGGATTTAGGATGCTTGGGACCACTCCTAATCCAGTAATGAAATTTTTAATCCAAACAGCCTCTTTTGCAGCCTCACTTGCTGCAATATACTCAGATTCTGTAGTTGAGTCAGCAACGGTTTCTTGCTTTGAGCTTCTCCAGCTGACAGCACCACCGTTCAAAACAAAAACAAACCCAGATTGCGATCTAGAATCCTGAGTGCTGGTCTGAAAAGCAGCATCGGTATAACCTTGTATGACGAGCTCTTCTTAACCACCATACACCAAGAAATGATTCTTAGTCCTTCGCAGGTACTTCAGAATCCCTTTTACAGCAAACCAGTGCTTCTCACCAGGGTCTTGCTGAAACCTACTGGTTATACTCAGTGCATGAGCAACATCCAATCTAGTACATAACATAGCGTATATGATAGATCCAATAGCAGATGCATATGGGATTCTACTCATGTTGTCCCTTTCCTCTTTTGTTTTAGGGCACTGTTCTTTAGTCAAAGGAACTCCCAAAGCCAAAGGTATGTACCCTTTCTTTGAGTCTCCCATACTAAAACGCTTTAGTACTTTGTCTATGTACTTTTCTTGACTTAGTCCCAAAAGCCGATTCGATCTATCTCTATAGATTCGAATATCAAGTATTGTCTCGGCTTCACCTAAGTCTTTCATTGAGAAACATTTTCCCAACCATTGCTTAACCTTTTGCAATGTTGGAATGTCATTCCCAATGAGAAGGATGTCGTCCACATATAGGACGAGAAATACTACTATGCTCCCACTAACCTTCTTGTACACACAAGGCTCATCTTCGTTCTTGATGAAGTCAAATTCTTTGACTGCCTCATCAAAACGAAGATTCCAACTTCGGGATGCTTGCTTTAATCCATAAATGGATTTTTGAAGCTTGCAAACCTTCTTAGGATGCTTGGGATTGACAAAATCTTCAGGATGTGTCATATACACATCCTCAAGTAAATTTCCGTTGAGGAAAGCAGTTTTGACATCCATTTGCCATATCTCATAATCATGATATGCAGCTATGGCAAGCATGATTCTAATGGACTTGAGCATGACTACAGGCGAAAAGGTCTCGTCATAGTCTATACCATGAGTTTGTCGAAAACCTTTTGCTACTAGTCTACCTTTGTAGGTCTTATCAGCTTTTAGTTTGAATAACCACTTGCATTCAATTACCTTAGCACCTTTTGGTGGATCAACCAAGGTCCAAACCTGGTTATCGTACATTGATTGCATCTCGGATTTCATGGCTTCAAGCCCATTTTCCGAGTCTGGGCTTGCAATAGCTTCTTGGTAGGTAGTAGGATCCTCACGATCTACTAACTCAATAGTGTCACTGTCAGTGATTAGAAATCCATATCTCTAAATCTCCTGACATACCCTACCAGACCTTCTAGGTACTTGTGTAATGGGTTCTTGTTCCACAACTGGTTGTGAACTTGATCCCATTTCCAAACCATCCTCTATAGGAGTTTGTGGTGCTTGAATTTCTCCAAGTTCTACTTTACTCCCACTGTCTTTCTTGAGAAGGAACTCCTTTTCCAAGAAAACAGCCTTGCGAGCAACAAATACTTTGTTCTCGACTTGTGAGTAAAAGTAGTATCCCTTTGTTTCTTTAGGATAACCCACAAACAAGCAGACAGTCGATTTGGACTCTAGTTTGTCAGATGTTAATTTCTTAACATGTGCTTCACAGCCCCAAATCTTGAGAAAAGACATATTGGGTTCTTTCCCAGTCCATACCTCGTATGGTGTCTTCTCAACTGCTTTAGTTGGAGTACGGTTCAATAGAAATGCAGCAGTTTCTAATGCATAACCCCAAAAAGAGATAGGAAGATTAGCTTGACTCATCATAGATCGAACCATGTCCAACAGAGTTCGATTTCTCCTTTCGGACACACCATTCCATTGCGGTGTTCCAGGAGGAGTGAGCTGTGAAATAATACCACACTCTTTTAGATGATCATCAAACTCTTGGCTTAAGTATTCGCCACCTCGATCTGATCGAATGGCTTTTATACTTTTGCCAAGTTGGTTTTCTACTTCGTTCTTAAACTCTTTGAATTTCTCAAAAGTTTCGGACTTGTACTTCATTAGATAGACATAGCCATATCTACTGAAGTAATCTGTGAATGTCACGAAGTAGCTAAAACCACCTCTAGCATGTGTACTTAAAGGTCCACATACATTGGTATGTATTAGTTCCAATAAGCTATTAGTCCTGTCACCTTTTTTATTAAAAGGACTCTTTGTAATTTTTCCATGCAAACATGGCTCGCATGTGTCATAAGACTCTAAGTCGAATGACCCAAGCACTCCAGTTTTGTGGAGTCTTGAAATGCATTTTTCGTTTGCATGTCCTAAACGATAATGCCAGAAGTAAGTAGGGTTCAATTCGTTTGATTTAACCCTCTTTGTATTAATGTTGTATATTGACTCTTTGTTTTGTAAATCAAGGATATAAAGGCCATTTTGCAACATGGCATTGCCATAAGAAATGCCTTGGCGACGAATATGAGCATTGCCATTTTTAATAACAAAATCAAATTCATCATTATCCAAACATGAAACTGAAATAATGTTTCTGCTCATAGCAGGCACATAATAACAATTATTCAAAACAATACAAAGTCCGGAAGGTAAAGTGAGGTGATAGTCGCCTATCTCCATGGCAGCAACTCGTGCTCCATTCCCCACACGGAGGTCCACTTCATTCTTCCCAAGTAACCGCCTATTTTTTAGCCCCTGCACATTTGAACAAATGTGAGAACCACAACCGGTATCCAATACCCAAGTGGTAGAAATAGAAAGGTTAATTTCAACAACAAAAATACCAGAACTGGATGCCTTGGCTCCATTCTTCTTTTGTTCTTCCTTGAAGAGAGCGCAATTCTTCCTCCAATGCCCTATCTTGTTGCAATGGAAGCAAGTGCTCTCACTCTCTTTGAGTTTTGGTGCCTTGGGCTTGGATTGGGCCTGAGGTGCACTCCCACTTGACTTGGGTTTTGCCTTTCCCTTTCCCTTTCCCTTAGCAGGTCCCTTCTTAATTCCCTTTTGAACCATTAGTACGGGATTGGTCTTTCGAATGTTCTCTTCAGCATTCTTAAGCATCCCATAAAGCTCAGTGACTGACTTGTTCATTGCATGCATGTTATAATTCATCACAAATGGATCATAAGCAGCAGGCAATGATCCTAAGATCAAGTCAGTGGCCAATTCCTTTGGCACTAGTACCTCAAGCTTCTCAAGAGTATCAAGATACCCTTTCATCTTGAGTACATGGGTACTAACAGGAGTACCCTCAGCCATCTTGCAAGAAATTAAGGCCTTTGTTGTCACGAACCTCTCGTGACGAGCTTGCTCTTGGAACATCTCCTTGAGGTGCACCATGATCGCATAAGCCTCTTGGTCCATAAATTGCTTTCGCAAGTCAGGCACCATAGTGGCCAACATCAGACAGGTCACATCGTTGGAGTCGCTCTTTTTGGTCTCAAAAGTTTCCTTTTGAACTGCAGAGGCGTTCCTTCCTGGTTCTTCAGGCAAGGGTGCATCCAAAACATACGACTTTTTCTCTTGCTTAAGAACTATTCTTAAGTTTCGAGACCAGTCTATGATATTGGTGCCATTCAATTTGTCCTTTTCAAGGACCGATCGCAATGAGAAATTGTTGTTTGAAGATGCCATTTTCAATCTACAATAAAATTTAGCAAGATTAAATGAGGTCTTTATGATCCCACAAACCGAATTAATATCCCCTTAAATAATTCGCGTTAGTGATTTAATGTGGGCCAAGATCCACTTTTCACAACAACTTCTTAGTCAAGCTGAGCCTGTACACCTAATAAGTTAAGTTACTTAGGTAGGAAAACTCCAATCATGTCTCGTACACGACTCTTGGATCAAATGGGCTAACATCTTTAAGATGTTATAGCACAACCCATTTATTAGTTGCCTAGGTCCGGGCATCCCTTTCCATGTTAAGTCCAACCTACATTCACAACCCATGCCTCACAAAGATAATCGGGTGCATCTAGGACTCCTAGTCTACGTGACCGATGATCGATGCCTTGACATGCTTCGAATTAGGAAGACAACTTTGTGACTTACTATTTTTAGGGATTCATTTTATTACGGCTTACATGGCATACGCTTTGTCATCCATACATAGCATGCATATATATATAATTGCATAAAGTAAAGCATGACAAACATGGGCCCAAAAACCTACAACTAAGATTCTATACTATTACATAAGAATCTTCGAGTTGGGCTTCTCCACTCCGGTGGGCTTCGTCTTGATTTACAAAGTCTTCAAATAAATTCTATTCTAAAAAATAAATGAAACTTTTACAATAAAATATAATGGCACGCAGGCCATATTTAATTACAAAAACCCAGGGCCCATGAATGCACCATGCATATCCATTCATCACACCAAACAAGCAAATAAATATACATAGCATTCATGGATCAAACAAAGTCCAATTTTAATTAGTTTAGCCAAGCCCATTAATGGAAATTGTGTACTTGAACCTTTAAGAGATGACCCCGTGATGGGCCTGGGCCGAAGCCCAATGGACTAAATCCTCTTATTGAATAAGTTCTCTTAAAAGCCCAAAACACAAACTAGTTAGATTTGTGCCATAAATCAACTCTAGTATAATTTCCAATTTTGCCATTTTTAATTTTATGTCATACAGCCCATAAACATTAAAAATACATATAACATGTGCTAACATGAATTAAAAATAAAATCATGAAGAACACATATAATAACACACGGCATTCATGCAAAAACAAACAAACAACAAAACTAGTTGTTTAATGCTTATGTAATGCCATGAAATGCACAAACATTTAAATCAATTTTATGAGTCATTTAATAATCTAAATAAGTCCATAAATATTGATTTAATATTCTGTACCATTTTAATCTAAATGTGTTTTTACCATTTTAATCAAAACAAAACAAACAATCTTGATTAAACATGTAACAAACACAAACTAGTCATAGTTTTAAGTGATTTTAAAATTAATCAATTAAATTGTCATGGACCTGAATTAAAACCAAATTTAAAATATGTCCAGACCTGATATTTAATCTTTAAAAATCACTTACAAACATGCCAAAATCAATTTTACATTTAATTTTGAAAACTAGTTGTTAAACTAGCAATTTACATGCCAACTAGCACCTAGTTTCATAATTAACATTTACCATCAGGTATAAATAATTAAATCCGACCATTACCAGCCCTAATAACATCTTAGGACAGTATATTAACATGTCATATTAATTATAATACCTATCTAATCAATTAAAATCGTTTTTACACCAAAACAATGCAAAAAACTCAAAACAGAAAATTTCAGATTTGCATGTTTTCAAAATAACGATTTTTAATTAATTTTTTCATGCATCTAAAGCACTAAAATAAGCATGTCTAGGCTCTGATACCACTGATGGAATATGACATGGTATGATAATCATGATAGCACAGCGGAAAAACAAAAATTTTTATCATACATACCATACATATCCAAAACCTAGAAACGAAAACATGCAATTTTAGGTTGTAGAACTTACAAGTTAAGATGCCTTTTAGATATTGATTTCGGTGATGGCTAGCAACTAAGATGACTGTGTCCGCCTTAGATCTCGATCACCAATGCCAAAGAATAGCCTTTTACGCCACTCCCTCTATTCTCACACACACAATTGCACCGTCGGCTTAAAATCGAGATTGCTAGCTCTCTTTTAAGGTATTGTGTAATGGCTATGGATTGAAGCTACAAAATTTGATTTTGTACTTCTCTTAGGTTGCTATCACTACCCAATAACACAAGAGAATGAGGAACTATCCTTTCTCCTTGTGAAAAATTGGGCCAAAAGAATTGAGAGAGGAAGAGATGAAATTCACGCCAATTGCATAGAAGAACTAGGGTTTGCGCCAACTTCTTCTCATTTGCTCCTAGGGTTTTATTTCTTTATATATCATTATCTTTTAGGCAAGTGTTTTCATCTGAATTTACTACCTTAAGATAATTAATTCAAACTCTATCACTTCCTAAAGATAAGTCATATATTTTGAATTAAACTCCTTTGAATTTAAAATTCAAATTTGAAATAAAACATAAGACATTTAATTAAATGAAATCACTTAATTAAATAAACAACATGTGCCAAAATTCCTTGATTTCCCTCTTGGAATTTCAGCCACTTCATTAATTATATAAGTGATTTGATTTAATTTAAATTCCTTTAGGCTTTAATACTCAATTAACTTAATTAACACAAGATAATTAATTAATTGAAATTAAACCTTATGGGCTGAATTTCTCTCCCTCATGGACCAAAGCCCAATAGCAATTTTATAACCCATTACATACATTAATTTGACTTTAATTAAAAGCCCAAATTAATGCCCAATACTTAATTTAAGTATTTTAAGCCCAATGCTTTGTGTGCGATCCTATAGGTCCATTTAATGTTGGCAATGAATTAATAAATTAATTCAAAGGCTATATATATTCTCTAGCAAGATATTATAGCAATCCAAATTAAATGAAAATACATATGGCATTTAGTGACCTAATGCAATTTTGCATAGTCCCTTACCCTTAAATATCAAAATTAATATAAGGCATGGAACTAGTCATCCTTATATAAATTAATTCCTTTCTTGATATTCCAGTGACACTGAACTCTCAGATAAATAATGATTACTCATTATTCCATCTCGGTATGGCCATACACTTCTCAGTTCACTGATCAAGTGGCCGGTGATATTTTCTCTCTTATCGAGAGGGGTAATCCCTTCACTTCTCTCATGCTCTCTAACATGAATCAATGTATACCCAATCATACCCGTACTTGTCACTCTGTTATGAGCACGTTAGGTGTATGTCAAAGTACACAGTAATTCATAAGGAGTTTCATAGAGATTTCAGGTCTAAGAACTCCGATACAAAACTTGCATATGAGAAACACTTATGACTTGTACCATGTAGTGTTCTCATGAGCGGATCGAATCCAGATACCATGTTCTTTAACATGTATCTATGATCTCTGATTGACACTCCTGTCCTAATGATCCGTAAGACAGAACTCATAAGATCAGAGAGAGCATACTAGTCTTAATTCATTTGTTATTCCCATAACAATGACTGACTAGGGATATTTAGAATGAAGTCCCATTTGTTTCAAGGTCTTACAATCCATGTGCCTCACACATGATAACTTAAACCGAAACGACATTCTTGGATAGTTTTATCAATTGACATGCACAAGAATACAAAAGACAAAACAAATGCCTCATTTTATTAACTAAGTGTTTTATTACAATGTATTGGGGCTAGGGCTTACACTAACAATCTCCCATTAATACTAGTCCCAATTGGGCATAGCCCTAAGACCGAATGCTCTCAAATGAGCTTCGTGCAGATTTTGACGTAACTATTTCGTCAAAGGATCTGCTACATTGTCTTCACTTGCTATCTTGCTAACCTTGACATCCCCACGATCAATGATTTCTCTGATCAGGTGGTACCTCCTGAGTATGTGTTTGGATTTCTGGTGTGACCGGGGCTCCTTGGCCTGTGCTATGGCCCCGTTATTGTCACAGAAAATTTCTAATAGATCTAGGATGCTTGGGACCACTCCTAATCCATTAATGAAATTTTTAATCCAAACAGCCTCTTTTGCAGCCTCACTTGCTGCAATATACTCAGATTCTGTAGTTGAGTCGGCAACGGTTTCTTGCTTTGAGCTTCTCCAGCTGACAGCACCACCATTCAAAACAAAAACAAACCCAGATTGCGATCTAGAATCCTGAGTGCTGGTCTGAAAAGCAGCATCGGCATAACCTTGTATGACGAGCTCTTCTTGACCACCATACACCAAGAAGTGATTCTTAGTCCTTCGCAGGTACTTTAGAATCCCTTTTACAGCAGACCAGTGCTTCTCACCAGGGTCTTGCTGAAACCTACTGGTTATACTCAGTGCATGAGCAACATCCAATCTAGTACATAACATAGCGTACATGATAGATCCAATAGCAGATGCATATGGGATTCTACTCATGTTGTCCCTTTCCTCTTTGGTTTTTGGGCACTGTTCTTTAGTCAAAGGAACTCCCAAAGCCAAAGGTATGTACCCTTTCTTTGAGTCTCCCATACTAAAACGCTTTAGTACTTTGTCTATGTACTTTTCTTGACTTAGTCCCAAAAGCCGATTCGATCTATCTCTATAGATTCGAATACCAAGTATTGTCTCGGCTTCACCTAAGTCTTTCATTGAGAAACATTTTCCCAACCATTGCTTAACCTTTTGCAATTTTGGAATATCATTCCCAATGAGAAGGATGTCGTCCACATATAGGACCAGAAACACTACTATGCTCCCACTAACCTTCTTGTACACACAAGGCTCATCTTCGTTCTTGATGAAGTCAAATTCTTTGACTGCCTCATCAAAACGAAGATTCCAACTTCGGGATGCTTGCTTTAATCCATAAATGGATTTTTGAAGCTTGCAAACCTTCTTAGGATGCTTGGGATTGACAAAACCTTCAGGATGTGTCATATACACATCCTCAAGTAAATTTCCGTTGAGGAAAGCAGTTTTGACATCCATTTGCCATATCTCATAATCATGATATGCAGCTATGGCAAGCATGATTCTAATGGACTTGAGCATGACTACAGGCGAAAAGGTCTCGTCATAGTCTATACTATGAGTTTGTCGAAAACCTTTTGCTACTAGTCTACCTTTGTAGGTATTATCAGCTTTTAGTTTGAATAACCACTTGCATTCAATTACCTTAGCACCTTCTGGTGGATCAACCAAGGTCCAAACCTGGTTATCGTACATTGATTGCATCTCGGATTTCATGGCTTCAAGCCCATTTTCCGAGTCTGGGCTTGCAATAGCTTCTTGGTAGGTAGTAGGATCCTCACGATCTACTAACTCAATAGCGTCACTGTCAGTGATTAGAAATCCATATCTCTAAATCTCCTGACATACCCTACCAGACCTTCTAGGTACTTGTGTAATGGGTTCTTGTTCCACAACTGGTTGTGAACTTGATCCCATTTCCAAACCATCCTCTATAGGAGTTTGTGGTGCTTGAATTTCTCCAAGTTCTACTTTACTCCCACTGTCTTTCTTGAGAAGGAACTCCTTTTCCAAGAAAACAGCCTTGCGAGCAACAAATACTTTGTTCTCGGCTTGTGAGTAAAAGTAGTATCCCTTTGTTTCTTTAGGATAACCCACAAACAAGCAGACAGTCGATTTGGACTCTAGTTTGTCAGATGTTAATTTCTTAACATGTGCTTCACAGCCCCAAATCTTGAGAAAAGACATATTGGGTTCTTTCCCAGTCCATACCTCGTATGGTGTCTTCTCAACTGCTTTAGTTGGAGTACGGTTCAATAGAAACGCAGCAGTTTCTAATGCATAACCCCAAAAAGAGATAGGAAGATTAGCTTGACTCATCATAGATTGAACCATGTCCAACAGAGTTCGATTTCTCCTTTCGGACACACCATTCCATTGCGGTGTTCCAGGAGGAGTGAGCTGTGAAATAATACCACACTCTTTTAGATGATCATGCACAAGAATACAAAAGATAAAACAAATGCATAATTTTATTAACTAAGTATTTTATTACAATGTATTGGGGCTAGGGCTTACACTAACAACAACTTGATCCTAGGATCCTTTGGGTTTCGGTGCTAAAGGAGAGGCTTATGGCGTCTTTTGAGTTTCGAGAGCGAAACAGCGTGTGCAATCTTTTGTACACAAATTCTTTTCTTAATTATTGGATTGCATTGGAAATTTTTGGTTCTAAAAGTTGTTTTAATTTTGGCCTAGCACACACATACAAAGAGATTTGCTAGTCTGGTCTAGTTGAGTCTTTTTGATTTAAGACTTTGCTCAGTGACTTCTGCTAAAGTGTTGTTCTACTTTTTCTAAATTTGTGTTTTCTTTCTTTGAGTTTGAGTATATAGGAATGTGGTTTGTTCATTTGCTCGAGGGCGAGCAAAATTTAAGTGTGGGCTATTTGATAACTCCAATTTTATTGTTTAATTTCAGTATATTTTTGTTTATGTCTATGTTTTATTTTGCATGATTTTCAGTGTTTTGTGTAATAACTTTCTCTTTTTATGCCAAATGAAATTATATTGATATTTACAATGTTTTGGTGTGTTTAATGGGATAAATTTGACTCTTGTGCAGAAAAATAGGCAAGAACACGGCTGAGACAAAATGGTCCCAACTGTGCCCATTGAAGAATCCCCAATTCACACCATTTTATTTTTTTGAAATGATCTACAGATATCAGAATCCAATCTTAACCGTTGAAAATGTAGATCAAGATGTTACAAATCCATGGTTAAAATTTTAGCTCGATCCAACGATGAAATATTCAGAAACAAATAAATTAATGGGACTGGTTTTTCTTCTCTCAGGGGCCGCGGCCGAGACATTTTGTCCCGGCCGTGGCCAATGCAGAATTCGAGCTGTTTTAGTCCAGAAGGTAGCCACGGCTGAGACAAAAATGTCCCAGCCGTGCCTAACCTAACTGGCCACGGCTGGAACACTTTTGTCTCAGTCGTAGCCATCTGTAGATCTATAAAAATTGCATTTTCTTTGGCAAAAAACGAGGAGGGAAGATGGGGGAGAGCCGCCACACTTAGATTTAGGGCTTTTTCCTCCATTTTTCTTATGTTTTGCCTTCATTTTATGTTGTAGATTAGATTTAATTCAATGTAAACCTTAAATTAGATTTATTTGTCAATGTAAGTTAGGGTTAGATTAAATTTTCTGCATTCCCTTTAAGTTGTGTTCTTCATTTTGCTTGAAGCTTAGAAGGAGGAGACTTGGATTCGGATTGGAGCTTCACAAGCTACAAATGGCTTCATGGGTTTCCTCTTTCCTCTCTCTTTTTACTTTATTTATGTTTAATTTGTAGTTTTGTTGCTTGGGGATCTTTGAATCCCTTACCCATAATGTGGATCGTGTACTAAATTTGATTTTTACATGAATAATTGGTCTATTTCACGGTTACTTATTTGTATCTCATGGTTTTTTTGATCTATTAAGTTATTTTCCATGCATGAAGGAATGGTTTTTATCATATGTCTTGGATGGGTATTGAGCCTAGTGGATTGGATTCTATGAATGATTTTGCTCAGTTTTTCTTTCATGAATGTTGTATTATTTTAGACGGCTCCAGAATGGGATTCTAAATGTGCAGTAATTGTGATTTTAGGACTAGAGTGTGGAGTGAAATGGATGAGATTTGGGTTCTTTGGCTCCAGAATAGGAAGGCAAACCAAACTTAGGATGTTAGACTCGTGCATAGGCTAGTTGTTAGGCTGGCTCCGGAATGGGAAGTTTAGCAACTAGAATAGCTGGCTCCGGAATGGGACACTTGGGTTAAGAGGGTTATCCTGAATTCGTTCATGTATGCTTTTAGATAAAATTAATTCACATTGGGCATGGAGTGGATGAGTGAACCTGAGCAATGTTTTAACTAATGTTTTAATCCCTAGTTTAATTAGCTTATCTTATTTATTTATTTTGTTAATTAGATTTAGAATGCTCTCTCAATCAAAAACTTTGGAATTTATCTCAGATTAACTCGCTCAACTCTAGATATCTAGCTTAAAATAGCCCTTATCCCTTGGGTTTGATATTTGCAGGTCTTAAATATACCCCACTTTATTACTTGTCGATCTAGTACACTTGCTAGGGTCGCAACACATACCATCCATTTTCTATTCCATATCACATTCACGTTTCTATTACACATACATTCATTAATATCCATAATATCAACTCCTTACATACATATTTACAATATACAGATCCATAAGTATTAATTTCATATATATATATATATATATATATGCCACAAAAATATAAGTCCTATATCCATCATAAAAAATCCTATAGGGTGTACTCTTGCTCCCACTCCTACGTAACTGCAAGCAGTAACAACTACGCGTTGAGCACTAAACATGCCCAGTGGTGACTAATAATCGATACATTTCCTAAATTTACTTAAATTGGTCTAGCAATGAAAAACTGTTTCGCTAACCTTATTAGCAAACATTGGTACAAAATCATTTTCTTTTCTTTTTGAGTTTCATGTTATCTTATCACATTATTGTTATTTAATGTTTATTCTTTGTTAACTTTTTAAATTTAACTTAAAACTTTTAATTTCATTCAATTTTCCCTTTCCATTGCGTAAGGACTAAATTATTGTGCTAATCTTATTTTCAGTTTTTAAGCTAATAATTGATGTACATTACATCAATTTACACTTGTTTTGTCATTTTTATGCAAAATTACTTTTTAGTCCATATTGGTCAAAAACTTTATTTTTTCACAATTTAGCAATCAATTGACCATTTTACTCTTATTTAAGTAATTCTTAATTAATTTGCTAATAACTTATACCTTTTGAAAAAATTATAATTTTGTCCCTAAACTTTTATTTTCTTTCAATTTAGTCATTTTTTCGTCTTTACTGACATATTTCATTCTCTTTTCATACATTTAGCATGTTACTTTCATTATGCCCCTAGTACAGACCCGACAGAAAATTTCAGACTAGATACACGGGATGTGGATCCCACAGGCATAACAGATAAAGAAATGACCCCCAAAGGATCATTTCTCACAAAACAGATACATATACAGATAGAAAGCTATGGAGATCAGTGATCTTATCCATAGCAAAGTAAGTCGCCATAACTTGCACTGCAATATAGATATCCCTATGGCCAGCCAATTATATCCTGAGCTAGTTTTTACTGCCCGATTATTGCTAAGGGCATTATTGTACATACTTTTATTCAATTTCAATTATTTCAAATTCTTCATGAACTTTTTCATTTCCATAATTTCATCAGTTGATTTTTTCACAGACTTTTCAAGTATAGTAAATTAATTCATATTAATTTACCACCTTTTTACACTTTTATTGAATTATTCCTTAATAATTCAATAATTTTAATTACACATATTAAATAACTTATTTCGAAAACACTTTAGTAATGCATATAAATTTCCTAAAAATTTATATGTATATTATTTCACATTTATTACTATTATTCAACCATTTTATGAATAATTGCCCAATAATTCATCATTCTCACTATATACATACACATTTACTAAACTTTAAAATTTACAAATTAATTCCATAAATTCTTTTAAAATTCATGGACACTAATTATTGTATTTAGAATTAATTTAAGCTATTATCTATTAATTTCATGCAAAAATTACATAAATTTTGCTTGAAGGAAATTCGGCCACCTTATGTAAGTCACCCTAAAAAATTTTCTACTTTACTTTAGGCATTCAATTAATCTTCTACAAGGCTCAATTTTATTTTTCTCACACCAATTACAACATTTAAGCAATTTAACAATTTTTCCTAATTACATAAAGCAAATAAATTCAAAATCATAGAAAATGTAAAGATTTCTTAGTCACTTACATTTTTTTCTTGCTTTAGGATGCCTAGACTTCATTTCCTTTGCCTTTGTTTGTTGCCAACGTTTCTTCTTTTTCCTCACCTGCTATGGCCAGCCACTTAAGCTCATTAAACTTTTTTTGTCCTCAAATGTAGAATTTAAGCTCATAATTAAATTCTAAATCTCAAAAACTATAAGAAAACACTAAAAAACTAATTTAATTCAACCAAAATTCATCACTTATCCAAAACCCTTAAACTTCCAAACCTTGATTTCTATGGTTTCCTTGCTCAAATCAAATGCTAAAGACTATTTTAGTGATCTAGAGAGATGAAATTTCAATCTTCATGTTGTGATTTAAGAGAAATTTGAAGTAACAAGTTGAAGAATTGAAGAGAGAGGGATGAGAGAAGTGGTTCGGCCACTTGAGGAAAAGAGAGAGGGTTGAAAAAAATCTGGAGTTCTCACAGATTTTCATTCCTTATATATCTCTCTAATGGGCCATGGATTGGGCCAAAATAATAGGCTTAACTCAATTAAGTTAAATGGCCCATTTTAGGCCATTTAAGGTCCCATCCAAATTCTCCCATTTTCCTCTTCAAATTACTCCAAAAATGATTTTATCACTCTTATCACATCAAAATAGGTAGTACACAAATTTTTAGCTCAATCAAAGTCCGTTATCAGTCCAATTCAAACTTATCGGTTCGATTTGATAACTTTCGGTATCGCTGAAAATTTTATTTTTTTTTGCACCAAAATATTCTATATAAAAATTCATGAAGATCCACAAATTCTGGCAATTTTCGGAGTTCTTTTACTATATTTAAAAATTTATGTAAAATCAAATCAATTTCCCTATTAGTCAAATTAACTTGCTATCTTTTTCATATTTTTGACTTTTCGAGGCCTATTTGACCTCGGTTTCACTTCAAATTTCAATCCCGGACTCACCATGACCAATGTTTTTTTATGGTCCAATAAAATATTTTTGACTTCTGAGTGTACTTTCCAGCCCGAAAAGTATATTTACCATTGAAAAGTATTATTTACGGCTGATTCGGTGTTGAGGTCATTATATTTCTCCCATATTAAAAGAAATTTTGTCCTCAAAATTTACCTGGACTGAAAAGTAGAGGATATTGCTGTCTCATCATCGTTTCTGGTTCCTATGTCGCTTCTTTGACGTTATGGTGATGCCATATGACCTTTATCAATTGGATATGCTTATTCCTGAGCTGTCGGGTATCCCTAGCCAAGATTTTCATTGGCTTTTCTTCATAGCTCATGTCAGTTCGCACCTAAATCTCATCTATTGCTATCACATGGCTCGAATCAGACCTGTATCGACGGAGCATAGACACATAGAAGACATGTGTATCTTCCCCAAAGCAGATGGCAGCTTCAATCTATAGACTACGAGACCCACTCTCTGAAGTATCTCATATGGATCGATGAATCTAGGGCTTAACTTGCTCTTCTTTCCAAATCTCAGAACTTTCTTCCATGGAGATACCTTCAGAAAGACCTTTTAGCCGACCTGAAACTCGATATCTCTTCTCTTCAGATCTACATACGACTTATGACGATCTATAGCTTCTTTTAATCGACTTTTAATGATCTAAAATTTTTCCTCGGAGTCACGGATCAAATCTGAACCCAATAGCTTCCTTTCACTCAGTTCAGTCTAGCATAAAAGAAGTTTTGCACTTCTTACCATATAATGCATCAAAAAGAGCCATTTTAGTGCCAAACTCAAGAACACAACATCTAAGCATACCCTCTAGTGTCTGAATCACTCGCTAGGACTGACCATCAGTCTGAGGGTGAAATGTTGTGCTAAGGCGAAGTCTTGTACCCAGAGCATTTTGAAAACTCTTTCAAAAATGGAAAGTAAATCTGGAATCCCTATCATACACAATCAATATAGGCACTTCATGTAACCTAATCACCTCACTGATATAGATTTCTGTCAGCCTGGTCAAGAAGTAATCAATCTATACTGGCAAGAAATGAGCAGATTTAGTGAGTCGATCAACGATTACCCAAATAGCATCGTACTTTCTCTGAGTTACAGGTAGGCCAGTCATACAGTCCACGGTCATCTCGTCCCATTTCCACTCCGAAATAACAAAAGGGTGAAGTAGTCCCAAGGGAACCTGATGCTTTGCTTTCACCTGCTGATATGTCAGACTTTTATTTACAAATTCAGTTAAATCATGTTTCATGCTTGGCCATTAATAGTAGGCTTTCAAATCCCGGTACATCTTGTTACTTTCAGGGTGCATGGCATAACTACTATGGTGTGCTTCTGTCATAATATTCTTTTTCAATTCTTCTTGAGCGGGAACACAAAGTTTTCTTTTATAACAGAGACTTCCATCATTAGACAGAGAGTAGTCACTTTCACTACTATGCTGAAGCTTGTTCACAATAGCCATTAATCGATCATCTTCTTTTTGAGCCACCTTCACTTGATGTACAAAGTCTGGTTTAGCTCACAGTTCAGCTATTATCGCTCCATCTGATGCCATACTCAAACTAGCATCCATAGCTTGAAGAGCTACAAAGATCACTATTAATCATTTACACTATCAATATCATATACGGATTCATTCAAAAGCATTAACCTTACCTAACATAATTTTTTTGCTAAGCGTATCAACTACTACATTCACTTTTCCTGGATGTTAGTCAATATAACAGTCATAATCTTTAATCCCAGCGTCTTTGTTTGAGGTTGAGTTCTTTCTAGGTAAGCAGATATTTCAAACTCTTATGATCTGAATAGATGTCGCATTTCTCACTATACAGATAGTGCCTCCATATCTTCAATGCAAAAATACTAGCTGCCAACTTTAAATCATGAGTAGGATAGTTTTTCTTATGAGTTTTGAGTTGATGGGAGGCATAAGTAATCACTTTGCCTTTCTGCATCATAACACAGCCCAAACCATTTTAGGAGGCATCGCTATAGATCATAAAGTCTTTGCCTGACTCAGGTTGCATAAGGATAGGAGCTTCTGCCAACATAGTTTAAGCTTCTTGAAGCATTCTTGACACATATCAGTCCACACAAATTTAACATTTTTCTGTAGCAGTCGTGTCATGGGAACTGCAATGGTGGAGAAGCCCTTGATGAATCTCCTACAATACCCGACCAATCCTAAAAAACTCTGCACTTTAGTCACATTCTTGGGTGGTTTCCACTGAATGATTTCATCAATCTTTGAAGGATTTACTTTGATGCCCTCTACAGATATAACATGCCCCAGAAAAAGACACCTCATTCAGCCAAAAATCACATTTGCTGATTTTGGCGTACAACTGCTTTTCTTTGAGAATTTGTAGAACAACCCTTAAGTGCTTATCATGATCTTCCGGTGTATTAGAATACACTAGGATGTTATCAATAAAGACCACCATAAACTAATCTAAATAGGGATGGAATACCTTATTCATCAGATCCATGAAAGCTGCTAGTGCATTTGTAAGTCCAAATGGCATGACCAAGAACTCATAGTGGCCATACCTGGTACGAAAAGTACTCTTGGGCACATCGGATTCCTTTACCCCTATCTGATAATAACCCGACCTCAAATCAATTTTGGAAAAAACATCCGCTCCCTTAAGCTGGTAAATAAGTCTTCAATACAAGGGAGAGGATATATGTTCTTTATAATCACTTTATTCAGTTGCCTATAATAATTGCACAATCGGAGAGTCACATCCTTTTTCTTTATAAATAGGAAAAGTTCTCCCCAAGGAGAAGTATTGGGTCTGATAAACCATTTATCAAGCAATTCATAAAGCTGAATCTTTATTTCTTTTAAATCTATAGGTGTCATTCTATACAGAGCAATAAAAATGGAAACAGTACCAGGAGCGACGCCAATGGATTATTCCACCTCTTTGTTAGGTGGTAAGCCTGAAAGCTCATCTGGGAACACATCCTGGAACTCCCTAACAGTAGGCACATCCGACACCTTTAAACTATCTTTCTTCGCTTCTACTGCATAGCACAAATATGCTTCACACCCTTTTCTGATCAATCTTTTAGCTGCAGCAGCTGATATCACATCAGATAGGAAATCGAATCTCATACCCAAATCTGTGATCTCATCACCATTCTGAAGCTATAAAGTGACTCTTTTCTTTCTACAGTCAATGGTCGCTTGGTGGGCAGATAATTAATCAATCCCCAAAATCAAGTCAAACTCGCGAAAGGGCAACTCGATCAGATTTGCTAGGAATGCATGTTCCTGGACATCGACAGGACACTATCTATAAACCTTGTTTACTACCATACTATGCCTAAGAGGATTTCTCACCAAGATATCCTAGTCCAAGCATGCCTCTTTCATCCCTTTCCTATGTGCCAGTTATGTGCTAATGTAGGAGTGTGTGAAACCAGGATCAATCAGTGCATGTACAGAATCAGATAACAGAAGAAACTTACCCACTATCATTCAGGAGCATCCTTCTCTTCTCGGGCCCTAACAACATATGTCTGCCCCGCTGCTCACCTCTAAAAGCTGAAGTATTAAGGGTGGCTCCCTACCATGTCCTCGTGGTGCAGATGACCCTGTACCAGATACTAGTAAGGTGGCTAGAGCAGTCAATAACACAGGACAATCTTTGATATGATGATCTCAGGACCCACACCTAAAGCAGGATTTTATCAGTAATCTGCACTCCTTAGGATGCATCTTGCCACAGTGATCACACTGTACTGCTGAACCACAGTCTATGCCTCGGGGTGCATTGGAAGTTGTAATGGCTGTAGATTTTCCATGGAAGGCACTACCCTATCCCTGGCCTGATGATGGATGGCCCTGAGGTGCCTGCCGACCCTTCTGCTTCTTGCCCTATCCTGACTTTTCCACTGCTTTATCCCTGCTTTCTCTTTTGTTGAAACTGGGACTGTCTCTTAGCTTGCTTGGCTTGAGTGGCTTCTAATTTGATAGCCACTTCAATCATAAACCGAAAAGTTAGGATAATACTGAGCCCCAATAATCTGCCTCAGCTCAGTATGCAACCCTCTCTCAAACTGCTAACATAACCTCTCTTCTGTGGCCTGACCTTTATCCAGATAGGTGCTTAGGCGCTCAAATTCTTCGTCATACTCTGCCACTGTACGGTTACCCTGTTTCAACCTCCAAAAGACGTCATGCATACCAAATTTTATATTCATACCCAATAAATTTTTTTCTTGAATTGACCAATGAAAAACTCCCAATTTAAGTAGTCTGCCAGAGTATGCCTTCTAACTAAATCCCACCATACAAATACTGGTCCCTGAAGTAAGGCAACTATACCCTTAAACTTCTCCTTTAAAGGACTATGGGTGATCTCAAATAGCCTATTTATCTTGTATAACCATTCCTCTACAGCTGCAAGTGTCAAGGGATCACGCCTTGAGAAATCTTCAGCCCTAAGTCTTTTTAACTACTCCAGAATAGGTTTTCTTCTAAGTAAAGCAGGTGGTTAAGTCTGTACTACTGATGGTTGTGTCTGGGCCTGGGCAGTCTGAAGTCGATGCTAAATATAATTCGATATCAGGTTAAGGAAGTCTAGCTGAGGAGGAGGAGGTGGAGGAGGCGCTACTGGTGGAGGTATTTGCTGTTGTGGAGCCTCCTGTTGTCCTACATTGTAGGAGGCCTCATTCCTGTTCTTCAGACATCTTTTTACTATAAAATAGAAGGGAGCAAGAATACATTAATTCCCAACACTTTCTCAAGAGAACAATTGGCATGTATATATGTAATTAAATCAAGCATTAGTACCCACTCTGATCATAGAATCGCTTAAACTTTTGCTCGAATACCACTAAATGTAACACCCTTATCCCTTAACAATATAACCAGAATTATTCCGACCAACCAAAAGCCAGAGAATTTTTTTTACCAACCATTTGCTTAAACTTCTAAGTTCAACTTTTAAAATTTTACGGTTAATCTTATGTTCAAAAATTCTTTAAAGGTTCATCGTTGACCTATAACTGTCTAAATTACTATGCACTTAATAAAATTTTGGTAATATAACAGCTATATATTGCACTAGCCCGCTGAAAAGCAAACAACATTTAGTCTCTCAGAGGCACAACAATATCAGAATAATTCATTCCATTACTTATTATCTTATCATCATTCACACCATATCTGTCATACCATCAATTTTCTATCCCTTATCACATACACATTTCTATTACTCATACATTCATTAATATCCATAATATCAACCCTTACATACATATTTACAATATACAGATCCATAAGTATTAATTTTATATATACATGCCACAAAAATATAAGTCATAGTCCATCAGAAGAAATCCTGCAAGGTGTATTCTGGCTCCTGCTCTTGCGTACCTGCATGCAGTAATAACTACACGCTGAACACTAAAATGCCCAGTGGTGACTAATAATTGATACATTTCCTAAATTTACTTAAATTGGTCTAGCAATGAAACACTATTCCGTTAACCTTATTAGCAAATATTGGTACAAAATCATTTACTTTTCTTTTTGAGTTTCATGTTATCTTATCACATTATTGTTATTTAACTTTTTATTCTTTGTGAACTTTTTCAATTTGACTTAAAAACTTTTAATTTCATTCAATTTTGCCATTTTTATCGCGTAAGGACTAAATTACCCTTGTTCAGCTTATTTTCGATTTTTAAGCTAATAACTGATGTACATTACATTAATTTACACTTGTTTTGTCATTTTTATGTAAAATTACGTTTTAGTCCCTATTGGTTAAAAAATTCAATTTTTTCACAATTTAACCACCAATTGAACATTTTATCCTTATTTAAGCAATTCTTAATTAATTTGCTAATAACTTATACCTTTTGGAAAAATTACCATTTTTTCCCTAAACGTTTATTTTCTTTCAATTTAGTCATTTTTCATTTTTACTTAACATATTTCATTATCTTTTCATACATTTATCATTTTACTTTCATTATACACTTAGTACAGACCCAATAGAAAATTTCAGACCGGATACACGGGACGTGGACCCCATAGGGCCACAACAGATAAAGAAATTACCCCCAATAAATCATTTCTCATAGAACAGATAGAGATACAGATAGAAGCTATGGAGATCAATGATCCTACCCATAGCGAAGCAAGTCATTATGACTCGCATCTTAGTACATATATCCCAATGGCCAGCCAATTATATCCTGAGCTAGTTTTTATTGCCTGATTATTTCTAAGGTCATTATTGTACATACTTTTATTCAATTTCAATTATTTCAAATTCTTCATGAACTTTTTCATTCCTAAAAATTTCATCAGTTGCCTTTTTTCACAAACTTTTCAAGTATAGTAAATTAATTCATATTAATTTACCACCTTTTTACTCTTTTATTGAACTATTCCTTAATAATTCAATAATTTTAATTATACATATTCAATAACTTATTTCAAAAATACTCTAATAATTCATATAAATTTTCTAAAAATTTATATGT
Organism: Excoecaria agallocha; assembly: GCA_037975025.1. Lineage (NCBI taxonomy): Eukaryota > Viridiplantae > Streptophyta > Magnoliopsida > Malpighiales > Euphorbiaceae > Excoecaria > Excoecaria agallocha. The sequence goes on along the minus strand of CM075809.1, from coordinate 61,389,379 downwards.
ATATCATTTCACATTTATTACTATTATTCATCCATTTTATGAATAATTGCCTAATAATTCATCATTCTCACTATATATATACACATTTACTAAACTTTAAAATTCACAAATTAATTCCGTAAATTCTTTTTAAAATTCATGGACACTAATTATTGTATTTAGAATTAATTTAGGCTATTATCTATTAATTTCATGCAAAAATTACATAAATTTCCCTTGAAGGAAATTCGGCCACCTTATATAAGTCACCCTAAAAAATTTTCTACTTTACTTTAGGCATTCAATTAATCTTCTACAAGGCTCAATTTTATTTTTCTCACATCAATTGCAATATTTAAGCAATTTATCAATTTTTTTCTTAATTACATAAAGGAAACAAATTCAAAATCATAGAAAATGTAAAAATTTTTTAGTCACTTACAATTTTCCTTACTATAGGATGCGTAAACTTTCTTTTCCTTGCCTTTGTCCCTTGCCAACTTTTCTTTTTCTTCCTTACCTACCATAGCGGCCACTTAAGCTCATTAAACTTTATTTTTTTATCCTTAAATATAAAATTTAAACTCATAATTGAATTCTACACCTCAAAAACCATAAGAAAATACTAAAGAAATAATTTAATTCAACCAAAATTCGTCACTTATCCAAAACCCTTAAAACTTTAAAGCCTTGATTTCTATGCTTCCCTTGCTCAACTCAAATGCTAAAGGCTATTTTAGTGATCTAGTCGGATGGAATTTCAATCTTCATGTTGTGATTCAAGAGAAATTTGAAGTAACAAGTTGAAGAATTAAAGAGAGAGGGATGAGAGAAGTGGTTCGTCCACTTAAGGAAAAAACATAGGGCTGAAAAAAATATGAAGTTCTCACAGATTTTCATCCCTTATATATCTCTATAATGGGCCATGGATTGGGCCAAAATAATGGGTTTAACCCTATTAAGTTAAATGGCCTATTTTAGACTATTTAAGGCCCCATCCTAACTCTCTCACTTTCTCTCCTCAAATTACTCCAAAAATAATTTTATCACTCTTATCACATAAAAAATAGGTAGTATAAATTTTTAGCTCAATCGGAGTCCGTTATCATTTTGATTCAAACTTATCTATTCGATTCGACAACTGTCGGTATCACCGAAAAATTTAATTTTTTGCACCAAAATATTCTACATAAAAATTTATGAAGACTTGCAAAATCTGGCAATTTTCAAAATTCGTTTACTATATTTAAAAAATTATGAAAAACCAAGTTACCTTCTCTATCAGGCAAATTGATTCGCTACCTTATTCGTATTTTTTATTTTTCGAGACCTATTTGACCTGGGTTTCACTTCAAATTTTAACCCCGGACTCACCATGACCAATACTTTCCGATGGTCCAATAAAATATTTTTTACTTTTGAGTGTACTTTTTGGCCAGAAAAGCATTATTCACCATTAAAAAGTACTATTCACGGCTGACTCGGTGTTGAGATTATGACACTATAAAACACCCATAATTATCTTGTAGTTTGAAAAGATATCGGTGCTTACATTTTGAATGAGAAATATAACTTTGTTTTACTATTGTTTTCAAAGAAAATGTTTAAATTTGTTGACAGACAATGCAAAATGATAGAAATTTCTCTTGAAAAAAGAAAGCAATGATTTTATTTGTATAACAAGAAACATAAACATATATATTTGTATTTATGGCTTTGTCTAAGTATATTTATTACATATTCGAAGAAAACAAAATTACATTCTTTATTCTTCACATAAGCAGCCTCTTGAAGCTAAATAAACAAATAAATAAATAAAGTTTTGCATATTTACGAAGAACAAGTAGGCACCAGGCATGAAAAGAATCCAGTCATCTTCTTCCACACTAAAAATAAAAAATTATCAAATTCAATTTATAAAACAGACTAATTCAAAATTGGAGCATAAGTAAACAATTTCAGAATGAAAATCAAAATCAAAATAACTAATTCAGAATTGGAATTCTAAAAGTGGTTGGTCTTATAATGATGAAAAAGTTATTGTTGATGCTTGGATTTTAATTATTTGATCTGCATTTATGCTATTGTTAAGGCTTAAATATAAAAAAGAAATACTAAAGTCCAAATTCTAGATTTCAAATCATCTTCTATTTTTTGGTATACAGTCCAATATACCAAATTCAAGAATGAAAATCCTATTCTGAAATTTCATATACCAATCGGTATACCTATATACCAATTTTTAGAATGAAATTCATGTTCTGGAATTTGGTATACTAGCCGATATGCTTAGTATATCGTCTAGTATACCAAATTTCAGAATAAAAATCTTATTCTAGAATTTAGTATACCTTCCGGTATACCAAATTCCAAAATGAAAATCATGTTATGAAATTTGATATACCATATTGTTAGTGTAAGCCCTAGCCCTAATGCATTGTAATAAAGCACTTTGAATTAATAAAATGAGGCATTTGTTTTATCCTTTGTATTCCTGTGCATATCAATTGATAAAACTATCCAAGAGTGTTGTTTCGGTTTAAGTTATCATGTGTGAGGCACATGGTTGTAAGACCTTGAAACAAATGAGACATCATTCTAAATATCCCTAGTCAGTCATTGTTATGGGAATAACAATGAATTAAGACTAGTATGCTCTCTCTGATATTATGAGTTCTGTCTTACGGATCATTAGGACAAGGGTGTCAATCAGAGATCATAGATACATGTTAAAGAACATGGTATCTGGATACGATCCGCTCATGAGAACACTACATGGTACAAATCATAAGTGTTTCTCATATGCAAGTTTTGTATCGAAGTTCTTAGACCTGAAATCTCTATGAAACTCTTTATGAATTACTGTGTACTTTGACATACACCTAACGTGCTCGTAACAGAGTGACAAGTACGGGTATGATTGGGTATGCATTAATTCATGTTAGAGAGCATGAGAGAAGTGAAGGGATTACCCCTCTCAATAAGAGAGAAAATATCATCGGCCACTTGATCAGTGAACTGAGAAGTGTATGGCCATACCGAGATGAAATAATGAGTAATCATTATTTATCTGAGAGTTCAGTGTCACTGGAATATCAAGAAAGGAATTAATATATATAAGGATGACTAGTTCCATGCCTTATATTAATTCTGATATTTATGGGTAAGGGACTATAAAAAATTGCATTGGGTCACTAAATGCCATATGCATTTTCATTTAATTTGGAATGCTATAATATCTTGCTAGAGAATATATATAGCCTTTGAATTAATTTATTAATTCATTGCCAACATTAAATGGACCTATAGGATCGCACACAGAGTATTGGGCTTAAAATATTTAAGTCAAGTATTGGACATTAATTTGGGCTTTTAATTAAAGTCAAATTAATGTGTGTAATGGATTATTAGATTGCTATTGGACCTTGGCCCATAAGAGAGAGAAATTCAGCCCATAAGGTTTAATTTCAATTAATTAAATGTATTGTATTAATTTAATTAATTGAGTATTAAAGCCTAAAAGACTTATGATCAAATTAAATCTCTTAATTATAAATATAGGTGGCCAAAATTCCTAGAGAAAAGAAAATGAATTTCGGCACATGCTTTTATTTATTAAGTGATTTATTTGGTTAATATGTCTTATGTTTTAATCTTGGATTAATTCAAAAGAATTTAAATCAATATATATCTCCTATTTTAAAGAAGTGATAAAGGCTGAAATATATTATCTTTAAGTATTTTATTTTAGATTTATCACTTAAAATAAAAGGATATATATTTGAAAGAAGAGAAAAATGTGAACCCTAGTTTTTATTCTAGTTTTTGCGTGAACTCTTCCTCTCTCTCTCTCAAGTTTTCTTTTAGCCAATTTTTCACAAGGAGAAAGGATAGTTCCTCATTCTCTTGTGATATTGGGTAGTAATAGCAACCTAAAAGAAGTACAAAATCAAATTTTTTAGCTTCAAACCATTGCCTTTACACAATACCGAAAAAGAGAGCTAGCAATCTCGATTTTAAGCCGTCGGTGCAATTGTGTGTGTGAGAATAGAGGGAGTGGCGTAAAAGGCTGTTCCTTGGCATTGGTGATCGAGATCTAAGGCGGACAAAGTTATCTTAGGTTCTGGCCATCACCTAATTCAATATTTAAAAGGCATCAAACAGTTGTAAGTTCTACAACCTTAAAATTGCATGTTTCGTTTCTAGCTTTGGATATGTATGGTATGTATGATAAAAATTTTTGTTTTTCCGCTGTGCTATCATGATATTCACACCATGTCATATTCCTTCACATATGGCATACCAAATTCCAGAATGAAAATAGAAATTTGATATACAAGTTGGTATATCCGGTATACCTTTCCGAAATGAAATTCATGTTGGATTTCAACAGGAAAAAAAATTCACAACGGAACAATAGAAACCCACCAGGATCCATACGATCTAATTGATTCAATATGAAGGATGTAATGGTTACCAACCTCTTAAAGTGTAGAAATTCGATTCTTTTGGTGATGTCTCTCACGAAATGATCACCCTCTACCAATATCCACACTCGAATGGATGACTGGAATCACCCGGGATGTTAGCTTCCTTCCTTGGCTGCTAGAGTTTGATATTTCTGTTCTTTCTTAAAGTTACAGAAATAATTTTTTCTCTCCTTTCAAAATGACGGCTGCCACTTTTAATTTGATAACTTGATTAGGGTTTAAACTATACATATCACTATATATATAGTTTGGCTAACCCTAATTTAAAGAGAGAAAATGTTGGGCCTACATTTCTTATTAAAATAAGAATATAATATTAACCTTAAGAGAAATTTCTTATTTCAAATTTTAATTTGTCACAAAATTACATTTAAAATGCCTGAATTAACCCTTAGTCCATTCATCACATTCTATGTGTGCGACCTAAGAAGTTCATATTATGTTGGCAATAAGCTCCAATCCCATCACAAGCCCACAAGTCATAAACAACCTCTAACAAGATATTATGACTACCCAAATAATCTGAATATTGATAATTCAATTTTAACCTAATATAATATGTTATAACCTTTTTGTCACATGATATCTTATTTGAACATAAGTCATGGTCCATGTTAAACTTATATAGTCCAAATGTATAATTTCTCGATCACTAAGTAAACTGATAAAATCAAATGATCTTGATCGCTCCATTAATTCATTTGAGCACGAGTATGCATTTTTCAATCCTACTTATCGAGGGACCAATAAATATCCCTCTCATAAGAGATAGATAAATTCCATCTTAATTATTCACTATCCTCTACATGATTCTAAACATGTTCGATCATAACTTTTATTATTATCCAATTAAAGATAATGTTTGATTATGTCAAAATATAAAGTTACTCGTGTAAGATACTATGATAATCTGAGGTCTAAGTATCGATAACAGAATTATAATAAGGTCACTAATGATATTAATCCATATAGTATCTCATAGCAGGTCTATCCAGTACCCTATTATCTAACAAACACCTACAAGTTTAATTTATATCATCATATATAATCATGCTATGATTATCAATCAAACCCATACTAGTCTTAATTTATCATTATTCCGCTAATAATAAATAATAATGATAAATTACTAGGGCTAGATAAAATAATATTAGATTGTTCTTTATAAATATTATTATAATGTAACATGCCAATAATATAATAATATGAAGAAAATCTAATTTTATAAAATGAAATATGACATTACATAAATGACCAAATATTTGGCCTAGGGTTTAACCACTAACAATTCATGTTATGGAATTTGTTATACCAGATGATATTCCAAATTTCAAATTCTTTTATATTTTTTGTACCAAAATTTGTATTAAAATGTATAATTTATATATTTATTTAAATGTTTTATTTCTAACATTTTTCAATCAATGTAATACATAAAGGGTATGCTGTGAAATCGAATTTCCTCTTCTTTAATTCCAAGTAGAATTTCATGCTATTATTGTAACACTCTATATTTGGTTCGTTAAAAGATCCAAATATCATATGTCACACTCGAGCTTACTTTCCTTATCCCTTTAACAAATACAATTTATTTTATAAAAATTTTGATAGAATTTCTCCTAAAATTTCCTAAAACCTCCAGCAAAAAAAATTCCAAAATACTTCTATTTCGATCTATCTTACCATACAATTCCAGTTCAAACTCTCACACACAATGATTTTCCCATCCTTCATTTCACAACTCAACCTCAATCAAATATAAACATGACACATTTAATATTATACATATCCTCAAAGATAATTTACATAACTAGTTCCAAAATAACTTATTTGACAACATGTCAATACTCATAAATATATACATAAAATTTTACATCACCATAACACGGTGTACATGCCAAAATATTTAAAGAAAAGAAAAAGAACTTATATTGTGCATCCACCTTAAAATCTCTCCACTCCTATTGATGTGACTTAGATTTTGCTATAGATCAATGTCCGCCTATCTCCAAAAATTCTTTGAAATTTACATGCAGAAAGAAAATCACGTGCTAAGTATTTTGCTAAGTTCTCAAATACAAATGATTTCATAAGTTCTCAAATTCTATTTTTTCCCAAATAAGATACTTAACTGAAATATACTTAAGATACTTAACTGAAATATACTTAAGAAAATCACGTGCTAAGTATTTTGCTAAGTTCTCAAATTCTATTTTTTCCCAAATAAGATACTTAACTGAAATATACTTAAAATTTCATAAGTTCTCAAATACAAATGATTTCATTTATTTCCAAACCTAAAAGCAATAAATTCATTATAGAAAATTTAAACTTGTATAACTCACATATTTATTCATATTTTACTAAATTAAAATTTAATTAGTGCTATTACTCAATGAGTAACTAATTATCTATTTTTAATTAAAATTCTCAATACATTTATTAAGTGTTTATTATTTATTTTCCATATTTTCTCCAAGTAAAATCTAGTGAAATTCAGTCGAGCTAGATAAACGAAATTTATAAATAAAAGGGAATTGATTTATTGGAACCATTCAATTCGTTCAAATTTCTTTTATTATTAACATTTATAATATTACCACTATCTATATGTATATATACTTACATGCATATGTGGATCGAGCTTTCATAGCCGTTAAATCTAAAACTCAAATTAATTACATTCACCCAAAGAGCTCTCGGAGCTATTCGGTCCGATAATCATATTAGATACAATATTGCTAGACTTCCCTAATTGGCATGTTAATCTTATCCTATTACTCCAACTCCTATTAAATTTTACTAAGGGCAAATGTAATAATTTTCGGTAAAGGTACAATTTGGCCCCTGAATTATCCCAAAATTTACAATGTAGCGCATAAAATTTCTTTTTGTCAATGTTAACCCTAAACTTTGTAAATCGGTGCAATGTTGACCTTACTGTTAGTTTGATCGGTTAGCGTGACTTGACCAATGATGTGGCCCATTAAGTGACATGTGGCAATCCAAGTGGCAACACATGACAAATGATATGACGAGTAAATGACACGTAGGTGACATATGGCAGATCCATGTGCTCCTCATGTGACTAGTTAAATTAGCGTAAAAAAACCCAATCTCTTCAACCTTCTATTGATTTCTCCTAAAACCCTTAGCCACCTCTCCTTCCCCAATGACGACTGAACTCAGGGGATAGCATCGAATTCTTTAAAATGTCGATATTATGGAGCATTGATAGTCGTCGTCATATCCTTCACCACCATGAGTCGTCATAACTCGATTGAGAATCGGGCCCAGAGAGAGCCTCTTTTTCCATTTTCCCCTTCTTTCTTCCATTGTTGTTCCTGTTATTTCCCTTTTTTTGCTTATTTTACCAGCAATAGCAAGCACAAATGCCCTTACAATTCTATCATTTAGCTGTCTCTCAATAGAGTTGCCACTCTGTTTTTTTTTGCCCAGATTCAACAGAAAGTATAGCCTTCTAAGGTTTTTATTCTTTGATAAACTTATCTTTAGTGTAGTTATCCAATTATTATAACATATGCTATTCATCATGGATCAAAATTAAGGATATTTTTGCTGCAGTAGTTCATTGGCCCTTTTCTTTCTACTAGGTGAGTTTTCATGGATTGTTCATGAGTCGAAGAAAAAATATTGTAGCATACGCTATTCATCATGTATGAAAATTGAGGATGTTTTTATTTTAGAAATATTTTGGTGGGTGTTTGAATGGTTATTTGTTAGGGGAAACTATTTTCTTACAAATTGTATGTTCTTAAAGCCGATGATTTTTTCCTATTTAGCGAATTATAATTTGTTCAAAAATTACGTTCGACTAAAATATTATTCTGATGTTTGATTTTAAATTTGTGTTTGAGAAAAAAATATTTTGCACATAAAGTTATTGATTTGAGAATTGGTGCAATCTACATATTTTTTGGCCTTTATTTGAAGTGGATGAATGCTAGTTTTCTTATTTTATCTCTTCTTGAAGTTCATTTATACACACATGTGTGCATACATATATAAACATTAGACATATGTGTGTGCGTATTGAAATATGTATGTGTGTATTAAATATGCACACACACACATACAATTAACAAATGTTGCCTTGACATATATACAAGTGCTAGTTTGCTTTAAGATTTGTCTAATAGTCTTTGCTTCAAGTGTGCGAATGCTAGTTTGGTCATTCTTAATTTCTTGAATTATTTCCTACTAGTGTTGCCTTGTTAAATATATTTGTTTAGGTTGCTTGCACTTCTGACTTCTGCAACTTTCACTTTTTTAGACAGAGCCTAACATGAAAAAAAATAAAGTCAAAGCAATGTTGAAATGAAAAAAAATAGGTGCAATCAAATTTCCCCTCCAATACAATGCAAGTGATTGATCCTAAACTTCTACAAGTAATGAAAAATTTCCATGTTGATGGAGAATCTTAGATGAATGTGTGATAACAATTATTAGGAGTAGATAAATCATGAGTAGCATGTTATTGTTGATTAGTTAACGATTTTATGTATATGCCTGCAGCAGTGTGCTTAACTGCTCATAATTACTACTTTAATAGTTTATGCCAAGTATAACTATGTATATGGATTAAAATCATATTATAATTCTTTTATCAAAATAAGAGAATCAAATTTTGTTATTAGTAATCAAATTTTCTTAAATAATTAAATTTGCAGTATTTGTTATTAGTAGTCAACTTAAATTTTTAAGTATGACTTTCTTCTTTTTTTTCACTTAATAGATTGTTGAATTTTGGCACTCTGAAGGTTGTACTATTATTCTTTATAAGGTGTGAATTGTAAATGACATAATTCATGTAATTCTATTTTGTTTTCTATTAAACAGAGGGAATTAACAATGGAATTTAGGCTATTAGTGATATTTTTTTCGTTGGTAAAGATATACATAGCAATAATTTTGACATTAGCGATGCAATATAGGCTAAAAACCGTCACTAATTTCCTTTTTTTAAATCACGTGCCATACATATGAGGTACACTTGTCTGCCACGTTTCGCCTACTTGTCATCTACTTGCCATGTCATTCACCAAGTGTTGCCATCTGAACTGCCATGTATCACTTAATAAGCCACATCATCAATCAACTCATACCAACTGGTCAAACTAATGGTAGGGGTAACATTACACCAATTTACAAATGTCAGAATCAACATTGCACCAATTTACAAATGTTAGGGTCAACGTTGCACAAAAAGGACTTTTAGACCCTATATTGCACATTTTGGGATACTTCAGGGACCAAATTGCACCTTCACCTAACAATTTTTAATTTTTTTCTAATTAAACACATAATATCATCTCTAAATATTACTTATTCAACAAATTAACTAAATTCATGCCTTAACTTTATGTCAAACACCCATTCACCGTTATTCATTTCATGTACTTCATCAAACCATAGTTTACCATAATCTTTTCACAACTAAATGGTTCATTCATAAAATATTTGTGTATAACCCTATTGTGTGTATATATACATATCCTTATACTAAGTAAATATAAAATATTTTCTAATGTCCACACTTCTTTTATTAATAGTCTTCTTTCAACTCATAAGGCATCTAAAAATTATTTATTTATCTAATTAACCATAACAACATTTAATTCAATTTTTTTCTTTCAAACATAAAGCATACACCACCAACAAATTTTAAATTTCCTAAATAAAATTAAGGCATAGAACTACCTTGCATCATCATTATAGCCCAATTTAATTTTTATTATTTTTACATTGACAATTTCACAATCCTTAATTTATGCTAATTATGGAATATGCAAATTTTGTCTTTAAATCTAAAATTAATCACGCACATAAACATTATTTGGCCTAAAACTTGATATTTTTAACATTAATTTTATTAGATTCAACTCCTACTAAAAAATCCCAAGTTACATAAAGTATAATCTTATAAAAAAATAAATTTGCTTAACACTTACCAAAATTTGTTGTCAAATTCTCAAGTATCTATTTTGACCAACTTCAATTCATCAATTTCCTTCTATTTCTTTTTCCTTTATAGCCATCTCACTTCCTTTTTCTACATAAAATATAAATTTAACATAAATCTTCAACCAAAAATATGTAAAATCAGAAATTAAGGTAATTTTAATTAGTTATATACTCTAATTTTTCAATTAACCCAAAGAATAATTAAACTCCCAATTTTTCCCAAAATTCCTAGATACAAATCTCTTCACTTTTCCTTCAATTTCTACCATAATCCATCAATTAAAAGAAAGATTGTAGTTTACCTTGAGATAAATGAAAGAAAACTTAATATAAGAGGTGGATTGAGAATCAAAGCAAGAATGAGGGAGAAATAGGGCTACTGCTATTGTGTGGTGGAGAAGAGGAAAAGAAAAAGAATATGACGCTGATTAGAGGTTGATACAGCAGTCGGAGGAGCATCAGACGTGGGTGGTGGTAAGGTGATTAGAGGAGGGAGGAAGAAGGTGGAAAAGAAGAAAGAAGAAAAGGGAAAAGAGTGGAATCGTGCTCCACTGGAAGTGGCAGCAAGGGAAGATAAAAATCTAAATTATATCTTAGTTAATCCTTAACTTCGACAAATGCAACTCAATCATGATCATTAATTAGTAAAATAAGAATTTAAGAAATTAAATTTTTAGCCAAATATGTCCCTCCTTAATTTCAAATATACTCATAGTCATATTTATTCTTTTATCTAGAGGCCCGCAACAATTTATTTAATTAAATTTCTTGTTTATCAAGTTCTTAATTAGAAATTTTAATTCTTCTTATTGAAATTACATTTATGAAATGGAATACACCAACCAATTAATTAAGTTTTACATGTAGTTCTTTAACCCATTTCCAACGTCTTAATTACTACTCAAATTTATAAGTATAATCTCAATTACCTTAAGTTATGATTCCATCTAACATTTATATCTTTATAATTGTCCTCCTAATGACTAAAAAGTATTAGTAATTAAAAGTACAATATAATCCATTAATTCGGTAAACAAATTAACAAAATAATAACACTTAATAAAAATAAACTAAACCTTAAAAGAAACAAGTAAATTACTTTAATTGCTAAGTTATTCAACTATGACCAACTAGTAGTTTCATCACCGTCAACCAAGGTTTTGTCTAACCTCGATCACACAAACTTATCATTTAAAATAAATACCAAATCATAGTTACATTAAAGCTTCTCAATACAAGAAATACCCCCTAACCATCCTATAATAATCAATTGCCATGTTTAACAAATAGTTCAATTCCATGTTTAAAAAAATAGAGAAATTTAAAGACAAAACCCAATATTCATTTTCTTTGAATAATAAAATTCTAAAACTAGCTCAATTAATTAAAAAGAATAGATAATTTTGGCAGTCACGTATCAATTAAGGCTAAATTTTAGTATTTTCCTTTAATTATGCCCATCAATGTGCTCATTGGACTGATCCTCGGAGCATTACCAGAGACTCGCCTAAGATGCATTAGTGTTGTCTATTGGAAGCTGGAGTTATCGGTAGCCACCTGGTGGCATTCACTTGCCCTAATGCTACATAGATTGGCTGAAAAAGCATGTTTGAATTGCTGGCTACCTGCCTCTTAGATCTAGGCATTTTCGACGAGTAAGGAGAGGTAAAGGGCACCAGGAGGGTCATTTCGTCGCAGGAAGCTCTTCGATGCAGGTTAGGATATCATTTGCCAATGTTGGGATGAGGGAAGAAAGCATTTGATAAAGAGAGGAAAATGGGCGAGGAGAGGGGTGGCGTTAATGGCAGACTAAAGATGGGAGGTGGCGATGGAGGGAGGACAGTGGCAAAGGGATCACCAGTGATTTGCATCATTGATCATGTTGGGCCTTTCATGTAACACCCTTATAACACTGTACTATATGCACGGTGACTAATTAACTTAGATGTCGTATCAGAGCTACAGTCACCTGATGCACTATACTAGACAGTTCAGTAAAATTTTTTTCAAACATCATTAACATTAAAGCACTATAACCATAAAACAATTTATACATAATTCTAATACAATTTATACTTATACGTATACATAACCATAATTTTAACACCCTCATTCCTATTCCTTATGATAATATACATGCCATACCTAAGCCTTGTCCTTGCCTTCCATCATCCTCCATATCTGTCTGCAAAACTTACTGAATTATTTTGACTTCAAAACATGCACGTAGTCACAATACTAAGCGCTGAGCATTAAAAATGCCCAGTGGTAAAATACATATCCCAAACTTTCCTATCCCAATCACATGCATGCATACACAAGGTTATTTGTTTCTCATATTATACCATCATTAACTCTTTTAATATTGCTACCTTGATTATCCATCAATTACTAGAATCGGCTATTACTATGCTTATACTCTTATTCATTAACATTTAAGTGCTAGGGTCATATTTAGCAATACTATTACTTTACTTTTGTGATCAACCTTTTGGTCATTTCTTTTCATTACTACTTTTATCTATCTATGCTTTGCTAATCTTTGTGATTAATTCTTTAACATTATAGTAGCATTACTAATTAATTTGTTGCTGCTATTCTTATCATTAATACTAATATCATTAACTTATGCATTAACACTATCTATAACATTTTCATCCTTAATGGCCCTAATATTTTCAGACTTATTTCACTTACTGATCGCATTATAATTTATCTTGTAGGCTAATCTTCCATTAACCTTATCATGACTAATTCCCAATTAAGTCTCTTTTCAAATTCCATTAATTTACAAGTTACATTTCATTTGCCAAACATTACTAGTTTTGCCATTTCTTAAATAATATTCATTATACTTTTAATTACACTTATGGACTATACTATTTCTGAATTTTCATTTTAATCCTCTCTTTACTATTATTAATGCTAAATTACAATATGGTCTCTAAAGTTGTACATTTGCCAATTTACCTTATATTTTTCACTATTTACCCTTATAGCTCATTTTTCTTATCTTTTACTCTTAATACATGCCATGACATGTAAAATTATGATTTAGTTCCTACTTTTTACTTAAGTGCAAGAATTACACTTTTGATCCCTATTTTACTATATAATAAGGTTTATTTATAATTTCATCTTTCAATTAACATTTTATTTGCTAAATTATAATTTAATCCTTGCACTTTCACTAAATTATAATGGTGTTTTTTATCACTTATTTACACTAATGCCACTACTTATCTTTACTTTAACACTTAATTTCTTATTTGACATGCAATCTATCATTTAATCTCAAATATATTATTTTTATGGTAAATTACATATTGATCCCTATGAACCATTAAATTACATATTAAATCACTCATTTTTCTATTTTATCATTTTTATCCATTAAACTCATCATTTAGTGTAGTTGCCATTTTTATACTTAACTTTCATTGAATTACAATATTACCCTTCAATTATAATTAATTACTTTAATATCATTAATTCAACTCATTTACGCATTTCATTTACTATTCATTATGCAAATTGCAATTTTGATCTTTAACCTGTAATTTTCTTGCGACTTTACACTTTAATACCGATTCTTTTCATTGTTTACAAATAAGTTCACTTACATTTCATTTTCACTTGAGAATTAACCTTCATACTTTTATTCAATGCACAATCATTTTGTCATTTAGATATGAATTCATTAATTTAGTCACTTAGACATTTATTCAGTTGTTCATTTTAAAAGAATCTTCTTATTTATGCCACACTTACCTATAAGGCTTAATTTTTAACACAATTACCCTTTTAATCCTAAACTTTTCATTTTCTTTTATGTAAGCCATTTTTCACTTAAATTCTTATTTTCAATTTACTTTTTGCATTTTTAAGTTATTTTTACCATTATTTCCCTAGTATAATCTTGACAAAAATCTTCAGACTGGATATACAAGATATGGATCCCACAAGTCCATAGCACTGCACTAAGGAATGATCCTGAATATCATTCCAACACTTTCATTGAACACTTAACACTTCACTGCACTATGGGAGACTATTGTGAATCTACCATAGTAAAATAAGTTGCCATGACTTGCATCTCGATATGGATGACTCTATGGCTAGCCAAATATATCCTGAACTAGATTTAAACTGCCAGACCAATACTAAGGGCAAAAATTACTTAATTATTTTCAATCCAATTTTCACATTTTAACACTTTCACTTACATTTACATTTCAATACAACAGTCACTCAACATATTCTTCATTTTTGCACATTTCATGAATTATCTCATCATAATTCATCATTTTCACTTTGAACATAATGTAACTTCATACTTTAAAATATTCACACATATTCCATAAATTCCAAATAAATTCATGGACACTTCTTTTCATGTATAAATTCATTTTATGCCATTAAACATCATATACACAAACATTTTATTTACATTCATACTTATCACTACACATCATTTCTTATCATCATGTTTTTATATCGATAATCTTTAACTATATTTAGGTTAGTAAATTACATAACTAACATTACAATTTTATTTTAATGTATTATATCCCATTATTCATCATTTAATCAATTATTCAATTAAATTATACACTAACATATCTATATGCTTGTACACCCTTATACATTAAAGTATACTATATTAATTCTAGAATATATTCATCCAAGACTATAATTCTTCACTTAAAATTAATTACTTCCTCCTTTATCATTAATTCCATTATCTAATACACTAATTAACTTATTTTCTACATTTACCTTTCAATAAACATTAAGATATCCTTTAATAAATTACATTATAAACCACATATTTTACATTACTAATCTCAATTACACTGAAATCTTACATAAACATATTATATCCTATAATTTACATTATGTACATAATAAGCGCACAACTTAATTAATTACACAAATTTTCCTTATTATACCCTATTCGACCAACCCTATCTCATCTTTTTATTCTTATTTTCTTTTCATTCTAATCACTTAAATCACCATTTCTATCCTCCTCTAACATATATATAACATTAATCTCAATTAAACATGAAATATATACACAATTTCATAACATACATAACCATATAACCCTACAAAACTCATGAAAATTAAGGGATATTGTATCCACTTACCTCATAAGCTTAATTTTCACTCCTTAATCTTTATTTTTTTACTTTAAACCATAAAATAACCTCCTCCTCATAAGATCCTAAAATGGATGGATACATACATCAAAGAACCACCAATAATCATGCCTCTATTAATCAATTTAATATCATAAATTCACTTTGCATACCTAAATCTATCTATTAGAACCTTTAAATCAATTGAAAATCATTAATCTCACTTACCAAATTATTAGTACATCATCTTTTTCCCTTGATTTCTACCACTTCTTTCATATCTATAAAAGATTAAATGCTACTACAATCCATTAGGGGGGCTAAACTTCACTTAGAAGGCATGATTTGTTTGAAACCATGGAAGAAAAATGAAGAAAATCATGAAGTTTCTTAGGAATGAAACTCACAACAAAGAGGAAGAAGAAAAGAGAAAAATCTACTTGATGTCTACCTAAATTTAGATATTTTCATCTTATATAGGCCCCTCAAATGGTCCAAACCATTGTCTAACCAATTAGGCCAACCCAAAAGCTAACTATTCAATCCAAAATTATTTCTCTCACTTTCCAAGCTCAATTTCTCCCAAAAGTGATTCTATAATTCATAAAATATATACCTTAACCTGCATACAAATTTTTAGCCCAATCAAAGTCCCTTTTTAATTCGATTCACTTAAATTTGTTCGATTAATAAATTTTTGGTGTTATCGTAAAATTATTTTTTCATTATCAAATAATTCTAAATACTAATTGGAGCCCAACTGGAAATTTTTATAATTTTTAAAGATCATTTACTATTTTTAAAGTTTTGATCAAATTAATGGTCAATCAAGTACTATTTATACCGAAATTATTTTTTTTTTCTTACTTTCTGAGTTCAAATCTTCCTAAAAATACTTTCATAATTTTCAAAATATATTCATTAGGCTACATGAATATTTTTAAGCTAATCAAACACTATTTTTTTATCTAGTTCACTTTTACCAGTCCGATAATTCAATTATCAAAGTCATCGAAAAATTAATTTTTCATTACTATATAATTTTACTCATTAATATGAGCACGTACATATTTTTGGATTATTTTTCTGAAAATCATAGCGTATTTTATCATTCAATCAAACTGGGTTAAACTAGTTATATTTCAAATTTGGAAGTGACTCATGCTCTTTTGAGATCCAAACGATCTCCATTCGATCCCAAATTTAAACCACGGACTTCTACTGATATGCTCTTTCTAATGATCAAATAAAATATTTTTTTGACTTCGGAAGATACTATTCATCCAAGTATTACTATTTACCATCGAAAAATACTATTCTCAAGTAATTCGATATTTTGGCCATTACATTTCATCCTTTACCAATCCCGATCTCCCTCCTTTATCACCCTCTCTCTCTTTTCTTCTTTTCTTTTCTATTTCTTCTTTTTTTAGTTGCCCTTTTTCCCTTGTAAATTTATGGCTGTGATAATTCCATCTAGAAAATTCCAGGGACTTGTTTTCAATTGACATTATTATTATTATTATTATTATTATTATTATTATTATTATTATTATTATTATTATTATTATTATTATTATTATCATCATCATCATCATCATCATCATCATCATCATCATTATTATTATTATTATTATTATTATTATTATTATTTATAATGGCCTAAACGTCGAATCAGTCGTGAATAGTATTTTTTGCAAGTAAATAATGTTTCAAGGCTGAAAAGTGCACTCAGAAGTGAAAAATATTTTATTTGACCATCGGAAAATATTGATCACGGTTAGTTTGGGATTGAAATTTGAAGTAAAATTGAGGTTAACTAGACCTCTGAAAATCAAAAATATGAAAAACAAAGCTGTTTGGTTTAAACAGTAACTAGGTTAACCTAGATTTGATCGAACCTTTAAAAATAAAACAATGGGCTCTAAAAATTACCAAAAATTGTATATATCTCTAAAATAATATGTAGAATATTTTAACTGTAAAAAGTTAATTTTTTGATAACACCGATGATTATAGAATCGGATCGATTTAATTGAATCAAACTAGTAACTGACTTCATTTGGGTTGATATTTTGTGTATAGCTAATTTTTGACATGATAAGAATTATGAAATCAAAATTAAAGTTATTTGGAGTTAGGAAGGGAGAGAATTACATGTAAGTGGTATAATGGGCTTAAATAGGGGTTTTGGGCCTTAAGTGAGTGGGCCTTGGTTGAACCAAAGCCCAACCTACTTAAGCCCATATATAAAGGGATAAGAGAGATATCTTCTGCTAGCCATCTTCATCTCTATTATCCCATTTCCTTTTCATTCATGGTCGAACCACTCTTGCCTTTTCTCTCTCAAAATTTCTTCAATTTTTCTCTTTTTCTCTCTATATGCAAGCATCTTAACTGGTATTTTACCTCCCTAGATGATTATTTAAGCCTTAATTCCTTGGTTAGAGAAAGAAAAGCAAGAGAAATTAAGTGAAAAAACTTAGGGTGTCAATTTAAGGTAAGAGAAATCATTATTTTAATTTTGTTCTAAGGTACCTACAAGTATTTTTAGGTGTCTAAAGTTCATTTATGTGGTAAATTTAAGCATTTGAGAAAAAAATAGTGTTTCTTATGTTAAAGAATTCAGCCATGGTAGGTTTTTAAGGTGAGGGACAAGCTTCCAAGGCCAAAGGAAAAGAAAAGGAAGTTTAGATGAGCTTAAGCTAAGGAGGAAGGTTAGTGGCTACTAAATCCTTCTATTTCTCTCGAATTAAGAAAAATGCATGTGTAATTGAAATTGATCCTATAATAATGAATTAGGACTTTGAATATGCCTATTAGAAAGCTTAATTTGAATTAAAAGCATGTGTAATGTGAATTTCCTTTGATGGCTGAATTGTGTCTTAAAGGGAACTAAAGTGTAATTTATGTATTTTGGTGAATTTTTGTCATAAAATAATTATAGAAATGAATTAATATGTCCATGAATTTTTTGTGAAGTTTATGGAAATTATTTAAGAATTTTTTAGAAGAGAATTTAATTATGTACCTAATGTATTTGTTGAATTATTGTGAAATAATTCATTAATTAAATGAAAATTGGTGAATTATAGTGAAATAATTCACAAATTGTACAAAAATAATGAAAATTTTGACTGACAGATTTTATGTATCGAACAAGCTATTAAAACTGTGAAAACATATGAAAAGTGAAGTGAAATGTAAATGGTTATTGCCCTTAGTAATAGTCAGGCCGTCACAATCTAGCTCAGAATATAATTGGCTAGCCTTAGAGGTACCTATACCACAGTGCAAGTCATGGCGACTTGCTTTTCTATGGTAGGATCACTAATTTTTCATAGTATCTGCTCTGTTCTGTACTCTATTCCATGGAAAATGATCCTTTAGGGTCATTTTTCAGTCTGTATTATGGCTTTGTGGGGTTCACATCCCGTATATCCGATCTGATGATTTCTATAGAGAATGTACTAGGGGTATATATGTGAAAAATAGTTAAATAGTGCAAAAAGATAAGTAAAATTGAAGTTTATAATGAAAAATGATCTAATTGAAAAGAAATAAAAAGTTAGGGATAAAACTGTAATTTTTCCAAATATTGTAGGTAAAGAGTAAAAGTGATAAAAAATGAATACAAAGGGTAAAATGATAATTTAGTAAATAAACAGTCCCAAAATGAACTTTTGAGAAATGCAAGGATTAAAATATAATTTTGCATAAAAAGTTAAAATAGAGACCAATTGGTAAATTTGTGTGCCCAAAATTTAATGAGAAGTGAAATTAAGTAAACTAATAGCAATTTGGTAATTAAAGTGTAGCAAGGGCAATTTTGTAATAAAATAAAAAATAAAGGACTTACTTGAAAAGTGTACCCAAGTTTTGGAATTTAATTGAATTGACTGTTAGAACTATGAAAATTATGTTTTTGATAAGGAAAATTGATAAATTTTGCATGAGTAATACAATTATGCTTGTGTGGGAAATACCTTGATTTATAGTCATCACTGTATATATTTAATGCTCAACACGTAGTTGTTACTACGTGTAGATTCCGAAGAATAATTGGAGTAATAGTACACAAAGGATCTAATCTTGCAAGAATAAGAGATAGTTAGGAATTATCTTTTTGTATTGGCATGTATATATTTGTAATTGTTGAAGCAAAAGAATTGGTCTATAATGGTGCAATATTTGTATATAAATAAATGTGTGATTGGCAGGTAGTTGATTGATTTAGTATATTTGAAATGAAATTAAGAATGTATGGATGAAAATAATATATTGTTTATGAACTGTTGTGCCCCTGAGGGATTATGGAATTGCTTGTTTTTCAGGGAACTAGTCCAGTTTACAGCCGTTATATTGCCAGATTTTTATAAAATGAATAGTAAAATTGGACAGTTATAGGTCAACGACAAGTTGGATTTGTTAACATGAATAATGGATAAAAATTGACAATTTATGAATTATTTGGTTAAGTGAATGATTATTAAGATAAGAAAAGAAAAAAAATTCTGCTAATCGCTTAAATACGTATAACTGTAATAGTAAAGGTGTTATTATTATTATTATTATTATTATTATTATTATTATTATTATTATTATTATACTTCTACTTATTTTAAATTTCCTATTATTAGTTTCTAATTATTAATTTAAAGACCTTTTTAAAATAATGCCCACCAATATAATATCACATTCTCAAACAACACAAGTTTTAGGGCATCATAATTCTCCTCCCTTAAGAAAATTTCATGCTCGAAATTTATCTGGCTAAAAAATAACACACAAGTATATCTTTAAATCAGTAGCTTCTAATTGTTTAAAGCTTCATTAATCTTCCTTTATATTATCGTTATTATGTATATTTTTATTTATTGATGCATCTAGCAATCCAACTTTATATGAACTTCTTTAATTTCTTGTCATTATACACTTGACTAAGTCTAAAATTCGACAATAGTCGAAGAGAAGGAAATATTCTTTAGCCTCAAGACTATTACAGCGGTGTCTGTTGCTACCAGCTAGATTATTACAAAAACTCCTACCAATAACGAGATCAAATTCGTTAAAGGAGTTCATTAGTTACTCTAATCTATCAACGTTTAGTTGTTGCGCATCTGCAACATCAATCAAATTCTTTTTTTGGTTGGTTTGCTCTCACTAGCACCTCAATATACTCCTATTTACTTCTGAGATCTTAATCGACACTACATCCTTCAAACGAATCTCCATTATGTGCAGAATAATTTCTACACCACCAATTCTAGATAAAAGAGAAAGAAGATTAATGCCTTTAGGGAATAAGTCCTTCAAAACTGATAAATGGTAAGCAACAATGTCAACCTGGAATGACTTACCAAGTGATTTATATCTATCGGTTCTACTTATTCCATTTTCCCTTGTGTAATTTCTAGGAAAATCCAAAAGCATTTTTACTTCATCTGGTTCAAGTGGTGCAATTTTATTTTTGCCAAGCCACACTAGGTACCATTTGCGACATTTGTTAAGAACAAACTTCTAGACACCAAGAGGTGATTCTTCATAATCCAAAATGGCCTTGCAAATCCTCTCAATCAGTTTTGCATTCCCAATGCAAGTTTGCAAATAATTTAATAATGTTTTTGTGTTCCATGAAGGTTACCATCTCTTTGCAATGGTTATACTTCATGTATGGTATGTGGGGTAATGGAAGAAGGAAAATTTGCTCTGAACAGGACGATTATATACAAAGGCCCTTTTTCCTTACTTCAGCATAAAAATATTTAGAATCAACAAATTTTATCTCCACATCATATAAAAATTGAGGTATAGTATTCTAAACCCCTTTAGGAGCAAGTGCTACATTCTCATGATAGAAGTAAAGTGGTTCAATAACAGCTTTTGGAAGTGTTATAGGAATTACAACCTCTAGATCAGTGGGAACTCTAAATCCAACCATGGCTTTGGAAGGCATAACATCTCATCATCTCCAGACAACAACTTCTTTTCCAACCTCATTCACTTTTTCTATTTTCACATATCATATTCATAAAACTCCTCTTTTTGTTTTTAGAGTAATCATCTGACAGTTTGGAGATAATTTCTAATAAGCCCTAGCAGTACTCACATGCTTATTATCCCATAGCTCTTCCATAAGTACAACCTTATATAATCTCTTATTAACTGCTAGTCATGATTGTCAACATGATGTCATCCCAACATTAATTTTATCTTAGTAGTAGAAAGGTTCTAGTCCTAAAGTTAAGCAAAGCATTAAAGTTTAATAATATTTCCTTTCTTAGTTCTACTCAAAAGTGGGGGATATTATTTTTTTTATCTTACTTAACCTAACAAAAAATGAATCGACTTTTGAATTGCATCCCTTTTGATGCTTACTTTGGCATATACACTTACATTACTCTACTTACTTTCCTTAATGTCTATTTACTCTGACTAATTTTAATCCACATCATCCTTTTATAAACATGTTTATCCTCATTTCAATGCACTCGTTAAGTAACCCGTCAGTTTTCTTTCGATTGGCATATATGCATAAAATTTTCATGCTATCAAGGTTACTGATAGGTAAACAGAGTGCCATAACTTCTATCTTAGCTAGATTATATTGTTTTATGCCTATAAATTCCTAAACCCATGCTCTGATACTACTAAATGTAACACCTTATATCCGATCAGTTAAACATCTGAATACTAGATATCACACTCAAATTTAGATTCCTTTAAGAGGCCCAACTATAAAATTTACTACTTATAACTTTGTTATTTTAGTAGTTATTGTTTATTTTCTAAAAATTTCAGCAGAGTTTTTCCTAACTATTGACAACCTCCTGTGAAAAAAATTAACCAAAAATACTTTTAAAATCATACAACTATTTTCTCAACTTCAATCAAATTCCAATATAAGTTTTTCCATCCTCCTCAATAAACATTCAGTCTAAAAATTTTCACCTGTCAAATTAACATTCACTGATATTTCCTTACTTGACTATATTTTTAAAATTTTATCATACAATTGTCACAATTACAAAATTTTCTTCCTCATTATTACCAAAATATCAATGATGTTACAACTAAACATTTTTGGGTATATGCCAAAATAAAACAATAATAACATAACTTTATTTATTTCACATGCTCCAATGCATCTCCTTGACATGGCTGGCTGTAATAGATTCCTAAATCTTCCTGCATATAGGTTAGACTCTTTGGTCTCCAATCCACGTGCGAAAAAGAAACCACACACTAAGCTAAAAGCTTAATGGTGACTACTAAATTTACCACACACTAAGCAAAAGGACAATTATAAACACATCAAATTTACACATAAAAAATCATAGAAAATAAAAGTTGTAAATTCTAAACCTAAAGTGTATATAAGCATAAGCAACAAATATTAAAACTTCACATGTAATTTGAATAAACGATTTCTTAAAGGTGTGTTTAATTGCTTATAAATTATTTAAAATTAAATAGTTAGTAATAATTGACCTATTTATAATGAAAATATTGTTGTACTAAATTATTATTTTCAAGATCGTTACCTTATTTCACATAAATTATTCTCTAAGTAGTACCAATGGATATGAACATCTCATCCCAAACATTTACACACAATCACATGCACACATACTTATGTATATGTATGTATATTTCTAATTGTATTGGATCATACCAAATTATGTAATGCATAGTTCACCACAATACAAGTAAGCTAGTTACTTTATTCATTAAAGTATTTTTATCTGTGTTTCACCTACTTATTCATTTTCAATATTTGCCCCTAGTAAAATTCAGCGAAATTACACCGAGCTGGATAAACAAGATTTAAATACGGGACCAAGTTCTCAAAACCATACGATCCATTAAACATTATTTTTCATTATTGACATTCATAATTTTACCATTAACTATACACACACACACATATGTGTGTGTGGATCAAGTTCTCAAAATCATTCAACCCACTACTCAGATTAATTTCATTCACCGAATGAGCTCTCGAAACCATTCGATCCAGTAAATACATTAAGATGCAATACTGCTAAACTTCCCTAATTAGCTTGCTAATCTTATCCCATTACTCCAATTTATGTCTAGTTTTACTAAGAACAAATATAAAATCATCATTAAATAAATAAATAGTATCATGTATATATCAACATCACTTATTGTCACCTCTTTCAAGTTGTTCATATAAATTCTTAATCATATTTATGCACTAATCATGCCATGGATCATGCACTAAGTATCCCTTTAAGTTATAACATATTCGATCCATATTACCATGCACTTAGTAATTTAATTTCCACAATATATATTCAAGATGCATGTATACTTGTATGTCTTAGGTTTCTAAATCATATATTTTGTTCAGTCTTTTCAAGTTAACAATTAACATGGGCCGCCAAGATAAAAATCAAAGCCACATGTATACCTCTAAGCACATAACCTTCATATAATATTTCAGAGAGATTACATACCTTATTGTAGTCATAAATTGAAACATAAAAATATTAAACTCATATATACATATGTACCGAAGCATGTTCTCTCAAAAACAAAACATAACAAATGTTGATAATGATCTTATTTCTAAGTTTATGCAAGTAAATTAACGCATACATTCACTCTTCCTTCATCATTTTATTTGTGTTTCAAAACCTTAAAATAAGAACTCTGCACATAATTATAGTTCTGCCATCAAAACATGTTTTCTTATGAATATATATTTTTATAATCCATTATTTTACCAAATTTAAGCTAATTTATTTATTTATTTTACCTTTTAGTTATATACTAGATTACCTATAAACTGTATTTAATCAATTCTCCACATTTCACCGAAAGGGAATCCAATTGATTAAACTTTGTAATATATTAATACACCAAGGTTAAGCTAATTTACTACCTTTATCTTAGAGTTGCACATTTAGTCACTTTAAATGCATTTAATAAAATTTCCCATGTTTTTCACTTAAGTCGTACCATATACTTTCTAGGTTCAACATATCTATATCTATATATTTCATAATTTATATCTTAGTTAATCCTCAACTTCGACAAATGCAACTCAGTCATAATCATTAATTAGTAAATTAAACATATAAGAAATTAAATTTTTAGCCAAGTATGTCACTCATTAATTTCAAATATACTCATAGTCATATTTATTCTCTTATCTAGAGGCCCGTAACAATTTATTTAATTAAATTTCTTGTACATCAAATTCTTAATTAGAAATTTAATTCTTCTTAATGAAATTACATTTATGAAATGGAAGACACCAACCAATTAATTAAGTTTTACGTATCGTTCTTTAACCCATTTCCAACGTCTCAATTAATACTCAAATTTATAAGTATAATATCGATTGCCTTAAGTCATGATTCCATCTAACATTTCTATCTTTATAATTGTCCTCTTAATTACTAAACAATATTATCAATTAAGAGTATACTATAATCCAATAAACAAATTAACAACATAATAATACTTAATGAAAATAAACTAAACCATAAAAGAAACATGTAAGTCACTTTAATTACCAAGTTCTTCAACTATGACCAACTAGTAGTTTCATCATTCGTCAACCAAGGTTTTGTCCAACCTTGATCACACAAAATTATCGTTTAAAAGAAATACCAAATCACAGTTACATTAAAGCTTCTCAATACAAGAAATAACCCCCTAACCATTTTATAATCATCAATTGTCACGTCTAACAAATAATTCAATTCTATGTTTAACAAAATAGAAAAATTTAAAGACAACACCCAATATTCATTTTCTTTAAAGAATAAAATTCTAAAACTAGCTCAATTAATTAAAAAAATAATAATAAGAGATAATTTTGGTAGTCATATACCATTTAAGGTTGAATTTTAGCATTTTCCTTCAATTATGCTTGTCACTGTGCTCGCTGGATCGATCACCGGAGCTTTGTTAGAGATGCACCGGTGCTATCCACTAGAAGCTAAAGCCATCGATAGCCATCTGATGGCATTCATACACCTTAATTGATGTGAGCATAGGTCATCATGGAAAGATCAATGAACATTAAAGATTAATATGGGTCGAATTGTGGAAGATATGTATATTCAAGAGAGAGTGGAGCCAGTATTCTATCGCCAGCGCGGCATATATCACAGCCACGACAAATCCGACATATAGAACATATGAAGATCTAGACAATGTTGCCTCAATGGGATGGATTTATGAAGATCAAATGAGCATGATCAACTTGACATGTGCCGGTCATATAACACTTGACATGTGTTGGAAATGTGACCATGACATATGCCAGATATATGCAAGACATATGCCAGAAATGTGCCAAATAAGTATGAGACATGTGCCAGTCATATGAGTTAAGGCATGTACATTGCATGTGCTACTTATGGGCTTAAAAGGCTTCTTTGTTTTGACTTTAATTAGGATTTTTATTTGTTATTTTTATTTGGGTTTGTTGTAATAAGTAGGCCTTATTTACATGGGTTGCACGCCACTTGTAGGAGGGCCCATTCATTTGGTTTTATTTTATTTTCTTAACTAAGAAATTGGGTTTAATTATCAATCCTAATGGTAATGGAAATTTTGACCTACTAGTTATTCAATTAGGTTTAGGATTTTCTTTAAATGGCTATAAACCACATTAAACTCCTTATCTTCAGATTTGAGTTTTTGATTAATTTGAGAATATTTCTTTTGGCTTGGCCGAAATCTTAAAGGGGATGATTACTTGTCTTTCTCTTTTGCATCAATAATTTAGATTTCTTTTCAAGGTATTTACTTTGTTAAATTCTATTTTTGTATTTAAATTACTCTATTATAAGCATTCATATTCATATATTATTTGGGGATTTTTTAGATTGGGGGTTTATTTCTTATTCTTGTTCATGCCATATTATGTGTTTTAGAGGTTTCAAGTTATTTAGCCTTGGGATTCCGTATCATTTGGCATTAGAGCTTGGATTAGGATAAATTCTTATTTATCTTGTTTGATTTGCTATTCTATTGTTTAATTTTCATTAGAAAAAAAAAGAATTGTAAAGAAATGTTTCATTTGAAAATTTCCTATAATTGGTGTGAACAAATAGGAATACAACTCTTTGGGTTAAACTTATCCCTAATACATCTTGATCTAATTTAGACATTGTAGTTTTTACCTCCTATCGTGCTCACGAGAGGTGTCGCGCTCGCGATAGCAAGCTTTGCTACATCCTAGGCATTTATTTTGGATTTATTTAGCTTTGTTTAGTGTCATAACATATCTTGTATCAAGTTGAATTTTCCATTAGGGAAATTTTAATTTTTGCATTTTTTGTATTAGTTTTGTCATTTCTTTCATTCTAAGTTGCTTTCTTTGGTGTCTTACATCTTTTGTTTCCATTTACATTATAGTTAACAAATTAACTCTTGTTAATTAAAATTATTAATTCAGATAACATATATATCTTCATCTCGTATGCTTATTTCAACTTTTTTCATTTTGGTATTATTGCTTCTAGTTTTGAGCCTATTTTCTTTGTTAAGTATTTTCATTGTATTCTTCATTTGATTGGCTGTTGTGAATTATTTTGATTGAAAATTGAGTTCTAAAGTGCAATTGAGGACAACAAGCTTGAATGGTAAAAGGCTTAAGCGTGTGAGCTTAAATGAGAGTAAAAGCTAATTTTGAGTGAAAACGATTATTTTGTGAGGATGTCCTATTGCAAGTCAAAGCATAATTCAATTCAAAAAGAATGGAAAGGGTTAAAGGAAGACAGGAAGTGTATGATGTAAACCCTTAATGATATGGAATTACACTTTAAACAACTTATGAAACTACCAAGTACAATGTGTAAGCAAAAGGACGATAGGAAGGAAGAGAAAGTTATTGTAGAAGAAGTTATTCATAAAGCTGAAGGGAACACTATAGATATAGATTTATTTGATGGTGATGTTATGACTGATGAAGAAATAATTGAAGGTAGAGATGATTATTTGAGTAAGACTAAAGATAATTGTTTGATTGTGATGAAAGATCAACAAGTTCCAAGTGCTCCTCTATTGCTTAAGGTGGTTGAATTGCACATGGAAAATGAAGTAAATCATAATCATAGTCACAATGATGTTTTAAAGACTAACCATATTTTGCCTAGTTTCTTTGTTAAATTAAAGGAACATAATGACTTCTTTTCTGAAGAAGCATTCATATTATTTCCACGGATTCAGAAGATCATTTATGAAGATGAATTTATTCCTCAAGGTTCAATTTCTAACTTGAACAAGATGAAGATTCAAGGATGAATCTCTTCTAAAGAGGGAGGGTATGATGCGAGCATGGATCATCATGGAAAGATTAATGAACATTGGAGCTTAATATGGGTCAAATTATGGAAGATATGGACATTGAAAAAGGGTGGAGCCAGTCTTCTATCGCGAGCGCAACATATATCACGGGCGCGATAGGTGCAATATGTGGAATATATGAAGATCTAGACAATGTTGCCTCAATGGGATGGATTTGTAAAGATCAAGTGACCATGATCAACTTGACATATGTTGGACATGTGACCATGACATGTGCTGGACATATACCAAACATGTGCAAGTCATGTGAGTTAAGGCATGTGCATTGCATGTGCTACTTATGGGCTTAAGAGGCTTTTTTGTTTTAACTTTAGTTAGGATTTTTACTTGTTATTTTTATTTGGGTTTATTGTAATAAGTAAGCCTTATTTAAATAGGCTACACACCACTTGTAGGGGGGCCCATTCATTTTATCTTATTTTATTATCTTAATTAGAAAATTAGGTTTAATTGTCAATCCTAATGGGAATGAGAATTTTGACCTACTAGTTATTCAATTAGGTTTAGGATTTTATTTAAGTGGTTATAAATACCACATTAAACTCTTTGTATTCAGATTTGAGATTTTGATTAATTTGAGAATATTTCTTTTGGCATGGCCGAAATCTTCAAGGAGAGGATTGCTTATCTTCTTTTTTTGCATCAAGAACTTAGATTTCTTATCAAGCTATTTATTTTATGGCTAATTTTGTTCTTATATTTAAATCAATCTATTATAAGCTTTTTCATTCATATATTGTTTAGGGTTTTTTAGTTGGGGGTTTATTTCTTTTTTGTTCATGCCTTTTTTTGTTCATGCAATATTATGTATTTTAGGGATTTCAGATTCTTTAGCCTTGTGGTTCCACATCACTAATGCTCTGTGGATTGGTCGGAAAGCATACTTGAACCACTGGCTGTCTCCCTCTCCGATCTAGGCATTGCCAACGAGTAAAGAAAGGCGAAGGGCACTAGGAGGGTCGTCTCACCATTGGAAGCTTTCCGGTGTTGGTTGGGGCATCATTCACCATCGCCAAGATGAGGAAAGAAAGCATTCAATAAGGATAGAAAAATGGGGAAGGAGAGAGGATAAGTTGATGGCGAACTAACGATGGGAGGTGACTGGCGATTGAAGGAGGACGGCGGCGAAGGGATTGCCAGTGATTTATCATGATCGGCCTTTCATCCTTTCCAGATCCCGATCTCCTTCTCCCTCTTTTCTTCTTTTATTTTCTCTTTCTTCTTTTTTTTAATTGCCCTTTTTTCCTTGTAAATTTGTGGCTGTGATAATTCCATCTAGAAAATTCTAGGGAAATGTTGATAATTATGAATTATATAATATTTTTAGTATGTTTTTAGGTATTTAAGTTAGTTAATTTGGTTTAATTTTTAGTTTAAATATTTAAATTTATGTTTTAAGAATTAATTATAAGTTTTGGTGTGTTTCAGGGTTAAATTGCAAGAAAAAGGACTTAGTTGTAAAAAGATAAGAAGTTTTAGGCCAAATATATGAAATTGGAAAATTTATGCAAGATAATGGTACGTGAAGTCCAATAAAGAAATGAGTGGTCGTGCATGAAAATACATGAGATTTTGAGCGGTCATGTTAGAAGACAAGTCAAGCCATTTTTCCCCTTAAGTGGTCGTGCATCAGATGAAGCTTTTGGTTGCTTGGCCGTGCACTTCAAGTTGTGCCATGCACGACAGTGCATGAGAAGAAGGGAAACAGCAAGTGGTCGTGCAACTCTCCATAGAAGAAGCCATGCATGGCAGTGCATGGAAAGCCAAAAAGAAACAAGTGATCGTGCACCCCTATAATGAAGGATGCACAATAGTGCATCTCATTAAGCAGGTTTTTGCTTGGTCGTGCAGTTTGAAGTCGGATGTGTCTAAGGATTTTTCAGTTTAAGAAGAATTATGTTCCAATTCTAATTGAGGAATTTTAGAAGACTTTCATGTATTATTTTGCCTATAAATAGACGACTCAAGCACCAAAGCAAAATCATTAGCTAGAAGAATTCAATAGTTTTTAGTTTTACGTTGTTTTTCTATTTCCTCTGTTTTATTCAATACTGTTTTCTTAAAACCTTGTTTTAGTTTTTAAACATGCATAGTGAATAGTTTTATTTAACTTTTACTAAAAGATACTTGAATCCTTAACTCTTTATTATTATGACTTAGTTGGTGTTTAATTTTAATACAAGTTTTGATTATTTCTTAGTTCCAAGCACAGTCTTATCATTTATTAGCTAAAGTTTGATTGTTAACTTGTTTAATTATTGGTTAATAATTGATTTCCGATTTAATCATTAATATGTATGTTCTTAGGTTAGTTTACTTATGTTGATGCATGATTATGTTCTTCATTAGATATAATTTTGTGTTAATTGAAGTAAGTTAAGGCTAAGAAAGGTGTAATTAAGAATAGGTGAAAGTTGAATTTACTTGAAAGAGGATTTAATAGACATCTAGGAAGATTAACTCAGATTTTTATGCTAAGTGTTGGATTGTTCTTAATAAGAAAGTTTTAATACTTAGAATGATTATCTTAAGTTAAGTTATCTGAGTTTTTCATAATCACTTTTGATTCTCTTTAAATTAAGTCATAATAATATTGGTTAAGGTAGATAGTCTTTTAGTGAAAGTTGCTTTTAAATATTGATTTTTACCTTATTTGATTATTTGCTTTCGTTTTGAATTCGGTTTAATTGTTTTAAAATCTCTTATTGTTTTAGTTTATTATTTTCAATTTTAAAGTTATGTTTTTAGTTTTAATCTTCAACTACACACTTTTGGGATTTCTTATATGTCTTTTACACACAAA
The DNA here is from genome assembly GCA_037975025.1 of Excoecaria agallocha. Lineage (NCBI taxonomy): Eukaryota > Viridiplantae > Streptophyta > Magnoliopsida > Malpighiales > Euphorbiaceae > Excoecaria > Excoecaria agallocha. The sequence goes on along the minus strand of CM075809.1, from coordinate 61,358,624 downwards.
TTTCGTTTTAAAACTCAAATCATTCACACAAACACAAATTTCCCTTGGGTTCGATATTTTTTATCATAATTATATTTTCCTATATTACTAGCCAATCTAATATACTTACTAGATACCGATCACTTGTTTTCAATTGACATTATTATTATTATTATTATTATTATTATTATTATTATTATTATTATTATTATTATTATTATTATTAAGTTAAAGACATTTTAAAATAATGTCCACTAATATAATTTCACATTCTCAAACGACTCAAGTTTTGGGACATCACAATAAGTCTGACATGGTACTATTCAGTTTCAACAAACAAATAACAGTTTTTTCATTATACATGTTTCATGTTTTACGTTTCAAGTTTCAGCAAAAAGAAGAATGGATTCAAAAATAAAAGTGATAGAGTAAAAACTTGTTTTGATAATTGAAAATTTGATTCAAAATTAGATGAAAAATTCCACAAAACCAAAGTAAACGATGCAGTAGCAAGAGCAGGCAATTACAGTTCTAGTGCTACAACACCTGATCAAGGATTTGATTCTATTTTTAGTTTCAATTCATCTTCAAACTCTAATGAAAAACCAATCGTTGGATGGAAATTCTGTTTTTGGAACACGGACCGCGGAAGGAGGAGTTTGAGTTAAATATAGTATTTTAAAAAAAGGGTATTTTTAAAAATAAAAATTTTAAAAGGAAAAAAAAGGGGTATTTTTTAGGGGAACCTTTTTTTTTTTTTGGTATTTTTGTGAAACTTCCAAAATCCAAATTAGTTGGACCCGATTTTGGGTACTAAATAATGATTAAAAAAAATTACAGAAGACAATTCTCAAATATCCAAACTTCTAAATAATATATTCAGGAAAAACAAAAAAAGAACCATTAAATATCCACGAATAAGAAAGAGAAAATTATTAAAATATACATTAAAAGAAAAAGAAAAAATCATTAAAGAAACTATAGAAGAAAAGTTGAAATATTCACTAAAAATTCTCAATTTTTGTAATTCAAGATAACAGGATCCAGCATTATTAATTCATATATATTAGCAATAGCATGCTAAAAAAAAAGTAGTTGGAATAGATGGCCCAAAACGATGGCTATTCAATTAAAAGATTGGATGATAATTCTCCATTTCTCCTCTATGTGCCATTGATTAATGTAAAACTATGGTTGAATGCAAGCTTCTGTACCATTTCCATCATCTAACAGAACATCCATCAATTGAACTTAATCAGAAAGTTGTTTCACACAGCACAAACAACTTTAGCTTCAGATTAAATATCATATTGGCATATCAGTCCTGCTGACGCAGTGCACTTGTCCACTACTGAAGTATACAGAGTGAGTTCTTACAAACACTGCCACCAATTCAAGCTAAACAACAGATAAATAAAATGACACTTACTGATCAAACATTTCTACTGTATTTGTCAGAGGGGATTGCAATCGTGGAAATGCCTAACATCTGAAAAACTTGTATCCATTCAAAATATTTTGGTTTTCTTTTTACAGCAAATGACTGATACAAGTTTCGTAAACCCTACAATGCTGAAACCAAGGATTGAAAATGTGAGCCCAATGAGATATTAAACCCCAAAAATACTTCAAGTTCAACAAAATCAGATTCCACGACAGACTAAATGGATGAAAGATCTTCATATATGGTTTTTATACCTGGTCTCTCAGAGACCGATCTTATGCACCGTAGAGCTAGTTCAAGAACCTCCTTCATTCCCTTTTCAACTCCAGGATTCACCATTTCTGCTGTAAGTGTAGAATCAAAGCAATCTGAACCTCGACCCTCTGTCACCCTCAGCCGCACCCAATCCGTCAAATCAACTCCTCCATCTTCCCCAGAAATCACATCACCAGCACACCTGCCAGTTAAAAGCTCAAGTATTATTACTCCAAAGGCATAAACATCTGACTTAAAGGACGGAAGTGGTTTCTTTGAAGTAGCCAACTCTGGTGCACGATAACCCAACACCCCAGCATCAAGTATCTGTTCAATGGTGCCTGCTTGAGTCATTAGCCTATGTAGGCAGTAATCGGTAACACGGGCATTGAGATCAGGCCCATCTAATAATATATTTGCTGCTTTTAGGTTCCCATGAGGAACAGCACGATCAAAATGCAGATAATTCAGGCCACGTGCAACATCCACTGCTATTTTTAGCCTCTGTGCCCAGGTCAATGGAGGGCCTTTCCTTCCTGGTCGATCTGAATTCAAGTTCACCAGGAATGAAATGTAAATCAATCAGCAAGCATATCATCTAAACATTGAAGATCCAATTCATATCACTAAATTATTAGCAAACATTTTTTTGCAAAATGTGATAGAAGCAAATGTTTGTGTTTAGACACAGCATTATTTCTCCATGGTTCTGCCATGAGAATAATTATTACCCAAATGCAAATAAACCAGTCAAATGGAATGGCATGATAAAGCACATATATCTTTTAATCAATATTCAAAGGCATCACTTTTTATTTTTATTTTTTTTTCAAAATTTCACTGCAATGAAATTGACATGCAATTCCACAAGTTCAGTGACAATTTTACAAATGACAAGGGAGTTAAAGAGAACAACAGCTAATAAATATAGCTGACTTGTTTTCCAGTGGAGAACGCAACTCAATGTTAGAGCATTTGATAACAGGTCCAGAACAAACTCTCTACTACATAAAAACCATGAATATATATAAAATTGGGATTTTACCGTAAAGAAAGCTCGCAAGACTTCCCGGTGAGATATAATCTGACAGAATGAGCTTCTCATGTTGAGTGGGTCCCCAGTAGTATCCTCTTAAGCCCACCACATTTGGATGCCTGATGTTTGCAAACTTTTTAGCCTCCTTGGCAAACTCCTTCTTCTGTTTTGCCACCCCTTCTCTTAGCCATTTCACAGTCAGGAACATCCCATTATCCAGTGTTGCTCGGTAGGATGTCCCATGACTGCTCCTTCCCAAAACCTCCGCTGGCGCCCTTGACAACTCTTCAGGAGTCAATGTGATTGTATCATCAAGAAAATAAAGCTCGCCAACCAATCGATCTGGTGACCTTACATCCAGCCTTGCAAGTGTCTCAGCAGTGATTGAATCCCCAGATTCCGGCGACCATGACAAATGACTGTGCTTTGAGGGTGAGAAGCCAGTCACAGCAGCCAATTTTTCATCAGGGCTGATTATCCCAGATGATGAACCTTTCCGAGATGCCACAAGATCCTCTGCTGACACAACTAACGCACCTCCGCTTCCAGTCCCACTAACGCCGGAGGGGTTAGTTGGAGTTTGCCTGCTGATACCTTTGCTTGTGACATGTTCCGATGGAGGTCTTCTTGATATTCGGACATAATGTATGAAGATAGCAAGCATGATAAGTATAATCACTCCAATCACACATGAGATGATTACAACAACTTTGACAACAGTGTTGATTGGTTTCCTTCTTGAATTTCCAGGTGGAGCATTTTCTGATCCAGGTGGATCACTGGGAAGATTCAATCTGTTATTTCCCGGATAGAAAGAAGAACTAGGGAACCGTCTCAGGTTCTCTGGGACAACCCCAGAAAGATCATTGTATGAAACATTGAAGCTACCAAGGCTGCTAGTCAAGTTGTTTGGTAGAGGACCTGTGAAATGATTTTGAGATAAATCCAATGAGCTTAGTGAGGTCAAGCCAGCCATGGAAGTTGGCAAAGAACCTGTTAAATTATTCCCTGCAAGATTGAGCACTTGAAGCCCAGCCAAGGAACCAAATCTATCAGGAAAGTATCCATCAAGTTGGTTATGAGAAAGATCAATAACTTGGAGACTGGATTGACTATTAGAAGGAGGAGAGAATTCAATAGCACCACTAAGTAAATTATTTTCAAGGTGCAGTCCTTGCAAAGTTGGTGAGGTTAGTAAATCAGTCAAAAGAGATCCATCTAATTGGTTGGAACTGAGATCTAGGACTTGAAGCTTTGGATACGTAGCAACATCTTTGGGGATAGAGCTACTAAGAGAATTGTGAGAGAGGTTCAGATAATTTAAACGCAAAAATTGTGGGAGCATTTTAGGGAATACTCCTGTCAAGCGGTTCCGGCTGAGATCAAGATGCTCAATGTTGCCCCACTTTGCAATTCTTGTTAGATTTCCTTCAAACTGGTTGCTTGATAGATCAAGCACAGCACAGCTTCCTGTCACTAGGGGAAGTTCACCTACGAGTCCATTTGATGAGAGATTAAGAACATGCAGCGTTGTTGACATTATCATACTTATTGGTCCTGTGAGATGGAAACTACAATGTGTGAGACATAGTAAAAATGCAACAGTCAGAAGTCAAAAGGGGGCAAGAGCATAACTAAATTCTATTCAAGATATACTAAGCAACTTGCAAGAAGGTAAAGAAGAAATCTATGAGGTACCTGAGAGATTGTTGGCACTCAAATCCAATTCAGTTAGAAGTAATGAATCTCCTTTCAACAGATCATTAGGAATAAACCCTGAGAACATGTTGTTGCCAAGCCTAAGGACCTCAAGGTCATAAGCAAAATCAAATCCTGGCAAGTCTCCAGTAAGCTGATTGTAACTCAAGTCCAAAACCTTCAAGTTTGCAAACAAGCGCAACTCACTTCCGCCTATCAGTGATCCAGTAAGCTGGTTGTGACTGAGATCTAAGTACTTGATGCTCTCAGAAATATCTGGCAGTAATTTCTCCGGACTAGAGCTTACGAGTTTATTCCAACTCAAGTCAACATGACTGACATTTGTAAGAAGAAAAAATTCCCCATCTAGCTGACCCTCAAACATATTTCCATGCAAGTCGAGCACTTGTAGACCTAAAATGAGCTCAAATCCCTGTGGAATTCTCTTAGTGAACCCATTAGAGGATAAATTTAAATATACCAGGTTATTCAGCCTATTCAATGAAGCTGAAAGCAACCCAGAAAAGGCATTGCGGCTCAAGTCCAAGGACTGCAGTGATACAAGACCTGAAATTGAGTCCGGAATTGAGCCAGAAAAATTGTTACCAGCCAAACAGAGGTTCTTTAAGCTTGTCATTTTACCAAACCCAGATGGTAAAGACAATGAAAACAGATTGTTAGACAGATCCAGGAACTGAAGGCTTTTGAAGTCAGCTATATTGTCAGGAATCTTGCCAGATATAGAGTTGTTTGACATGGAGAGGTTGACAAGCTTTGTGAGGTTTGCAAATGTACTTAAATCAGTTTCAGCAGAGAGACCCAAGTTATCTAGGATAACACCAGCAACATTCCCATTATTGCAGACGATACCGTTCCAGGAAGAAGGGCAGCCATCAAAATCGATAGACTCTTCATTCCATGATTGAAGGACATAACCAGTAGGGTCATGCTTAATACCCTTTTTAAATTCAAGCAATGCTAAAATGTCTTGTGAAGGAAGTTGCCCCATGGCGGAAAGGAAAAATAGAGATAAAACTAGAAGCCTAAATAGCTTCATATTTACTCTGCCAGTGGCTCCACACAAGCAGAACATACACCCTCAACGTCAAGACAGTAGAAGAGAGATTTCTAAACTCAAATAACCCCAATGAGTTTCAGACTACATGCAGTAATAAAGGTAAAGAACCGTAAAATGCCTTGCTCAATATTATGAAAAAAAAAAAAAAAAGTTCACAGCAGATATACACTGAATCTTCTACGAAAGTGAAGGTTCCAAATTACAAACCCTATGAACCAGCGATTTCAAGCAAAGTTCTACCATTTACTGTGAAAATGAAGAAACCCCCAGTTCTAGTTTTCTTCTAGAAAAAGAGCATTCGATCCAGAAAGAGAAACAAAGTTTCCACATTCGACTAAAAATCTCGGAGTTCAGCAAATCATCAGCCCTTACCTCAAACTGAAGCATATTCTGGGAGACCACAGCTTCCAGAAGTAACTGATTCAGCTTCAGATGAAAACGCTTGTTCAAAAAATAGAATTTAGTTTCAACCACGCAAAATGAGCCAAAGCATTAAATAGCTAAATTGGAACTGGGGACCATTAAGAGACCCAACAAGAGAGAAAATGCTGCAATTTTCTCACCAAGATCTCAACTTTCATTAACAATGTAGGCACAGCAGAAGCTCCCCCACCATAAAGACACCAACTTTAAAGAGAAGACCTTTACAAATTACAAAAATCTACACAATACATCGGTTTTATCTTACCTCGGTGTACACTATTACAGTGACATAAGTACTCTGGTACAACAGAATACCCACAAAGGAGAACAAATAACTGAGTCACGAAATGAACAAAAATATAGTAATTAATAGAAAAGGACCCAGAAATATTTTAGCTGATAGTTATTCATTAACCGCTTAAACAGGGTTATAGCTGGTCCATAAACCCTACTTTTCTTTAGTAAAGAAAAAACAAAACCCTTACAGAAAATTGTTTGTCTCTTCACCATCCTCTGTGCAACCAAGGCACGTGGAGGTCATTCAAAACTCAAAAGCGTAGGGTAATTAAATATAAAAAAAACTATATTATTTTGTCTTTAAAGGGGTTTTTTTTTTTGTGAAAAAAGATCGAGAGAAGATGTTTTTTGTTTTTAGGGAGCAGTGGAAAATTTTAGCAGCATAAATTAGGGATTTACCCGCCAGAAAGAGAATATCAGTGTATCTACTTGGTGGACGTCAAAGGATTTATCAAACACAGTTTAAGATATTCTTTTTTTTTTATGGAAGTACTCTATAAAGTAAACACGGTCTTTGGAAAGGATAAAATTCGTTAAAATTAGGGATTTGTAGTTCTATCAGTTAAATCGAAATTTTTCTATTTTTATAATATTATTAATTATTATAATTTTATAAATATTATTATATAAAAATTAAAAAAATATTTATCAAATATTAAATATATTTTATAAATATTTTAATAATAAATTACAAAGAAATAATTTTTAATTTATTATTATAGATACTTAATTATAAATTTTTTAAAATTATATATTAAAAATATAAAAATATAATCATATCATAAAAAAATATTCTTATTTAGATAAAGTACAAATGAAGTAAATACATAAAATATTAACTTTACATATATGAATATAATTATATTTAATTATAATAAATTTAAATATATAATAAATATATTAAATTATTAAGTGATATTTTTATAATTTAAAATATTATTTTTTAAATTAAATAAATAATAAATTATTTATTAAATTATATATAAAATAAATAAATAATAAATAAAATTTAAATATATATATATAAATAGATAATAAGTATATTAAATTATTAGGTAATAATTTTAAAATTTAAAATAGTAATTTTTTAAATTAATAAATAATAAAAATTTAATATATATGTTTGATTATAATAAAGTAAATATATCATAAGTATATTAAATTATTAAGTGATATATTTAGAATTTAAAATATTAATTTTTTAAATAAATAAATAATATATATATATATATATATAATATTATAATTTTTTATATTTTTTAATAAAAAAATTGATTTTATGTGTTTTTTTTTATTTTTTATTAATTCAATTTTAAATAGTAAAATCAACCGGTTATCCCACTAGCTGCCCTTTTGACTAAAGCTTTGTGTGGGCCCACTCAACCAAAATTCCAATAATACCCATAAAGAGAGATTGAGAGGTGAAGTAGGTGAAAGTATTATGATATTGCGTGCAAAGTGGGGCCTGCCACTCAGATTTTGACACATTTGCATTGTCCATATTTGTGTCCTCTTATGCCCATCTTGTAGAAGATGTGCATATTATTAATTTATTAGACAAATCCAAGCTGAGTCCTTTTTAATTTTTTTGAAGATAAAGTTGGTTTAAATAGGTTGATTTTGTCAAATTTTAATAAATTATTCAAAACAATATAATTTTACTCTTATTTTGAACACCAATCAATTTTATAATATTACAAGTCAGTTACTTTATTAGTAAAATATGTTTAGTTTAGTAAATTTAAAATAAATATTATCCATTTTAAAAATTAAATATATAAAATATTTTATTTCAAATAATTTAAAAATAAAATTTAGTTAAAAAGAAGTCAGTTGTACTTTATTTAGTTATTGAATTTTTATTAAACTAAATACTTATTTTATTATGTTAAAAATATAGAAAAACAAATTTGGATTTTGTGATGTGTACGTATTATATGAATGTGAGTAAAGAGTAAGCAGATCCAAAGGACCACAAGTGATCACAATAACAAGTCATCAATGATGGTCCCCACTGGAGACTTTTTTTTTTCTAAGATATATTTTACCATTTCATTTACAATATAAAAACGTTCGATTAACTGAATTGCATATAAAATTGTATAAAATAGTACAAGATAATATAAATATGATATTTAAAAATATTTATGAAAAATTAATACGAAAATAATATAATATAATACAGGTTTTATTATCGTATATACATTGTATAAAATAATACACTATAAACAGTTGAATTTATGTAATTGATAAATTCTGTTATTTTTTATTCAAATATTTTGTCAAATTATCATTTAGATTTTTTTATTTTTTATCTAATTTTAATTTTAGAAATAACGATCTTTCTAATAATATATAGTCATTTTTCATTAATTTTTTATTTTTAATAAAATTTTGATGTATTAAATTTTGTATTTTATAATTATAATTTTTTATCTAAATTAGTTACAATAAAAATAATTTAATTGTATATATTTTTATTTTTTTAAAATAATATATTACGACATTATATATTAAATATATTATATAATAGTACAGATTAATATAATTTTATATAAAATACTGTATAATATAATACAGATTAATATTGTATATATGAATGCTATGCAGACTAATAATATAAAGATTAATATTATAGAGGCTGATACAATATAGTGAACCAAACGTGTCCCAATAATATTATTTCGGAAATTCAAGTTTAATTATAGTAAAATATAAATTCATTAGTTTTTTTATTATATTGAAAATGCATATGACATATTGAACAGATAAATTAATGATAGCTTTACTTTCAATTAGAGAATATTTTTGGAGGCATTTAAAGTTGACTTACTTGCTTTACTTCTTACAATTATATTATTGCTTCTTTTTTCATTATTATTCTTTTGTGGAATTAGCTTTTTGTGCTTTCTGCCTTTTTATTTCCTATATATTTAGAGAGAGAAAGGTTTTTTTTTTTTTAACTATGTTCTTTTTGCAAATGGTTTAAAGATAAAAGGAAGCATCTACTTTTTTCCTTCTTCTTTTTAAATTATTTTTCTATGTTAGAATGATTCTCAATAATCTTTCTTGTTTTCGATTCATTCAAAGTATTAAAATATTGGGAAAAATAAAAGAGAAAGCCTTTCTCAAAAAAAAAAAAAAAAAGTTAACCCTTCTCTACTTCTTATATATATATATATATATATATATATATATATATATAATCATAATGAAATTGTGTATAATCTTAGCGACTAATAGTATTTTTTTTTTAAACATTAGAGAATATTATGGATAAAAATATAGTATCGGGGGACTAATACTAATTTTTTAAAATAAATCAAATTTTATGGGTAAAATTTTAATTTTAAAAATATATGCCTATATTTTATTTGTAAAATGGAATATTAAAGGAATTTAAAAAAAATTAATATTCAAGTCAATAACTTAGATAAAGATGAAACAATATTTAGAGCTTAAAGCGATATCTAATGATGTTCATCCCAAAAATTCTTATAGTTTTATGTTTGAGTTTTGGTTAATTTCTAAATTGATCCTTCTAATTTATTATTTCATATTATTTGGCCCCATCAAACTTTTTTTTAGCTTCCATCATATTTAAATTTTGACTCTCCTTTTTGATATATTTTGCGTCCGCCCATAAAATGCTTAATTTTAATATACCGTATTAAATGATAATACATATTAGTTACAGGTTATTTTTTAGTAACTGTAATGTTCAGTTACTTAGGTACAATTATAAATTAGTGGGAGGCAATATGATGAGCTAAGATGATTTTTTGAGCATTCCATTATACGTTTATATATAATCGATTTGGTGTAGGGGTATGCACCCGAACCCGACCTTAACCCAATTAATACGAAATCCAAAATTTACATATTTTTCTCACCCGATCCTACTCTACATATATATTAGGCCCCGATCCGAACAACCCAATTAACCCGAAATTAATTTTTTTAATTTACATAGTTAAATGAAAATCTTAAATTAATACAAATAAATAATATTAAATACCATAAAAATATTTTAAAAATACAACAAACTAACAATTTCAAAATTACATTAAATATATATTATATATTAATTAATATTGTGGAGAAATTATAATTTTTTATTTATATATTAAAAATTTGAGTTTCACCCGATCCGAAACCCAAATAACTCTCATATCCATAACCAAACCGATCCTAATAATCCTATTAACTCTACTCGAATATTTCGGTTTGGATTGATCGGGTCTGGTCGATTTTTGCACACCCCTGATTTGATGTCACTTTCGTCCAATTTTTTCAACGGAAAATAAGCTAAAGAAAAATAGACAGGAATTGAATTGAAAAAAAAAAACATTATTATCATCAAAGATAATTCTGTTGTAAAAGAAGGATAAGATAATAATTAATGGTAGCAAAAAGCAAGATATAATATAACAAACTCCATTTACAATAAAAAAAAAGTAATGTCTCAATATCATCCAATTGATTAGTGGTTCAAAGAATAAAAGATTATTTTCTATAATATTTAAAATTTGGTCCCTTTTTATTATATCCTAATCCACTCATGAAACTCATGATTTGAAATGATAATCGAAATTCTCACAAATTGAAATCAAATCAATTAACCATTTAAAAATTTTATTAGGCAAAAACAATTTTATTTTAAAATATCGACTTTTCGGTTTGAAATTAGGTCAATGATTGAAATTTACATATTTTATTAATCAAAACATAACATGTTATTTAAAATAACCTATCAAATTAATTGAATTAATTCAGTTCGATTTTCAATCAAATCAATGCTTGAGTTTTTTTCCCCCTTTTACACAAATGGAGTAGAGGGCAACTTACAGTAACAAACTAACAACTTGAAATTATTCGATAAAAATAAATAATTCGATAGGCCGATTCCCAAGGTAAACACACCAAAGCATCCAAGAGATTTGTAAAGCACTAAAACCTGAAAAAAATAAAAAGACTCTCTGAATAGGTGGGTTTGGTTGGATCCTAAAAGTATTTTTTAATTATTATTATTATTATTATTATCTTTTTACATCAAATCAATCCATAAACAAACCATTAATTTTATTGGGAGAAGGTGCAAACGTTCCGTTCTAGTTCTTAAAAAGCTCAATTATACTTATAAAGTTTTCTTTGCCTTCATCATATCCCGACCACAAAACAATTAGTATGTTGACTCCAAATTAATACGGCATATTCACCACTTAACTTAATAATTTCTGAAAGCATTTTTTATTTGATTTAAAGTGTCAATTTTTAAATCTTAAATAACATTAATTATGTATTTTTTTCTATTTTACTTTTATTTTATGCATCTAAAAAACAATTAATATTATAAAAAATATATAATATAAAAAATTATTAAAAAAATATGTTAGTAAATTGATTGGAGATAACAAATTTGGTCAACTAAAAAATTTCATCCATAATTGTCAAAAAAAAAGTTAACCAAACCCAATCCCACCGAGAAGTATGCCCATTCAAACTCGAATTCGATCCAGTCCGAAATATGCCTGAATTTTATTTATGCATATTTATGCAAAAAAAAATCTTCAAATTTGAATTAAGCTAGGCTCGACTCAACCCATCCCACGGTCCAAACTGGGCCTTTTCCGACCCAAATTCGGCCAGCCTGAAATATGTCTAAACTTTATTTAGGCACAATTGTGTAAAAAAAATTTAATTTTGTTTAGGGTCAACCTGAGTCCGACCCATCTTGGCTCAGTCCAAATCTAACTCATTCTGACCCAGTTTGAATTCAACCTATTCTGATATGGCCTAAACTCGACCCGTACCAAATCCAATCCAGCTCAGCCCAAAATGGCTCAATATTTTATTTGTACGATCTTGTGTAAAAAAAATAAATAATTTTTTGTTAGTTAAAATCAGATCTCGATCCATGTTAGTCTGGCTTTAATTTAGTCAAAGCTCAAGTTGAAATAGGCTTGAATTTTTTTAAGCAGATTTGTGTAAAAAAATTCTTTAAAATTCGATTAGATCTAACTCAAATTTGGCCTATCCTAGCATGAATTTGGCCATACCAAATCTAAACCAGCCTAGCCCGAAGGAGTTCTAAACTTTATTTATTTATACATTCTTATGCAAAAAAAATTCAAATTTCAATTAGGCCCAACATGACCCGAATTCAACTCATCCTAACTCGAAGTTGGTCTGGATATTATTTTTGCATGTTTGTGCAAAAAAAAATTCAAATTTTAGTTACGCTCGGCTTGAACTTGATCCATTTTTGTCCGGTCTAAACTTGGCCCATAGCAAATCTATCCTAGCTCGAAACAATCTTGTATTTTATTTATGCAAATTTATACATAAACAAATTTTCAAATTTTGATTAGGTCATCCAACTCAGTCCAAACGAAATCCAACTCAACCTAGCTTGAAGTTGATTTATATTTTATTTATGTAGTCTTGTGTAGAAAAAATATTTAAATTTTGTTAGGATTAATCCATCTTGACTCGATCCAAACCCAATCTAACCCATCCCAATCTAAAATAGGCTTGTATTTTATATATATAGGCTTATGCAAAAAAAAATTTGAATTCTAGTTAGATCTAGTCCAAATTCGATCCATCTCGATTTGGCCTGAACTCAGCCTATCCCATTTAGTATTTTGTAATTGTATCAAAAGTAAATTTTTATAAAAAAAAATGAGTTAAATGGCTATCGTGTGACCTATTTGGGTTACCATGCGATCCATTTGAGCTACCATTTGATCCATCTAGATCTTCATACGGTCCATCTAAGCCAACATTTAACAAACCCTTAAGTTGACTCAAACTCATCCAACCATTTTGGACATTGAGATATATTTATGACTCATAAATAATGGCTCATTTATGATTCAATGCAAATCTGTTCAATTTGATCAATTTGTCACTTATAAAAATGATAATAATTAATGATTTTCTTAATTTGAATGAAGAGTTAAAAGTGACTATTAATTTTACCCTTAAATAAAAATAAAAGTCGTTCAAATAAAATCAGCTTTTTGAAAATATTAAGAAAAATGGGTACTTGAGGTCCAACAAAAATTTTAAAAAGCATAAAAATCAATGAATATAAAACTTAATTTAGTTTATGATAAATTTGAAAATATTAGAAATGAAGGAGACCAGATGGAAGAGTGATCTGAGTGAATCTGCAAGATTAATTGGACCTGCAAGAAGACTTACCTGGGTTGACCAGGCATTAGCACTTTGAAGGTTTCAAGACCATGTGTGTACCTAACTTTGAGAGTTGTAAGCTATTTATAGTGCATATTTTGGGTCTAATGCTTAGGCATTTGAGTGCCTAGAGATAACTTTTGATGTAGTAGGTGGCCCAAGGTGATGTGTGTCAAGGGGAGGTCCTTTTCTTAGGCCTTGGGCAAAGAGAAGATCATGGATAAATAATATGGATATTATCATTTATCCCCCCTCTGATGCTCCGATTGACAAATTAGGTAGTATCAGGTTATTTTAGCTCATTCTTTTACGATTTGGTTGATTCTTTGTGAAACCTATTCAAAGATTTTTGGTTAATACCTAGTTGAACAAATTTTCCACTTATTCGATTGATTTGTGGTGTACGGATGTGCTTTTTCTTGAGGGCTAGCTTTTTAGCCATTTTGACTCATTTCGATTTCACTTTAATGCCTTTCTGAAAGTGGCTCCTGTGGCCTTTGGATTAAATAAATTTTGATTGAACTCTAGATTTGATAAGTTTTTATCGAACTCTGTATATCCCCCACTTTGCAGGTCGGGTTTGTTATAGCTTTTTCAAACAAACAAAACTCCATCAATTAGGTCTTCTGATTATCTTTATTTTGTTTAGTTTTGCACTCTCACGCTTCTTGGTGGTTTTGAAGGCATTTCGTGTTTTTGTTCTCATTGTCAAGTGTTCCTGTAAAAAATAAAGGGGGGTGTGTATTCATAAAACAAGAAGTTTTACCTGCTTTTCTGAAAGGCTGCCATTCTCGACATATTTCTTTCTTGGTGTTTTTCTTGATATAGTCCGATCACATTCAGCTTCTTACTCCTATCAGATCGAATTTTGTGTCTTTAGTGCTGCAGACCCTTAGATCTTCTAATGGGCTTTCATCCTTTGTTTGGATGTGGTTTCCCATAAACTACTTATCCTTAGGCTATTTCTTTGGCTCGTCCATTTTAGGCTTCATTTAGGGAGATAGGATCGATTGTAGGCGTTTGACCAACTTAACTTGTAACACCCTTACTGTAACAGTCTTACTGATTATTGCAATTGGTCGAAATTTTTTTTTTCATCTTTATCATAATTACCATATTTCTTTACTTAAGGTTACTAACTCAACATTTCAAATCATAAATTCTATTGCAGCTAACCTATAACTATCCAGTTTTACTATTTAATTTTTTCGAAAATTCGGCAATATGATGGCTATATTCTTAACTAGCCCTTTAAAAAATAGATAATATTCACAGTCTCTCAGAGGCACAACATAATAGATAATTCATCTATACATTCTCCAAAATAACATAAACTCATTTTTCACACAAACATGTACAGTCCAGCATCCTTACTCATATACAAAACTATTCTCTTACAAATCAATTCTTGAACATAACCATAAATAATATAAATTCCAACAAAGATTAACAAACAATTTCCTTGAGCATTCTTCATGTAATGCCCCTCATTATACCCCTAGGAGAATTTTTACTAATTAATTATTATGGACTATGTTAAATAAAGTGCAAATGCATATAGAAGGATCTAATTGAAAAGTGAAATGTAACACCCCAAGAATCGCCGATCACGTGAATAGTACTTTTCGAGGTGAATAGTGCCACCGGTGGGCCCGTAAAATTTTTTTTTCACCATTGGAAAGTATTATTTATAATGAATCTGGTATTATAATTTGGGCTAAAATTGAGATCAAATAGGTCTTCAAAAAGGAAAAAATAAAATAATTAACTGGACCGATATAGTTGACTGAAAACTTTGACTGGCTTAAAAATATTTTCTGGATTTCATAAAATTATTCCGATTGCACCAATTGACTAAAATTATGTATATGAATTTTTAGAATGATAAAATAAATTTTTTGAAGACTTTGAAAATTCAGCTTTTGGACTGGTTAAAATTTACATTCGGGGCTAGTTTGATATCGAAACGACCTCAGATTGACCCGAAATTTTAAGCATGGCCTAATTAATATTTTTAAAAATTTTTGGTATAATTTTTATCAAGAATTGACAACTAGAAGTGTATTTACCAATTAAATGGTGACATGTGGCATTAGACCTATTTAGGACTTTATTGTTTTTGTCCTAAAGTGGGTAGCCAATTAATGTGAAATAAAGAGATCTTTATCTCTTAAGTTAGACAACCATAAGGCCATTTCTTTTCCTCTTTGTCGTGGTTCATCTTCTTCTTCTCCTCCTCCTTTATTTCTTTGTTTTCTAATTTAAATTCACAAAATTTCTCAACCCTCATCTAAAATTAAATTGTTTTATCTTGCTTCCCTTCATCTTTGGTTGCTTTGGGTGGTGAAAGAAGGTGAATAAAGTCTAATTCTTCAATTGGTTAAATTGATCAAGGAGAGGGAAGCAAACCAACCAAAAATAAGGGAAAAGACAAAGTTATTGAGTGATTTTGTAAGTGAATAATTTTAAACCCTTTAATTTCACAATATATATGTTGTATATATAATTAGAGAAAATTTAGGTTAATTATTAATTATGATATTGGACTTAGAATTGTGCAATTGGAAGATAAATTAGTGAAATTATGGTATTTAAATTAAAATTTAGACAAGTTTAATTTTAGGGAAAATTTCGATTATAAAAAAAAATTAGGGACTAAAATGTAATTTTCTGGATTAAATTGAAATAAATGAAAAATAGATGATTTTATGTTTATTGTGATTAAATTGAGTAGAAAATATAATTTATACGGAAATTGGAATAAGATAACCGAATAGGGATCTTAAGAAAATCTATGGAATTTTGAGATATAAATCGGAATAAATACAAAATAGAATATAATTAATTTATATGACATGTAAGTAACATGTATTGAAAAAGAAAGTAATAAATAAAATAAATAAATAAAATAATGGTAATTAAATTATATGATTTTAATTGAAAAACTGATATAGTTGAAATACTGAGACTGTTTTTAATAATGTAGACTAACTATTATCATGAATCGGTAATGATGCATTATTGTAAATTGTAATTATATTTTGCCCTTAGTATTATGTGTGAAATCAGAAATTAGGATGTACATGGCTAGCCATAGGGACATTTCTGTAACCGCAGTAGCAAGTCGTGGCGACTTGCATAGTGATAACCTTGATATGGTTCCACATCTGTATTGGAGTGTTTGGGAAAAATAAAAAAGAAAAAAAATAATAATAATATGTGTGTAATTGATACTACCAGAGTACTGGGACCTATAGGGTCCGTAGTTTCGCTCATCCTAATTAGTGATATATTTCCATGCTATACTAGGGGCAAGAGATTTAAAATACTGCATTGACTAAAGTATAAAAAGATACTGTATGAGCAAGAGATTTAAAATATTGTATTGACTAAAGTATAAAAAGATATTGTATGAGCAAGAGATTTAAAATACTGTATTGACTAAAGTATAAAAGATATTGTATGAGTAAGAGATTTAAAATACTGTATTGACTAAAGTATAAAAGATACTGTATGAGCAAGAGATTTAAAATACTGTATTGACTAAAGCATAAAAGATACTGTATGGCAAGAAAATTAAAATACTGTATTGACTAAAGATATTGTAGGAGTAAAAATGTAAAACTTGAAAAGCAAGAATAAATTACTGTTTGGACAAAAGTTTATTGAAAAATAAGGATAAAAGTCTAAAAGAACTGATAAACAAGAAATTAGGACAAAAGTGCATTTTTGAAACTTTAGGGACTAAAGTGAAAATTTATCCCTATAGTAAAAAATTCAAGTTTAAAGTGATAAAATTTGAGAATAAAACTCAAAAAATTATAATTGAGAACGAATTTCTCAAGCAAGGGTAGAATAGTAATTTTGTCAATAAAAGTGAAATTTAGAAATTAATCGAAATTTTTGTATTATAATGAAATACAACTATGAAGAATATGTGAATGAACTATAGTGAAATTCTGGGGTTTCAAGTTTATGTTCACCACTAAGTATTTTTGTACTTAGCCTGTGGTTTTGTACTACACGCAAGAGACAGAGACTGAGTTCGTGCTGGAAGGAAATAAGTGTTAGAAGGATCCAGCATTTTTGTGATTTTGTGTAGACTGTGCATATAGATGTTGCATTGTAGGACAACATAGCTAATTTTTGGACTGTATATAGTTTTGGACTTATACATATGTTATGTACTGTATGTATGTATGTATGGTTATATGTAAAATTATTGGAAATAACTGTTGTTCTATATTTGGCTGATCTTGTGGAGTATATATTTAGATTGCGGAGGTTGGATTGGATGTTATGAACATTTTGGGAGTGTTTTGTGACTATTGCAGGAAGGAAAAATTTGGATTTCAGCCGTTATGCTGTCTGAATTTTTTTAAAATTAATTAATAAGATGTTTTAAAATGTGGGACCCATGACTTAATGGTTAAAATATTGAATGCTACTGATGGATAATTTAATAATAATTTATGGACCATCGCAGTGTAGTGTGACACCGGTATTCGAACAAATGTCTGGCTATTGGGTGTTACATGAAAGGGTAAGTTTTGGGGTATAATTAGAAATAAAGAAAATTGGAGGATCAAAGAGCAATATTGTCATAAACATGACTTTGGACCAATAGAAAGTTAAAGAGAGGAGGATATTTTGGAGAGTGATGGCCGGCCAAACCTTGGTCTTCATTCTTCATCTTCATCCTCTCTCAAACCCTAAACTCTCTCTCTCTCTCAAATACTATCTCTAGATTTCTTGGGTTTTTTTTGCAAAAAGAAGAAAGATTTACTTGATTTTGGTTGTAAGGTAACTTTGTTTCTTCTTTGTTGTATAATTTTTTCATTGAATAGCTTGATGGGTGTTCATGGTAGTGTCCTATTTTATAGAAGGAGAAATAAGTAAGAAGAAGGGAAATGAGGCTCTCCAAGAGTGAAGAAAGGTGGGAGCTTAAATAAGGTATGGGAACTTGTATGATTATGTGTGTGTATGCTTGATGTGTTGACATGAGAGATGTCTTCACCGCTTCTATTATATGTTTCATGGTTGATTTTAATCCTGGAAGTGGTTTAGAGATGAAAAATACAAGTTGTGTTGAAAGATACCAAAAATCTGTTTTATGACTTAATGGACCAGCCTGCACTCTTTTGGCCATATCTTGAATTATAGTAGTTCAAATGGAGAAATTCTAGTTAGTATAGAAACTAGACATCCATATCTTGATTTTGTTTGAAGGAACCGAGACTCGATTTTCACTGCATGATAGTGAAAATTGGGGTTGGAATTGGGTTATGGCTATTACCTTGCTCTTAGGAATAGTCTGTGGTTTTTCTTACCTATTTTAAGATTTATAAGTTCGATTTGGATAATTTTTAATGTTTTGAAAACTAAAGACATAGGGCTAAAACTTTGTAGAAGATAATGTTTCTGGAAAAAGTCTTTTAGTATATCTAATTTGAGGTGCAATTTGAGTTTCGTAATTAACTTACAGGATTTTTGAGCAATGAGCATGGAAACTTTTGAACCATCGCTTTGTATCGCGAGCATGACTGTTGTCACGAGCAAAATACCAAGAAATATTCATTTAGGCTATTACTTGCTGTCGCGAGGGCGATTAATATCGCGGGGGCGATAACTGTCGCGAGCGCGACTATTGATGCGAGTGCAACAATAAGCGTTTGTTTCATATCTTTATCTATACTTTTCTCTTTTTCCCATTATAATAAGTTACTCCTGAATGTGTTACATCTATATTGGAATGTTATCAACTTTAAAGGTTGAACAGGTATGAAATTGTATTATAGTTGTTGACGAATATACATGATTTCCTATGAATAATGCCTATGTATGTATATATTTTTCGCATCACCGAATTAATACGCTATTGGTTAAAGTATACTATCTTGATTATAATGCATATTTGCATGAATGGTCTTTCTATATGATAAATGTGATAACTGAACTCCAGAATTGATACGGTGATATATGAAATTAATAATGCCTAGATTAAAAGTTGGTTGTGGATAGATAGGCATGCCTATAGGGTTAAAGTCGCAGCTGCTATAGTCTGACTCTTATGAGTCCACAGTTTGTCTCTTAATGAGACCATAGTTCTGACTCAAATGGGTCCACAGATTTAATATCTTTGGATATTTACAGATTTGATATCTTATGGTATCCACAGCACCTATTATCCACACCCACAAGAAATTAAGCAGGCAAATTTATAAGATGAATGATATGCATATACAATTTGCAATCTTTTATTTTATGATTTAATGATATAGTTATTCCTTCCATTAATGCATTTTTTTTATTATTTATTAATGAAGTAAATACAATTTATTTTGTATTATTGTTGCATGTTTAGTGATAATAGTTGTGAGTGGTTATCAACATGTTAGTTTGTTCCCCACTAAGCTTTATAGCTTAGCACGGGTATTTGTCCGTGTAGGTCCGTAGGTTAGACCTTCTCTTCAGGAACAAAGCCAACAATCTCCAAAGCCAACATCAAACTAGAAAGAATAGTCTAAAGTATGATTCTCAATTTTGTATCTTTTTGGTTACATAATGATATATCTTGTAGTAATATCATGTAATTATCAAGTTTTGTAAGCAACAGCTTATAATGGACTAACCTTAATCTTATATGATATCTAATGTACATATGTGTATCCCCATTTGCATCATCAACAGATGACTCACAGGATTAATGGAATGTAATTAGTAACAGTAATCAAGATTATCTAGTATAATCATTACATTTTTGGTATTAGAGTGCCTTGGTTTAGGCGGTTCTGGCCTATAGGAATTTCAAGGTTTATAGATATAGATTTCTGGTTGATGTTGGCTAATTGTTGCTGTCCTTGTGCTTCTTTTGATATAGTTAGATATGGAAGGACATCATAAAGTGATAGATGAATCGGCTGAAAGCAATCTACCTGGACAATCTAATCCTTCTCAGCCTAAATCTTCTGCATCCACCAGAGGTGGTGTAGCAGCTACTAAGCTTGGGGAAGCATTGTTGAAAATTTCCCACGACATGGCTTAGATTTTACAAAGGATGACTGCACCAAAGGCCCCTATTTCTGAGATCAGAAAACATGGTGCAAAAGAATTTCTAGGCTCTACTTAGGAAGAGTCTGAGAAAGCAGAGTTGTGGCTTGAAAGGTTGGAATGGGTATTTACAGAAGTTCAGTGCCCGGCTAATCAAAAGGTGACCTGTGCTGTGCCCTTGCTCTAGGGAGCAGCTTATGATTGGTGGAAGCTAGTTCAGACATAACCTCAGCTACCTGATCCCCTCTATTGGGAATTTTTTGTAGCAGAATTCAAAAAGAGGTATGTGACTGAAGCATATAAGGATGAGAGGTTGAAATAGTTTCTGAATTTAAAGCAGAGAGGCATGTCAGTGGCTGAATATGAAGCAAAATTCATTCATTTGAGCAAATATGCACCAAAACTTATGCTAACTGGGACTTTCAAATGTCGCCAGTTTGAAGATGGGTTGAATGATCAGATCCGGAAGCATTTGATAGGGCCTATCTCTTTGCACCCTATGGATTATTATCAACTGGTTCAAGCAACTATTCAGGTGGAGAAAGAAGAAAATGCTAAAAAAGAAAGAGAACAAAGAAGAAAAAGCTTCTCTCGGGGTGGTTCTTCATCAGGGAAAAGATCGAGGATGACTTCAGGAGATCAACCAATGGCATATGGTAATCACCCTGCATCTAGAGGTAGACAATAGGATACTTTTTCTTCAACTGGATCTGGTAGAGGCATTGCATCAGGATAGGGTAGAGGTCAAGCTCTAGAATGTACCTATTATTTTAGACAACATTGGGGTACTTGCAAAATGCTTACTGGTGCTTGCTTCAGATGTGACAGCTCAGACCATTTTATGGCAAATTGTCCCATGAATCAGGAGCAAGCCTCCATTCAACAAAGTAATAAATGAGCTTCTAATGCACCCTCTTCAGGTAGAGGTCGTGGTAGAGGCAGAAGTGGATCTGTCAGTTTAGAGGACAGTCCAGGAATGTTTCTGAAACAGTGGATCGACCATTCGCTCCTACACCTCCTATCAAAGCTTATGCTATAAGAGGATGAGAAGATGCCAATGCTCCTAAGGTCATAGCTGGTACATTCTCTCTCTTTGATACTGATGTGCATGTGCTTATAGACCTAGGATTTACGCATTCATATATTTGTAATGGGGAGTTGGGTAGAAATATATCTGTTGTAAATCATCTGAGCTATGATATATGTGTAATCAGTCCTTTGGGCCACAGTATACATGTAAATGAAATTTATAGAAATTGTCTTATTAGGATTCATGGGAGAGAGTTTTCAGCTGACTTAATTAATTTACCTTTCCATGAATTTGATGTAATCCAAGGTATGGATTGGTTGTCTAGATACCAAGCCATAGTGGATTGTAGAGCTAAAACAGTAGTAGTTAAGAATGATGGGGAGGAAAAAACATTAATTTAGGGTATTAAGTCTAAACCCTTAACCAATGTTATCTCTACTATGAAAGCGAAAAGATTCCTTAGAAAAGGATGCGAAGCATTCTTGGCTTTGGTTCTTAATCTAAGAGGGAGACAGTAATCTTCAAGATATTCCAGTAATCAATGAGTTTTCTGATATTTTTTTCTGAAGAACTTTCGGGTTTTCCACCAGAGAGAGAAGTAGAGTTATCTATTAAAACTTTGCCTGAAACTGCTCCTATCTCCAGAGTACCTTACAGAATGGCGCCATCAGAATTGAAAGAGTTAAAAGTTCAGTTACAAGAGCTGTTGGATAAAGGCTTCATCAAGCCTAGTGTGTCACCTTAAGGCACACCAGTATTGTTTGTCAAGAAGAAAAATGGCACTTTGAGGATGTGCATTGACTACAGACAGCTCAACAAATTAACTATGAAGAACAAGTATCCTTTACCTCAAATTAAAGATTTATTTGATCAGTTAAAAAGTGTTGGGGTATTTTCTAAAATCGATCTGAGGTTGAGATATTATCAACTTTGAGTCAGGGATGTAGATGTTCATAATACTGCTTTTAAAACTCGATATGGTCATTACGAATTTTTAGTAATGCCTTTCGGGTTGACTAACGCATCAGCAGCCTTTATGGATTTGATGAATAGGGTGTTCAGACCCTATTTAGACCAATTTATTGTGGTGTTTATCGATGATATCTTGGTTTACTTTCACAATGAAGCGGAGCATGCGGAACATTTTAGAATAGTATTGCAAACTTTGCGAGAACAAACAGTTATATGCAAAGCTAAGTAAATGTGAGTTCTGGCTTAAAGAAGTCTCTTTTCTTGGGCACATGGTGTCTTCAGAAGGCATTAGGGTGGATCCTAAAAAGATTGAAGCTATTGTAAATTGGAGACTGCCTAGGAATGTGCCGAAAGTCCGGAGTTTCTTAGGCTTAGCCGGCTATTATAGACGATTTGTGAAAAGCTTTTCAATTATTGCCTCCCCGCTCACTAAGTTACTTCAAAAAGAAGCTAGATTCTAATGGACATATCATTGTCAAGTAAGTTTTGAACAGCTAAAGAAGATGTTAACGGAAGCTCCAGTTCTCACTCAGCCAATAGCAGGTAAAGAATATGCTATGTATAGTGATTCGTCAAAAGATGGCTTGGGATGTGTGTTAATGTAGGAAGGTAAAGTAGTGGCTTATGCATCAATACAGTTAAAGCCCCATGAACAGAATTACTCGACTTATGATTTAGAGCTGGCAGCAGTCGTTTTTACTTTAAAGATATGACGACATTAACTTTATGGTGAAAAGTGCAGAATCTATACAGATTATAAAAGTCTTAAATACCTGCTTACTCCCGGGATCTCAATCTAAGACACACAAATGGCTAGAATTATTCAAAGATTATGATTGTATAGTTGACTATCATCCAAGAAAGGTAAATGTGGTGGCTGATGCATTGAGTCGAAAGATGATGGCAACTCTGTTGTTACAAAATTGTAAATGGAAGTTGGCATCCGATGGGGCTTTGTTAGCTCAATTGTGAGCTCGCCCTAATCTAAGGCAGGCAATAATAGATGCATAGGCAAATGATAAAAAGTTACAACAATTGGCTCAATTAGTGCATGAAGGGGGTCCAATAGAGTATTCAATTGGGATTGATGGTGGTCTCTACTATCGTAATCGATTATGTGTGCCAGATGTTAATGAAGTAAAAAGAGTTTTATTTCAAGAAGCCCATAACACTGTATTCACCATGCATCCCAATGGTAACAAAATGGATAGAGATTTGAAACAGTTCTACTGGTGGCTAGGGATGAAGAGAGATGTAACTGAGTATGTTTCCAAATGTTTGACATGTCAGCAAGTAAAAGCAGAGCATCAACTTCCTTCGGGACTGTTAAATCCTCTTCCCATTCCTCAATGGAAATGGGACAATGTTACCACGGAATTTGTCATAGGTTTACCCACTACTTAAAAGAAGCATGATGCGGTGTGGGTCATAGTAGACAGATTGACAAAGGTAGCTCATTTTATACCGGTCCGAACTAGCTATGCGATGGACAAGTTGGCTGAGTTATATTTAGACCAGATTGTTAGATTGCATGGGATATCGATCTCAATCATTTTAGATCGGGATCCGAGATTTACTTCTAGATTTTGGAAAAGTCTACAACAAGCTTTAGGCACAAAGCTTCTTCTTATTACTGCTTTTTATCCTCAAACCGATGGGCAATCGAAAAGGACTATACAAGTGTTAGAGGACATGTTAAGAGGCTGTGTTTTATATTTTCCCTGGAGTTGGGATAAATATGTGACTTTGATGGAATTCACATACAACAATGGCTATCAAACTATGAAGCACTCTATGGTAAAAAATGTAAAACTCCCTCATGTTAGACAGACTTAGCTGAAAGCAAATTGACAGGTCCTGACATTGTTAAAGATACCAAAGAGAGAATACAACTTGTCAAGCAAAGGTTGAAAGAAGCAAGTGATAGGCAGAAATCGTATGCGGACTTGAAAAGGAAAGATATTGAGTATCAGGTTAGTGATGAGGTATTCTTGAAGGTATCCCTATGGAGAAAAGTGTTACAGTTCGGAAAGAAAGGAAAACTCAGTCCCAGATTTATAGGTCCTTACAGAATTTTGGAACGGGTTGGATCGGTAGCATACCGATTGGATCTTCTCAGTGAATTATCAAAGCTGCATGATATTTTTCATGTTTCTATGCTTCAACGATATAGATCAGAAGAGTCACATATTGTACCGGTGCAAGACATCAGTGTCAGATCTGATTACACATATGAAGAGGAGCCTAAAATGATCTTGGCCAGAGAAGTTAAGCAATTGAGAAACAAAGAAATCCCCCTAGTCAAAGTGTTATGGTAACACAATGGTGTAAAAAAAGTGACTTGGAAACCTGAAGTAGTCATGCGGGCTCAATACCCACAGCTCTTCAATACATGTATGAATTTCGAGGACAAAATTCTTTTAGGGGGAGAGAGTTGTAATGCCCCTCATTATACCCTAGGAGAATTTTCACTAATTAATTATTATGGTCTATGTTAAATAAAGTATAAATGCATATAGAAGGACCTAATTGAAAAGTGAAAGGATAAGTTTTGGGGTATAATTATAAATAAAGGAAATTGGAAAACCAAATAGCAATATTGTCATAAACATGACATTTGGACCAATAAAAAGTTAAAGAGAGGAGGATATTTTGGAGAGTGATGGCCGGCCAAACCTTGGTCTTCATTCTTCATCATCATCCTCTCTCAAACCCTAAACTCTCTCTCTCTCAAATCCTCTCTCTA
The DNA here is from genome assembly GCA_037975025.1 of Excoecaria agallocha. Taxonomy (NCBI): domain Eukaryota; kingdom Viridiplantae; phylum Streptophyta; class Magnoliopsida; order Malpighiales; family Euphorbiaceae; genus Excoecaria; species Excoecaria agallocha. The sequence goes on along the minus strand of CM075809.1, from coordinate 61,333,416 downwards.
GATTTCTTGGGTTTTTTTTGGCAAAAAGAAGAAAGATTTACTTGGTTTTAGTTGTAAGGTAACTTTGTTTCTTCTTTGTTGTATATTTTTTTCATTGAATAGCTTGATGGGTGATTATGGTAGTGTCCTATTTTATAGAAGGAGAAACAAGTAAGAAGAAGGGAAAGGAGGCTCTCCAAGAGTGAAGAAAGGTGGGAGCTTAAATAAGTTATGGGAACTTGTATGATTATGTGTGTTTATGCTTGATGTGTTGACATGAGAGATGTCTTCACTGCTTTTATTATATGTTTCATGGTTGATTTTAATCTTGGAAGTGGTTTAGAGATGAAAAATACAAGTTGTGTTGAAAGATACCAAAAATCTATTTTATGACTTAATGGACCAGCCTGCACTCTTTTGGTCATATCTTGAATTATAGTAGCTCAAATGGAGAAATTCTAGTTAGTATAGAAACTAGACATCCATATCTTGATTTTGTTAGAAGGAACCGAGACTTGATTTTCACTACATGATAGTGAAAATTGGGGTTGGAATCGGGTTATGGCTATTACCTTGCTCTTAGGAACAGTCTTTGGTTTTTCTTACCTATTTTAAGATTTATAAGTCTGATTTGGATAATTTTTAATGTCTTGAAAACTAAAGACATAGGGATAAAACTTTGTAGAAGATAATATTTTCGAAAAAAGTCTTTTAGTATGTCTAATTTGAGGTGCAATTTGAGTTTCGTAATTAACTTACAGGATTTTTGAGCAATGAGCATGAAAACTTATGAACCGTCGCTTTATGTCGCGAGCGTGACTGCTGTCGCAAGCGCAATACCAATAAATATTCATTTAGGCTATTTCTTGCTATCGCGAGGACGATTAATATCGCGGGCGCGACAACTGTCGCAAGCGCGACTATTGATGCGAGCGTAACAATAAGCATTTGTTTCATATCTTTATCTATACTTTTCTCTTTTTCCCATTATAATAAGTTACTCCCGAATGTGTTACGTCTATATTGGAATGTTATCAACTTTAAAGGTTGAACAGGTATGAAATTGTATTACAGTTGTTGACGAATATACATGATTTCCTATGAATAATGCCTATGTCTATATATATTTTTCACATCACCGAATTAATACGCTATTGGTTAAAGTATACTATCTTGATTATAATGCATATTTGCATGAATGGTCTTTCTATATGATAAATGTGATAACTGAACTCCAGAATTGATAAGGTGATATATGAATTGAATAATGTCTAGATTAAAAGTTGGTTGTGGATAGATAGGCATGCCTATTGGGTTACAATCACAGCTGCTATAGTCTGACTCTTATAAGTCCATTGTTTGTCTCTCAATGAGACCATAGTTCTGACCTGAATGGGTCCACAAATTTAATACCTTCGAGTATTTACAGATTTGATACCTTATGGTATCCACAGCACCTGTTATCCACACCCACAGGAAATTAAGCTGGCAAATTTATACAATGAATGATATGTATATAAAGTTTGCAATCTTTTATTTTATGATTTAATGATATATTTATTCCTTCTAATAATGCATTTTATTTATTATTTATTAATGATGTAAATGCAATTTATTTTGTATTATTGTTTCATGTTTGGTGATAACCGTTGTAAGTGGCTATCAACATGTTAGTTTGTTCCCCACTAAGCTTTATAGCTTAGCACGGGTGTTTATCCGTGTAGGTCCGCAGGTTAGACCATCTCTTTAGGAACAAAGCCAACAATCTCCAAAGCCAACATCAAACTAGAAAGAATAGTCTAAACTATGATTCTCAATTTTGTATCTTTTTGGTTACATAATGATGTATCCTGTAGTAATATCATGTAATTATCAAGTTTTGTAAGCAACAGCTTATAATGGACTAATCTTAATCTTATATGATATGTAATGTACATGTATGTATCCCCATCTGCATCATCAATAGATGACTCACAGGATTAATGGAATGTAATTAGTAACAGTAATCATGATTATCTAGTATAGTCATCACACTTTAGTCCTATGTACTTTAACTCCATAAATATCAGTATCTGCAAGTAGTAAATCTTATATGCTGAGCATTAAACATGTTTGATGGTGACTAATAATCATAGTATTTTTCTAATATGCATAATTTTCTAATTATGCTAAATTAGGCTAAATTTATCAAATTTTCTCATCCAAAAGTATGGTACACTACTATAAATAGATTTTTTCATTTAATATTAAAACTTTACATAACTTTTTAGTTTATTCCTTAAACTTTCAATTTTTTACAAAAAATACCTTTTTTATTTATCATTTACCAAAATGTCATTTCTTTTCTTATTTTTACCTTTTAATCTATTAATTAGCCTACAAGTTACCAATTAAACCTTATTTTGACTTTTTCTTATAAAATTATATTTTAGTCCCTTAACTTTTCAAAAGTTGACTTTTCAGACTGTTGGTTGACTAAATTACCATTTTACCCTTATTAGTCATTTTATTATTATTTTTACTTATTAAACCTACTATTTGAAAAAATTACCGTTTTGCCTATAAACTTTTTATTTCTTTTCATTTAGGTCCTTTTTTTACTTCTAATTTCACTTTTAGCTTTCGTTTTTTTACACTTTTAACATATTATTATCATTATACCCTTAGTACAGATCCAACAGAAACTCTTAGACTAGATATATGAAATATGGATCTCACAGGATCACATACAGACTAAGAAATAACCCCAAATGATCATTTCTCACAGAACAGACAGATACTATAGGAGATCAAAAGATCCTACCATAAGTGCCATGACTTGTGCCGCAGTACAAATATCACTATGGCTAGCCAATTATATCCTGAATTAGATTTTATTGCCTGACTATTTATAAGGGCAAAATTTCATTTAATTTCACATCATTATTCAGTTTTTCACTATTTTCAATACTTTTTCAATACATTAAATTTTTCGTCAATCTTTTCAGTCTCTTTTGCACAATTTGTGAATTATTATGTTCATCACTTTATCATCAAATTATGCATTAATTCATAGTAATTTCACATTTTTAATTTTATACATAACTAAATTTCATTTAATTTTCATAAATTCTACAAAAATTTAGGGACATCATATTCCATTTGTACTATCATTATAAGGCTTAATTTCATCAAAATAACTCAAAAACACATTGTTTTTCCTTAAAGAACCATTCGACCACTACATGAACACTACCATATACATGCTTTTAAATTTATTTAAGCTTCCTAATAGGCATAATTAAGGTCTAATTATACTATTCTAACATCCATTTCAATTATACACATTTCTATTAAATTTTTCTTAAGAAACCTAAAGGAAAATCATATAAATTATAGGAAAATAAAAGGATTTATTAGTCACCAACCTTTTTCTTGTATTTTTTCTTGCCTAAGCTTCTTTTTCTTTCCCTTTGGCCTTAGTAATTTAATCTTTCTCTTGAAATCCTTTCAATGGCTAAATTTAATATCAAAATAAACACTATAATTTTTTTTATCTCAAATGCTCAAAATGACAAAAAAAAAACTTTAGACACCTAAAACTAGTAGTAGGCACCTTAGAACAAAATTAAAATCAAGAAATTTACTTATCTCAAATTGACACCTAAACTTTGTCACTTGATTTCTCTTGATTTTTTTCCTCTAATCAAAGATCATAGGCTGCTAGGATGCTCTAGAGAGGTAGATTATTCTATCCTACGCTTGGATTTAGTGTGAATTGAGAGAAAAATGAAAGAAATGAGAGAGAGAAATGGTGAAAGTGGGTTCAGCTATGGAAGAGGATGAAGATGGCTGCTGAAGCTTCTAGTTTTCCTTGGATTTATTGCCTTTTATATGACCACTAAATGGGCTTAAGCTATTTTTAGTTTAAACCCGATTATTACTCGATAAATGGATCTAATTAAATTTTCCCATTTTCTAACTCCAAATCACTTCAAATTTGATTCTATCTCTCTTATCATATAAAGAAAATAGATTGTACACAAAATTTCAGCCCAATTGAAATCCAATTTTGGTTCAATTCAATTAAATTTATTCGATTCAAAATTATCGGTATTGTCAAAAATTTTATTTTTTAACCAAAATATTCTACATATTATTTTAAGCACATATGTAATTTTTTAAAATTTTTAGACTTTGTTTGCTATTTTTAACAATCTGATCAAATTTTGGTCAAATAGTTACCCTAAAAACCTAATCTCTTCGTTTTTCGTGCTTTTGACTTTTTGATGTTTATTTGACCTCAAATTTCAATCTTAGACTTCTCATGACTAATAATTTTCGATAGTTAAATAAAATAATTTTCGCTTTTGGGGATATTTTTCAGCCCGAAATTACTATTTACGGTAGGAAAGTATTGTTCACTGCTAACCCGACTTTGAGGTCATTACATAACTTCTATCAGCATCTTTATATAACCTTTCTCCCCTGATCCCACATCTTTATGACAACCATAGCGAGATTGTCATTGTGTTGCTTTTTTACAGGGAGCTATTGGCTTTGAGTCAGGATCTTGATTAGGACTGCCTAGGTCCTTGTTATATCCTGATCTATCTTCTCACATAATTGTTCCTCTTCTGCTTTACAAACATCGCCCAATTTCTTCTCGAAGCGACTCCGATCTTGTGGTTCACTTTTAATTTTGTTGACTCGAAATGTGCTTTTAATGTTTTGAAAGCTTTAGTTGTTTAACTAGTGCTATTATGATTTCCATATCTTGGCTTTTTCTTCTTCTTGAGTAAGTTGGAGTGACCTTCCACTTTTATTTACGGGATAGCCATCTGTGGTCTCTTTCATATTCAAATTTCCATATCTGCGAGATTTTTGAGAGACGTAGACCTGTAATGGCCTCAACACCAGGTTAGTCATGAATAGTATTTTTCGATAGTAAATAGTATTTTTCAGGCTGAAAAGTACACCTAAAAGTAAAAAAATATTTTATTGGACCATCGAAAAATATTGATCATGGTGAGTCAGTGGTTGAAATTTAAAGTAAAATTGAGGTAGCGAGTCAAAAATTTGAAATTTGGTAATGGCATCCAAAAATAAAAAATACAATAAAGGTAGCGAGTCAATTTCTATTATTGGAGAACTGACTTAACTTTGTATAAATATTTTAAAAAATAGCAAACGGACTCCAAAAATTATCAAAAATTGTAGTTAATCCTAAAATAATATGTAAATTATTTTGGCTACAAAAAATAAATTTTTCTGTAATATCGATATTTTTGGACCGGACCAATTTAATTGAACCGGATAAAAAATGGACTCCGATCGAGCTGAAAATTTACGTGCAACATATTTTCGGGGTGATAAAAAATATGGAATCATTTTTGAAATGATTTGAAGTTGGTAAATGAGATAAATGAATTAAAATGTATTATTGGATAGTTTAATAGGCTTGATTAATTAATCAAGGCCCATTAAACTTAGCCAAGCCCAAGCCCACGTCAGAGAGACTATATAAGGGAAGAAAGTCTCTCAAATTTTCTAAAAATTCCACGTTGGTTCCAGCAATTCTCCTTCTTCTTCAACCAAACCACCTTAAGCTTTTTTTCCACCATTTTTCTTCATTTATTCTTCATCTTTTCCCTTTGATCAAAACACCAAAAATAATCTTCAGCCTCTCTAGTTGTTGGATCTAAGTTCAAACTAGAGATTGAAGGGAGAAAAGCTAAGAAAAATAAAGGTTAAAGTCATGGAGGTCAAAATGAGGTAAATGAATATTTGGTTTTTAATTTGATTTCAAGGCACCTATAGCTAGATTTAGGTGCCTATAGTGTGTTTTTGTGATTATTTTGAGCTAAAATGATGTTTATCTTGATAAATTTGGAGGTGAAAGTTTCATCCATGGAAGGTGATTTGAAGAAAAAAATGATTTTCATAGGTTCAAGGATAGAAAAATAAAGTTTGTGCAAGGATAATGGCAAGTATGAGGTTAGTGACTACTAAATCTTAGTATTTTTCATTTAATTTAATGATTTTTCTTAGAATTTATTAAGGAAAAATTTTTATAATTGATTAATTTTGAAATTAATTGTATAATAGTAAAATTGACCCTTAGTTTAGCATGGTAGAATGCTTAATTTGAGAAAAAAAAATGTGAGGAATTTTTATTCATGGTAGCCGAAATTCCCTATGAAAAGAAAAAAAATTGTATGTTAAGTATTTTAATGGATTTAATCTTTAATTTGATAGTATATGTGAAATAATGCATGTATAAATTTTTGTGAAATTTATAGAAATTATGTGAATATTTTTGAAATAGTTATTGAATATGTGATTAAGAAAAAAAATTTGAAAAATGTATGTATAGTGAAATTACCCTTAAAATAATGCAATTGAATCTTAATTAAGCTTAAATGTAAGCTTAATTAAATCGAAATAAATTTTTAAGAAAAAATTATTTAATGGCCAAATCCCATTCTTAAAGAAAAAAAAAGATGTACATTAAGTATTTGATGAAATTAAGCAATAGAATAAGGTAATACATGAAATATAAGATCCATTTTTAGGAAATTTATGGAATTTATTCAAAAATTTTTAAGTTAAGTATAAGAATATATATATAATGTATAGGATGAATTATGGGAAAAGAATTCATAAAATGAGTAAAAATGATAATAATAAAAAAAATAATGTGTACATAAATTTTTATAAAATTTATGTGATTTATGAGTATATTTTAAAAATAAATATTGAACATGCTTAAGTAAAAATATTGAATTATTGAAAAATAATTCAATAAATAAGTAAAAGTGAGTAAATTAATGTAAAATTAATTTACATGTCGTATAAAAAAATGGAAAGGGTTAAGGATGAATTTAAGGAAAATAAAAAGTACAGTGAGTAAATAAACATATTGAATTATTACCAAATAATTCATAAATCGAATAAAATGGTGAATTATTATAAATAATTCACATACCGTATTAAAAGTATTCCAAATTCTGAATAATTACAAATTCAGACAGAAAAAGTAAGAAATTAATTAAAAGTTAAAAAGGAAATAAAGTGGATATAAAAGGATAAAATATTGAATTATTGAGAAATAATTCAATAAGTGCCAAGTAAATGTGAATTATAATGATATAATTCACAAAGTATGTGAAAAGGTGCTAAAAGAATATTTGATTAATTAATGAATTGAAAAGACTCAGAAAAGTTAATGCATGATAATCGTAGTGAATTATGAAGATATAATTCACTAATTGTATAAAAGTATTGAAAAAGAATTGAATGACAAAATGTACTGATCTAAAAAAGAAATTATAAAAGTTAAAAATCTCTGCAAAGTTTCATTGAAAAATGCTTATGGTAAATTATTGTAAAATAATTCATAAAAAGTGATTGAAAAGAAATAAAGATAAAGTGACTGGAAGTAAATGATTTGAATAGTCAAAGTTTTAAAAAGAATGACTGATAAATTATATAGATTCAAAGAAAAGAATTTACAACTGTCTATACTTGAAAAGTATTTTAAAAGTTATGTCAAAAGATTAAAAAAGTAACTGAATAATCAAAAATACTAAAACGAGTGCGATTGACAAAAATATACTGTTTAAGAAAAAGAAAAAAATTAAAATGCTCTGAAAGTCTGAAAAGTATTCTGAAAATAATTGATTGATTTTGTCCTTAACAATAGTTAGGTAGTAATAGTCTTACACAGGATATAAAATGGCTAGCCACAAGGACACCTTATACCACGGTGCTAGTCATAGCGACTTGCTGTGATATGGACTGAATCTTTGATCACCATGGCATTTTCTGTCTCTGTTATCTGCTCTGTGAGAAATGATCCATTGGGAGTCATTTCTCTCTCTGTTGTGGCCCTGTGGGGTCCACGTCTAGCATATCCTATCTGAGAGTCCTGTCATATTGCATTAGGGGCATATTGGAAAGAATGAATTAGAATTTGTAAAAGTAAAATGAATGTAAAAGTTTTGAATAAAAGAACTTGAATGAATTAAAAAGTTCTAGGGTAAAAATGTAAGCTTTCCCAAAAATTAAAATTAATAAGCAAAGGTGAAAATAGATTATTTTACAAGGTAAAATAGTAATTTAATGATTAAATAGCCCAAAAATATGTTTTTTTAAAAGAAAAGTTGTCAGTTCATAATTAGAAATTATGGATTATTATAATAATATGTTATATGAAAAGTTCCAATAAAGCATGATCTGAATTTTGATAAGCCAAAAGTTAGCAAAAGATAAAAGTAAGTAAATGAACGACAATTTTGTAATTAGAAATAAAAAAAGAGTACCAAGTTTGCTATAAGTAGGTGAAAGAACCTTTTATAGAAAAAGGAAGAAATTAAAGATTCGTTTGCAAAGTGTTCCTAAATAAGTACATCGCTTTGCATTAAAAGTTAAAAAAAAACTTTGATAATTGAAATTTTGATAAATAGTTCAAAAAATTTGAGTAAAATAAAAGTATAATTAGCGATATTGAAATTCTGTTATTAGAAGAAAAAATGTTACAAGAATGGAGAAATAAAATACTATATTGAAAATTTGTCATTATGATGGCAATTAATAATGTAAGTTATCCAATGAAAAGAATTTGTAATGAATTAATTAAATAAGGAATTTTGACTAAAGAGTTGAAGTTAAGTCACAAAAAGAGAAAATTATGCATAAAAGTTAAGTAAAAGTAAAAGTAAGAAAAGAAATGTCAATTTTGTTATTGATCTGCAAAAAAAAAAAAGAATAGTCTGAATTAAGTTGAAAAGTTTAAATCAAGGTAAATTAGTTCGCCAAATTGTCGGTAATAATCTAAAAAGACTGTGAAAATGATTAAAAGTAACTTTCGATAAGTCAACATGATAATGGCATAAATATGAAATTTATGCTTAATTAAATTCTAGGATTGATAGTCACCATTGAGCATATCTAGTATTCAACACATGGTTTTTACTGCGTGTAGGTTCTGAAGAGAAGCTGAAGCATGGTACACAGTGGAATAAAGTTTGAAGAAAAGGATTGCCTGTACTTCTAGGTATTTTGGCATGTATATACTCAGTTAATAGTAGTGAGAATTGATTATGTTTGTTTAACTGTTATTTTGTAATAGTAATTACTGATATAACAGTGAATGACTATGATTGGTATATGAACGATTGGATGATCGGTATCTATTGTTTGTGTTCTTCTATTGTGCCTCTTGGAGGCTGTGTTATTATTTGATTTTTTAGGAGGTCAGTAGTAGGTAGTCGTTATGCTTCGAAATTCTGACACATTGATGATTTAAATTTAAATAAGTTTGATAATTGATATAAAAAAATTTCGACCAAATTACTTAGTTTTATATCAAAAATGATTATTCCGTTAAGGGTGTTACAAGACCAATCGCTTTAATCATGGAGCTCTTTCACTCTTCTGCCTTGATTACCGATGCTCTTTAGCTTTAATTAGGCCTTTTGGTTTCATTGGAGGTCCTCTTTTTAGAGAAGTGTTTTGCGGATAGTTGCCTTACTTGAGGTAGAACCCTTACGGAGGATTGGAACCATTTTTGTTATACTGTGTCATTATCTAGTTTTACAGGACTATTCTTGCAGGGCTCATTGCTTTTTCTAATTCTTTTTAAAGCGCCCATTTTTCTTCTTAGTCTTCTTATTGGGTTTTTTCTTTAGCGAGTTGGAAGGGACCCACTTTGGTGCCCTACTACTTTCTTTTGGGGCTTTTGAGATTTGAATTAACTATTTCACCGACTGCGTTTATCTTTTTTTTTTCCCATTTTAAGGACATCATTCGTAATGGAGTGTGAGCTAAAAGTTAGGCTTGGTTGGGGATTTTCCTGATCAAGCAATTTTTTAAACTAACCAAATTTTCAATTTATGCTAGATTTTTCCCTTTTGGTGCCTTTTTCAAGATGATTAGGCTTGTCATAAAGGTTATTCGCCTTCCCACTTGTAATGACCTGAACACCGGGTTAGTCATGAACAGTATTTTTTGATAGTGAATAGTATCTTCAGGGCTGAAAAGTACACCAGGAGGTAAAAAATATTTTAATAGATCATCAAAAATATGGATCACAGGTAGTTCGGGGTTAAATTTTGAAGTGAATTTGAGATCAAATATGCCTCTAAAAGTCAAAAATAAGGAAAAAATCACTGTTTCAGTTAAAAGAGTGCTTAGGTTAACTGAAAGTTTGTCTGAGACTTAAAAAAATAGCTAATGATCTCTAAAAATTACCATAATTTTTAGACTTATATTAAATGAGATGTAGAATCATATTGTAAAGAAAAATTGATCTTTTAGTGATGCAAAAAATCGGGATATTGGACTGATAAAAGTGACCCAGATCAAAAAATAGTCTCTGATTCATCCAAAAATAATCAGAAAGCCTAATAAATATATTTTGAGAATTTTAAAAGTATTTTGGAAAGATTTGAACTCAAGAAGTAGGAGAAAAATAATGATTTCGGTTTAAATAGTAACCGATCAACCGTAGATTTGAACGAGACTTTAAAAATATCAAATAAAGTTTAAAAATTGTAAAAAATTACAGGTATAGTGAAAATAAGTAAAATTTTTGGTAAAATCAATATTTTTAAATCGGACCGATTTAATCGAACTAGACCAAAAACGAACTCTGATTGAGCTAAAAATTGGTGTACAGCCTAATTTCAATGTGAAAAGAATTATGGAATCATTTTTAAAGTGTTTTGGAGTTGGTAAGTAGAAAATATTAATCAGAATCAGTTATTGGGTAATTAAGGGGCCTTGGTTTAATTGAATCAAGCCCATTCTTTAAACTAAGACCAAGCCCATTTGAATAAGTATAAAATGAAGAATGGAACAAAGATTTTCATGGTCTTCATCATCATCTTCAACTATCCTTCTCACCATAAGTGACCGAACTCCATTCTTTTCTTTTCTTTCAAAATTTCTTCTTCATTTCTTCATTTTTTTCCTTTGATACAAACACAATAAATGTTCTCCAGCTTCTCTAGTTGTTGGATATGATCTCAAACCAAGGATTATAGGGAGATAAAAAAGAGAAAACAAGTGAAAAAAGCTTGGAGGTCAAAATGAGGTAAGAGAAATTGTTAATTTTAATTTTTTTCTTAGGTGCCTACTACTAGTTTTGGGTGCCTAGAGTCCATTTTTGAGGTTTATTTGAGCTAAAAATGTTGTTATCTTTGTGATTTTGAGGATGAAAATTTCAGCCAAGGGTGGGATGCTTTGAAGAAAAATAATTTTCTATGGTTTCAAGCAAGAAAAGGAAGTCCAAGGAAGGTTAAGCATGGAAAAATGGTTAGTGACTATCAAATCTTATTATTTCCCTATAAATTTTATGGTTTTCCTTTAGGGTTTATAAGAAAGAATTTAATAAAAATATATATAATTAAAATTAGTGTTAGAAAAGTGTAATTGGACTTTGGTTAAGCATAGTAGGAAGCTTAAATAAATTTAAAAGAATTTTTAAAGTCTAATTATTGTGATGGCCGAATTTCATGCTTAAAGGAAATAATGAGTATATTAAGTATTTTAATGAAATTAAACCATAGAATGATGATAAATATGAAATATATTATCTATGAATTTTTAGAGAATTTATGAAATTTATTAGAATATTTTTTGGATTAATTAATTAGTTATGTATTAGTGAAAAATAGTAAATTTTTGTGAAATAATGCATGAAATAAGTAAATAATATTTTTATGCATTTATATATAATTTATGGAATTTATTTAAATATTTTTGAAGAAATATTTAAATATGTACAAAATAAAGTATTGAATTATTAAGTTATAAATTGTAATTAAAGTGAAAAATAATTAATTATATTGATATAATTCATAAACTATCCAAAATTAATGAAATAAGTGACTAGCTAATTTATTAAAATAAAAAGACCATAAAAAGTATAATGTATAAAATGACTTAAATGAATTATTAAGAAATTATTTGTAAATTGATATTATAATGGTGAATTATTATAAAATAATTCACAAATCGTATAAATATATCGCATATTCCGAACGATCATAATTTCGTACATAAAAAGTAAAAAAAAATTAAAAGTTAAAAATAAAATGAAACATAAAGTCAAAATATTGAATTATTAAGAAATAATTCATAAATTTACCAAGACATGGTGGATTATAATGATATAATTCGCATAGTGTATAAAAAGTACTAAAATAATAACTGGCTAAAGTAGTGAAGTGAAAAGACGCTGAAAGGTTTAAAATATAAAGTGATCATAGTGAATTATGATGTCATAATTCACAATCTGTATGTAAAATTCTGAAAAAAGTACTGAAAAGATTAATTGAAAAAAATGCATTGACTGAAAAAGTATTTGTAATTGTTTAAAGTTGAAAAGTATTTTAAAAGAAAGTGATTTTTGCCCTTAGCAATAGTTAGGCAATAAAAGTCTTGCTCGGATATAATTGGCTAGCCATAGGGATATCTTATACCCCGGTGCAAGTCATGGCGATTTGTTTTGCTATGGTAGAATTTCTGATCTCCATAGTATTTGTCATACATACTGCCATATGTTCTATGAGATCCTGTCAAATTCTTTAGGGTCATTTCTCATTCTGTTGTGATCCTGTGGGATCCACGTCTCGTATATCCTATCCGAGAGTTCCTGTCAAATTGTACTAGGGGCATATTGATAAGAATAAATCAGAATTTCAAAAAGTAAGCTAAAAATAAAAATCAAAAGAGAAAAATGATCTAATTGAAAGAAATAAAAAAGTTTTGAGGCAAAAGTGTAATTTTCTTAAAAATTGTATTTAATGAGTAAAAATAAAAAGAAAATATTTTACAAGGGTAAAATGGTAAATCAACGACCGAACAATCCAAAAATATACTTTTATAAAGAAAAAGGACTAAAATATAATTTCATATGAAAAAGTCAAAATAAAGACTAGTTGGTATATTGTATACCAATTATTACTTTAAAAATAAAAATTGATAAAATAAAGCTAAAATTGTAATTAAAAATCCAAAAGTAACAAATCGTAATAATTCAAGAAATTATAGATTAAATGTGAAATATTGTACAAAGAGTTTAGTCAAAGACCGAATAGAACTTTTGTAAGCTAAAAGTCAACTGAAAAGTAAAAAAAATAAAAAAATAAAAATAATAATCAAGTTATGACAAATTTGCAATAAAAAATATAAAAATGACCTTTTTGTAATAAAATGAAACAACAAAGACTTAATTGCAAAGTTGCCAATGTAATGATATTACGTGGCATTAAATGTTAAAAGTATTAATAATTGTATTTTGAAAAATAATTAAAAAATCAAAGTGAAAATAAATGAACTAATGTCAAAACCATAATTTAAGGATAAAAAGAATAATTTTGTAATTAAGTGAAAAATAAAGAATTAAATTGAAGTTTTTCATAATAGTGGCAATAAATACAGTAAAATTCCAAATAGAATAATAGTTGTATCGGACTAACTAAATAAGAAATTATGCTTAAAAAGTCAAAGTTAAGCACAATTAACAAACCATGCGCCAAAAGTTAAGTAAAAGTAAAAATAAGAATAGTAATGTCAAAATTTATAATTGAAATTATAAAAAAAAATGATATTTTTGGTAATAAATTGAAAAGTTTAAGACCAAAGTAATAAGTTGCTAAAATTCTTGAAATGTTTTGAAAATATTGTTAAAAATGTTAAAAGAGCTTTTAATAAGTCCAAAACGATTTTTAGCGTAATTAATGTAATTATGATATTTTGGGAAAATTCTTTGATTAATAGTCACCACTGGGCATAATTAATGCTCAGCATGTAGTGTTTACTGCGTGAAGGTTCGAAAGTGTTGCGGGAGTATGGTACACAGTGAAGCGGAGATTGAAGAGAAATAATCAGTGATGATTATTTTAGCATTTTTGGCATGTATTTACTTAGATAGCAGAATTAAAGAATTGGACTGTATTTAAACTACCTTTTGATGGAATAATTAATATTGTTATTTTGCAATTATGTGTTTGCCAGTAAATGATTTAGAATGGATATGTTCGATCTATGAGTAAATGTTTGGATGTGATTATGTTTACTGTTATAGACTGTTGTGCCTCTTAGAAGCTGTAGTTTGTCTGATTTTTTAGGAGGCTGGTTAGTTCCTAGTCATTATGTTGCCGAATTTTTGATAAAATAAATAGTATTTCAAACAATTATAAGTTAATAAGTTAAATGTATAAATTTGAATAGTGTATAAGTATTGGAATTCAATTGATTAATTTTGGTTTAAAAAAAAATTCTGGCTTACTGCTTAGTTTTGTATCAGAAAAGATTGTTCAGATAAGGGTGTTACACCACTTGCCTTGATTGCTCATTTAAATCGCCATTTTTATGCTTTTCCTTCCTTGAGGAGGTGGCATAATTTTTTCTGAAGCCATGTAGGTCTTTGATCCTATTTGTTGTGTTAACAGTAGATTTTGGTCGAAAGAACTTAGGGAACTGGTGCTTGGATGATCATTTCAATCTGCAGGAAAGATCGAAAAAACTTGGACGACTGGTGCCTGGATGATTGTTTCAATTTGTAGGGGAGATCAAAAGAACTCAAGCGACTGGCATTTGGATGATCGTTCGATCTATAAGGGAGATCGAAAGAACTCAAGCGACTAGCATCTGACGTCTAGATGATTGTTTTGATCTATAAAGGAGGTCAAAAGGATTCAGACGGCTGGTGCCTAGATGATCATTTTGATCTGCACAGGAGATCAAAGAAAGTTAGGCCGCTGGCATTTAGATGATCGTTTCGATCTCCATATGCCTTTAGGAATTTTTTATACCTTGTTTGATTCAATTCGCTGTGTAGAATAGACGGTGGATAAAAAATTCTTTAAGAATTTTTCATACCATTTTGATTTGATCCGTCTTGTAGAACAGGCAATGGATGATAATTTCGATCTATGTAGGAGATCAAAAGAACTAAGGAGGCTGGCGCCTAGATGATCACTTCAATCTCCATATGCCTTTAGGCATTTTTCCTGCCATTTTGATTTGATTCGCCTTCTATAATTGGTGGTGGATGATTGTTTTAATCTACACAGAAGATTGAAAGAACTTAAGCAGTTGGCGCCTAAATGGTCTTTTTGATCTTCATGTGCCTTTAGACATTTTTCATGCCTTTTTTAATTCAATCCGCCATGTAGAACGGGCTGTAGATGATCATTTCGATCTGCACGGAAGATCAAAGAAACTTAGGCGCCTAGCACCTGGATGATTGTGTTTGATCTTCTTATGCCTTTAGGCATTTTTCATGCCTTGTTTGATCTGATTTTCCATGTAGAACGAGGCGGTGGATGATCATTTTGATTTGCACGAGAGATCGAAGGAACTTAGACGGTTGGTGCCTAGATGATCATTTTGATCTCAATGTACCTTTAGGCATTTTTCATGCCTTGTTTGATCCGATATACCATATAGAAAGGGCGGTAGATGAAAAATCTTTTATGCATTTTTCATGCCATTTTGATCCAATCCGCAATGTAGAATGGGTAGTGGAAGAAAAATCCTTTTCTTCTCACAATGGATCTTGGCCTTCTTCCATCATCATCAAATTGATGACTCCATCTAGTTCTTAGAGTCCCTAAATTATCTTAAATCTTCCGTCGTCTTTCAAACGAAAATATCAAATGATAAATATCAAAATATCAGAAATTAAAGAAACTGGATGGGAGAGTAATTTAATTGAATCAACAAAATTAAAAGAACCTGCAAGAAAGTTTGTCTGAGCTGACAGGCATTAACACTCTGAAATTTAAGTTAATAAAATTTAAAGAGCGAGAATCTCAAGATCATGTGTGTATATGATTTTGAAAGTTGTGAACTATTTACAGTGCATATTTTGGATCTAATGCCTATACATTTTAGTATCTATAGATAGTTTTTTGATGTAGTAGATGTGATGCGTGTCATAAGATTTGACAAGAGGAGGTATTTTGCTTGGGTCTTGGACAGAGAGAAGATCATGACTAGATAATATGGATATTATCCTTTAAGATAATAATAATGATCAACAAAACGTAAATGATATTGTAGCATTGTTAGGCTATGGTTTGAGAAAAATAGAACAACCCAAAGATAAGAAAAGAAGTTTGATGTTAAAAAAAAGGGAAAAAAAAAAGAAAAAACTAAAAGCATTAGGTATAAAGGAGCAATTTTCAACAACCAAGTTTCAAAGTAATTAAAAAAAAAAAAGAAGAAAATAGGCAAACATAAACTTTATCCAAATTTATTTTTAAACAATCTAGACTATACTTTTTTTTTTTAATAATGCTATGTTAATAGAATGAAATACAGTACATACATAATGAACACATAGATACAAATATGCAAGCTCATGTCCGAATTGCTAATAAACTTTCCCTTATTTGGGTCCATTTTTTTTGGGTCCATTTAAATTTGAAACAAAATCATGCATTCTCAGTTGCAAACAAAAAATGTTCTCATCATAAGTGTCCGACTCTTTTGATATATATCACCATCCGATCATTTATTATCAACAGGCTCCTGCTCATTTATTAAACGTTGAATCACGAAGTTTCAAATTGAATCTGAAATCTCAAATTCGGAATTCCATTATTACCAAATGCAAAATGTTGGGTTTGATTGGATTTAAGTATCTACTGAGAGAGTATGGTGAAAACAGATTCAAGAAAATATTAAAATGGGCAATTTGAACCAAAACTTGACAAAAGAGAGCAGCTTGCATATTAAATATGTGCCTGCATCCATTGCCTCCCTCTCATCAAATTCTCATATCCACTTTGAATTAATTCTGCATACAGCAAAACAGAATACAAATATATTTTTTTTAATCTAGGGCAGTGGAGGTATTGAAAACTCATGCTCTTGAATTGGCATAATGATTCTGCACTGGAAACAGCTAAGGCTGGCTGCTTCCATTGAAATCTAAGGGTGGAAAAAGCTCAAACCCATTGGCATTTTCCTTTCCCGTCATAGAGGTATGACCTCACACTGATTTTGGCAAATTACTCCACAGCCCACTACAGATATATATCTCATTTCTTTCCACCCCCTGAGACATTAAACTTGAAGAATATTACGTCTCCATCCTGGACAACATAAGTCTTCCCTTCCTGCCTATATTTTCCAGCAGCCTGCACCAAAAAAAAAAAAAAAAAAAAAACCAAAAAAACACTTCAACATGCCATGGAAGTGGATAAGCTTCAATAATTAAATTAATTGGGAACCGTGTGGAGATTCAAATCTGGCTAAATTACTATGGTATTGACTATTCAAGTCAGGACACTAAAAAAATGCAAAGAATATCTGTTCTTCAATTATATAGAATTTTTTCTTTTCCTTTTTTCTATTCTCTAATGCTAACCATGCAAATTTACTCAGGAACCATAAAATATGCAACATGCATTATGCATATATGATCGTTCAAACCAATCATCTGAACCCCATGATAAAGCACAAGGAAAGAAATAGTTAGTTAATTGCTTAAAAACGCATTAATAATGACAAATTTTTACAGAGCATATACCTTGACAGCTGCCTCGCTACCCAGCTCCTTGAGATCTTCAAATTTCATGACCTAATCATTTTAAGAATATTCAAACATCAATTAATCTTATGGTTAAAAATTCAACATTCATCAGTACAAATCAAACAAACATCAAGACTGCCAATGAACTTAAAAAATGATATATGCATTATACAAATTGAAAATGAGAAAAAATTAGGTGAAGTTGCTGCCATGCTAGCATTTGGTGCAATTCCATAAGAATTTTGACAGCTAAGGAACATTCTCTTTTGGTTAACATGAAAAAATGATTGGATGTTATTGATAGGTTATGCAAACTTCTAATTTGGACATCTACATTTTTGTATGGACCCAAAAAGAATGAGGCAATATTGCAGACTTTGTGACAACAAAAAGTAAGATAATGAATGTCAGTGAAAATCCCAACAACTGGAGCAGCCAACACTAATATAATAGGACAAATCAATAAGCAATTAATCCTGAAAAAGGTTATCTTAATTGAAAATTCAGAGATGCAGTGTTGGAGAACTTGGGAATGATTGGAAAAGTCCAACAACAAGAACCAGGATTAGAAAGAAGTCCAAGAAGCATGAACCAAGAACAACCTCAGCACATATAAATCCTTTCTCAAAATCAGAATGAATGGTCCCTGCAGCCTGTGGTGCCTTTGTTTGCCGTCTGATTTGCCAGCATTTCACCTGCAAAGCAAAATTATTTGGCCATGATGCTGATAATGAAGAGATGACAAGTTTGCAACAATCTAGATCATAAAAAAAGTAAATGGAACAGATCATGCACAACACTTGGATAATGTGTACACACACATACTATTACCATAAAAATATTAGAGTTGTCTTCATACATATTCACACAAGCATACCAGGAACAATAAAATCTCTGAACCAATCAGTGAAGGACAGCGTACATAAAGCCAAAACACAGTAGAATAAATTTTAGATTTGGGCAATTTTCCAGTAAAAAAGTATGAAAAAAACAAGCTGGCTACTTCAATCAAATGATTCACATTATTTAATCAGGCTAAAATTTTGACATTAGAATAACCAAGTGAATAGTTAGAGCTCTGATCCTTCGCTTCAATGACACAAGGGATCCATATAAAAATCACTATCATTGAAGAAATCATCCATCTTGTTTACATTACAGAAGTACAACTAAAGCACTGTGAAGATATACTGAGACAGTGAATCATTATATCACCGGACAGAAACAACATAAAATAAAACAAAAGAAACTATGCATCAAGCATACAACCATGACAGTACAAGATGGATTAAATTGGACAGTAAGGCATTTAATCCGAACAACACAATATGAAACTATCCATCCAAGCCTGCAAACATGACAGTACAAGTGACACCCACGACCTGAAGAATGCCCTTTTTTGGGGTGAAAAATTAAACAATTGATTGTATTGTTTCTTCCCTTCTCTGCCTCTTCCTTTCCATAGGGGGAAGCTAAGGAGATATACTAAGACACTGAATCATTATATCACCGGACAAAAACAGCATAAAATAAAACAAAAGAAACTATGCATCAAGCACTCAACCATGACGGTACAAGATGTATTAAATTGGACAGGAAGGCATTTTACCAAGCAGCACAATATGAAACTATACATCCAAGCATGCAACTATGACAGTACAAGTGACAGCCATGACCTACAGAATACCCTTTTTCAGAAAATAAATAAATAATTGATTATAATGTTTCTTCCCCTCTCTGCCTCCTCTTCTTAAGGGGAAGCTATGGAATTAAACCCATGACCACCAGCAACAATTACTTGTAGGTATACTTAAGGTACACTTAAAGTGTACTTGATAACCAGTTGGCACAACCTCAAATGTTGATTAGTCTTTAAGATCATGGACAATTTGTCAGGAGTATATGTATCCATAATGCTTATGAAAATCGGATACCTTAACCATCAACAGTTTATGACACATTTAGGCAGCAAATCTGCAAAACCTCTACATGGATAATCTACATGTCAAACATTTCCCCACCACATTGCTATAGAGTTTGCAACCAATAAAGATAACCAACAAAACAATGATACAAAATTGTAATGTGTGTACGTATATTACCTCATCAGGGCCAGCAGTGAAGAAGTATATGAGATTAATTGCAGCAAATCCAGTCTTTATGATCTTTGGAAGGGCACTGTTGCAGAGTTGTACATGATCCACTCAGTTACATGCAAATTCAATAATTCAATAACGCACAACTCCATTTAACTTTTCCACTAACATGTCAGTGACAAATTATCCAACAGAGAACATATAATTGCAAGCAGAAAAAGAAGCATAATGTTATATATTTACGAGTTAAGAATATATAAGAAAAACAGGTAAAATAAACCAAACTATATCATAGATAATTTCTGAGTTATGATGTTCAGTAAATGTCTCTCTCTCACACACACAGATACATACAGATAAGCAAGTCCCTGAATCTGGACATCATATATTATCATTTCAATTTTTATATTTACAACAATATTCTCAAAATCAAATATTAACCAGCTAGCTTTCAAGATGAGACTAGTGGAGCTCATCTTATTGGATTATATGCATATATCCATTACAGCTCCCTTTCACTTCTTCAATCTTTCAGCCTTGCGTAGCGACCTTCCTAAGTCAAGGAAATAAACTAAAAAGAAACATGCTTAACAATGCCATATATTTACATAATTGGTCCAATTTTGAGAGAAATTATCAAAATTGTTAAGAGAGAGAGAGAGAGAGAGAGAGAAGGAAAGACCTCCCCTATTAATAAAGTAACTAAAGTTTCCTGCGCATGCAATTCCAAATATCTCAAGACTTTGACAGCTGTGTTTATTTTTTATGCTCAAACAACTTTTGATGATCAAAACAAAGATTCTCTCGGGCATTACTTCTTTTCAAACTAGCATAATCATGGGCATTGAAATTAGAGAAAAAAATAATTCATTTATCAAATAAAGATAAAGCATTTATGAAATGCAAGCCATTTCAGTTCTCACTAACCTTTGTACCTTGTTGTCCTCACAATACTTAACAGCTTCTTCAGGTGACATATCAGCAAGGTTTCTCTCTAGCACGCAGCTGAAAGGAATAATTGGTTCACCCCCGTGTTCCTGCACCCTAGAAAAGAAACTATAATTATTTCCTCTCGACAAAAGGCTCACCGTGAAAAAAGATAATTTGAAATTTGAGAATCCAGTATCGCGATGATAGTGACAACATAATTCTCGAGAAACTATTCTATTTACAAAACAGAAAATACAATTGAGATATGGATATAGATTATCTAAAACTTAAAGGAGGGGCT
Source organism: Excoecaria agallocha (assembly GCA_037975025.1). Lineage (NCBI taxonomy): Eukaryota > Viridiplantae > Streptophyta > Magnoliopsida > Malpighiales > Euphorbiaceae > Excoecaria > Excoecaria agallocha. The sequence goes on along the minus strand of CM075809.1, from coordinate 61,312,577 downwards.
TAAGGTGTACATGGATATGCATGCACCACAACATGGTACATGAGAGCATGTAAGAAACAAAAAAAATTGAATAACGCAAAACAGTAATGTAAATGCAAGAATAAGATTGGGCATACCAAGCATTAATCTTGGGCAAAAACTTATTTTTTTTTCTTTGGTAATCCCTTTCATTCATATTAACCTGCAAATAAAACATGTATAATATGGTCACATCCTAAATACTGCCAAAGATGAAAAACAAATTCAAATATGTGCATTCCCTTAGTGCTGGACCAAGCAATTGCCGACATTCTTTTCATTATGAATGTTGCAAGAAACCAAAGAATGTTGTTTGTCCTTTAGCCACCAAAATAACAGCCTTTGCCTTTTAGAAGAAGCAGATTTTTCTGGATTCTGCTTCTAAAAACATTTAAAAATCTCTCTTTTTTTCTCTCTCTGTTCTGATAGCATTTCTGCAAAATAATTCTATAGATCAATAATGATGATTATATACATCATGGTTTTAATGAGTCTTCTCTTTCTTTATAATCATTTATAATGAGTTTTCCCTTCCTCTATTGTATGTGTATACATGCACATATATTGATTTATAAATTAATATACACATCTCTTCGGTTCCATACATAGCTACACACACACACACACACTCCCCCGCATATATATGAAAAGCATGAATAACTTTACATGGAGATATTAAGGAAGTTTTCCCATTACAGTAAAAAATAACGAGGAATTAAGGAAAAAACATTTACCAGGTAAACAACAGGTTTGGCAGTTAGCAATTGAAATGTGTTCAGTATCTCAATGTCAGCAGCTTTCCAATCTCCTAGACGAACATCTTTCCCATCTTCAAGCCATGCCTTGACCTACAGATTCCAAAACTACTGTGTTTAGCACCAGCTACAAAATTCAATAATTGCACACATTAAAATTCATTCATTTGAAAATATAAAGAGTAGAAATTCTATCTTAGTAGCATTGGCAGGCAATGCAAAGGTAAAAATCAAAAAAGAAAAACAAAAGTACACTATTTTTGGAGGTAAATCATTGAAAGATAAACAAGAAAAGAATGGTAAATAAACAATGAATTTCCATTAAATCTCTAAAAGATCTAAGCAAGAATCATGAAAGCTTTTTTCTTTTTGGAGGAATTGAAGTCTCTTAAGAACACTACATGCATACACTTTTGCAGAGGTAAGTGGAAAAAAGCATTCCATCCAGAGATGTCCACTAACAACCTATGTTACTTGGACTCGGGTACGGGTGTCGGATACGGATACATATCCATGTGTCGGACTCGTAAATTTTTTAAATAAAAGATATGTGGATATGGATTCAAATTTAAGATACGGGTACGTAGATACGGATCCGATTTTAAACACGGATGCGTGGATACGTTATATAAAAAAATTAAATTAAAACTATAAATGATATAAATTATCTAATATTGTAATAATAAATCTAGATAAACTTTCAATATCCAAAAATATAATCAAAGCCAACCACGATAAAGCAGTAACTAATTAATATCCAAAATACAACCACATGAAACATAAAATCAATAACAATTATGTAGATAATTCCATCTGTTAATGAATGTCCTGCTGTTAATTAATATCCAAAATACAACCACATCAAACTATAAAGCAGTAATTCAATGTCATGCTGTTAATGAATTGCAAGTTGGGCCTATTTAATTTTTTATATTCCAACTTTGACTTGGGCCCATGACCTGTTTCTTCTTCTTTAAAGTTCTCTAATTCTATTTTGTGGATGACATTTGTTCATTTCTCGACTCTCCATGTTTATTTTCTGATATTCTCTCTTCAAAGATGTCCCGTTCACTGCCGTTCGCCATTTTCTTGCCGCAGTTCGATTTTCCGTTCGCCGCCGTTCGTCAATCTCCTACCGTGGTTCGCCGTCCTCTTGCTGGGATTCGCTTGCATCGTCAGTTGTTTTTACCGGTGAGTTATTTTTTTCTGGATTTCTCTGCTTCTCTCTAATCTTTCAAAGCTATGGGAGCTGCCGTGTCCAACTTCTTAGGTTTGTGTTGGACATAGAACTTGTGTCGTGTCCCGTGTCGTGTCGACACTGGTACGGCAGGGCAAAATGGCGAGTCCGAGTAACAGAGCTAACAACTATTCCAGCTCTTAAAAAAAGTAAAAAATATTAAGTATTAGTTCCTCACTAGAGAAGGGTTTGGAAAGGAAAACTTCATTATAGTCTGATGCTATTTAATGGCTAAAAGTATCTGAGGATAGGTCCCTTCATACGTACAGCAAGGGCTAAAAACACGATTACAAATTCCAAACATGATGTAATGCATGGCTATTGCTCAGAAAGACATGCATTGGGAAAATAAAAGATCACAACTTGTCCTTCTAAGTGCATGCATGCACTTGTTTATATACAAAGAAATTACTGGTAAAAAGATTCTCCGAATGTCTTGGAAACATAACTCTAAAGAAATGCCCTACTCCTATGAAAAATTTCCAGCCTCCGTGGAATCAAGTGTAGCCAACTTCATGCCATATAAAAGAGGTTTGACGTAGAAAACAGCCAGAATAAGATTTCATCTCATTCTCACTATATTAATTTGCAAGGAACAGAAAGAAAGAAATCTCGGAAAGATTACTGATAAATAATTATCTTTTAAGAAAGCAGAACAACATCAAATCCCTGCAAGAAACTCAAGGTCCTTTTTGTTCATCCTCAAATCAATTAAAATGTTTTTAGTAGGTTAAGCACAGGCTACTTCTGATACCACCCTGCTAAGCTTACTTATTTGAAATGAAAAAACAAAGAATAGTTATCACAGGAAAGAAGAGATATATAAAGAATAGTTATCACAGGAAAGAAGAGATATATAATATCTCACAACGTATTCCATATGAAAACAGAGTAAATGGCAAAGGTGGGGTAGAAGGGGAAACAAGAAATGATTGTACAACTATTATTCGCAAATAGAAGTTCTCAATAGAATCCAGAGGTTCTGTTGCAGCCATAAAGCACATAGTGTTTTTTTAGTGATAGAAAAGAAATACTCAAGAAGACATGCAAAAAGTTGAGTTGCCTATCATTTGATGTAGAAGTATTAAACATTGAATATACCATTAGATATATCAAATTTTGGAAAATGATATCCACATATGAGAAAGATTAAACCAGCAGAAGAAACTGAAGAAATGCATTATTTCATTAGATAAGCAATACATTTGCAGATTCAAGCAAAAAGAAATTTCCAAACCGTGAGAAAAGAGTACAAACCCTTTGACACAACTCATGCTCTATTTTTAACTGCTTATCATTGCTCCTCTTCATGCTCTTCTCAAGATCCTCCACTCTTCTCTCCATGAATTCAACATCCTACAGTCCAATTACAAAGAGATAACAGTGACCGTAAAACCTACGTTAACAGATAAGTTTTAACAACATTTATAAAAGGACAAAAAGATGATGTGTGAATGGAGATAAAGAAGTAAATTGAAAGAAAAAGAAAAACAAAACTACTCTTGAGTTTCATTTATAAGAAGGAAACAATATATGCAACTGGCATACATGCTCACAATGGCCTAATGCCAATAAGTGGCTCAACTAATTCTCAACCTTGCCACATTATAAACGATATCATCATGTCAAGTCCATAGAATTTCTCTAATCTTTGCAACAATTTACGAATTTCCTAAGAGCTGCATCAAAAATATATGGCAGTTTAAACATTGCCATCATGTTGTTGAGCTTCCAGTTTGCAAATATGTCCAGCGTTCACCGACTCAAAATGAACTTTCCAAAATGGATTTTGATGAAATTTCTCAACCAACCTATCTTTAGGCTTTCTTTGCTAGAGAGGAAGGAAATGAGAAGAACATAATTGGCATTTTGGAGCCAATGTAAATAAAGAAACACTTCATGAATATAGCACATAGAAGGCTTCGTTTGGAAATCCCTTGCAGAGACACACTGGGGGCACCAGGAGAAGATAGCATTGTCGATTCTCTTAATAGAAAAACGAACTGAATATTAAAATAAAAGACTGCCTGAAGAAGCATGTTCAATACTGACCAGCAAAACTTGCCCACATAGAAAAATTCATGTATAGAAACCAAACAACATAATTAGATAAGTACACAGACCTTTAACCGTAACTCTTCACCAATAACCTCTAAATCTCTCACAGGATCCACAGAATCATCAACGTGAATAATATCTGGATCTTCAAATGCACCTATAATGTGTCCAAATATAATAAGTGAATTGGCAGGAATTAACAGTAACATGAATCACAAGAATCAACTATAAGTAAAAGAACAAGTCCCAAAGAAATTGACAACATGACTACAAGTCTACAACTACATTGAACATCACCCACATGAAGCAAACTGTCTAGTAGGGTGCTTGCAGGAGGATTTTCCTGCTATTTAAAAGGCAAAAAAGCCTAAACTGCTCAGAGCATTATCTTTCATTAAACCTTCTCAATGATTTACAAACTGTCTAATAGAGATCAAACTATAGCTCCAACAAACAAGCAGGGAAAATATATAACGGTCCTACAAACACCCCAAAAAAAGTTTTGCCAACTATTTCATCAATAAAACAAAGGGGTCCTACAAACACCCCAAAAAAAGTTTTGCCAACTATTTCATCAATAAAACAAGGGCTACTGACAAGAACAACTTAAAAGCAACAACAGGTTACAATGCTATATCATAACAATCACACTCAAATTCCCACTTGCATGCAGAATAGGATGACAAGAATGATCACTGCACATGCACACAATAAGGTAAATCAAAAAATAAAGAATAAAAATAAAAAGACAAGAGAGAAGAAGAATGTAATGCGCTACATATAGCTATTCTTCAAATTAGTATTGGTATTGCAGTCAAAACTAAGAATTTCTTATTATTTTTTTTATAGGTCCAACACACAGCTATGCCTGATCATCACATGAGAAAGTAGCAAATATTATTTATTTCACATAAACAGACACAAACAGCACTAGAGTAATGAACATCTTACGTAGCACATGAAAAATGCCATCAACTGCTCGGATGTGAGATAAGAAACTGTTGCCCAATCCTTGCCCCTGATGAGCACCTCTAACCAGTCCAGCAATATCATGGATTTCCAAGAAAGCTGAAACCTGGGCAAACAAATAATTCGTAAGGTATGCGATGAAAATTATTAAAGAATATAATCATGTCACATATAAAAAGATCATAATTGTTGCATTTTCCATTCCAATCTGTCACCATATCTTAATAGTTCTATCAACTAATTGACGCAAGCTTTTACTCCCTTGCTCCCAAAATGCCAAACGACATTATTGTATAGTTAAGGATCAATCCTAGATACAATATTCAATTGATTTACCATGCTTCAATTACAAAAGAGAGCAGATAAATTATCAAGCTATTTATTTAATATAACCAAAGCCACCGAGAACAAAGATGCATAAATTCACATAAAAAGTCAAAGAAAAGAAGTCCCAAACCTCGCTTTTTGGCTTATAAAGTTGGCAAAGCCACTCGAATCTCTCATCAGGGATATTAACACGAGCCTCATTAGGCTCAATGGTACAGAAAGGGAAGTTCTCAGCAGGAATTGACAGCTTTGTTAGTGTATTGAAAAGAGTAGATTTGCCAACATTTGGTAATCCAACCTGAGAAACAATGTAGAAAAAACAATAAAATGACAACGAAATTAAAAAGAAAAGAAAGATAAAAGGTAGAAAGCAACTAAAATAACTCAATTAAAAAAAATAAAGGCCAGAATAGCGAAATTAGCAAGTCCGAGTCCCAAAACTATTTAGAGAATATTCCGATTTTCATCTCCATGCATTACAGTATCTAAGCAACCACACTAAGAGTCAATGAATAATCAAAGACATAGTAGTAGTAGTAGTAGTAGTAGAAGAAGAAGAAGAAGAAGAAGAAGAAGAAGAAGAAGAAGAAGAAGCATAATTACAATGCCAATCTTGAGGTGAGAGGAGAATCGACCAAGAATTGGTCGCTCTGCGGGTGCTTCTTTGGATTTGGCTGCTTTTGGCGGCATATTCCTTAGCTCTGTTGAGTGTGAGTGAGAAAGAGGGTTAGGGTTTTGAGGTACAGACGCCTTGAAGATGATAGTTAGGCAGCTGAGGCGGAGCCTTTTCAATGGCTCGAACCGGAATGCGTTGCGTCCACGCTGCACTTTTTTTTTTTTTTTCCTCTTTTTGAACCCCGCTTGGTAACATAGATTTCATAATGAAGACATAATTCATTTTCAATGAAATTCTATTTGAAATTCATTTTAAAATGATTCCTTTTGCATTTCAAGCAGTTTTTTTTATATTTTAGGTGATGTAGTTTAACGATTTTATATATTAAATTTTTTACGTGAAATATATTAAATTCAAAATAAATGGCACTGAAAATAATATAATATATGTGCGGTTAAAATCGTATGAATTCATTCAAAAAACATTGTGGAATCTTTCGAAAATTAAAATAATAAAACAAATTACACATCAGATGATTACGTGGAATTGTGGAATAATTTGGGAATAGAAAAAAGATCCTAAATTGCATCTTTAAACCATAAAATGCAGAAACCTTACATCAAAAAATCTATGGCTTTCTCCGGTGGCAGTAGTTCGTCAAGTCTTCAAAAATCTAATAATGATGTGAATGCAGTGCAACCAATATGTATGTGTCTAACAAAAGTTCAATTCATGATGTCAAATAGAGAGCAAAATTCAAGAAGTGATGGTTTTCAATTAACATCAAATGGTGTTGCATTGACGTTCAACCGATATTGCAATTACAATGGAAGTGATGGTTTTGAAGTAACATAAATATTCAATAGTGAGATTAGGCATGTTCTTGATTTAAAAATTGAGACTTATAATTGTAAGGAGTAGGACTTGAGTGGCATACCATAGCTACAGTTTAGAGAACTTGTTTGATTGGTATATAATGTCAACTTATCTTAAATCTTACAAATACACTATGCAACCCCTTAAAGGTAGACAAGTATGGATTAAATGGAATAAAGAATTAATATTGCCACTTGAGTTTAGTAAGCTTGTTAGAAGACCTAAGAAAAATAGGAAGAAAGACAAAGATGAGCTTGTCAAAAATGGAAAATTATCAAGAAAGGGAAGGATTATGACATGTAAGAATTATCATAAAACAGGTTGATAATACTAGAGGTTGTCCAGTAAAACCAAAAGATGTAAGAAACCTACAATTTATTCAAAGTTTTTTACAATATTTTTATTTTATGCAATCTATTAATCATTGTAAATATTTGTAGATCGGTGAGGATAACAGCTCCCAAACAAGAAAGAGAGCAAGGAAATAAGATGACAAAACTCTCATAGGAAGGATGCAAGATACATAAGCTGCTTTTATATCAGAATTACAACCTTTAAAACAAACAAAAAAAAGTTAATCATTTTTTATGAGTTTGATATCTTTAATGATTTTAAGTTTTTGATTTATGAGTTGCATAAAAAATGAATTTATTTGCATGTAATAATTTAAAAGAAAAAAGGTGTTTCAGCTGAAGCAACCATTGTTACAATGCCAAGGTCAGCTACTCAAGGTTCAAGTGTTACTTCAAGTTCTGTCTTAGCGCCATAGGTTGGAGGTGCTCAATATCCCAAGAAGTGGGACCATGGATTTATCATGGATATTTTTTCCCAAGAATTATAAATGATTTAATTTAAATGTGGAAAATGATTTGGAATGTGGTAAAATGCTATACCGGTTTGTGTGTTTTTAGGTACAAGCTGCTTTAAAGGATATGCAAAAGTAGTGTATTGGATACTAGCCTAGGGGTTTGACCTTTAATGGCAAGGATGCAGTGTCCTCATATCATCTTCAATATTTTAAGGGGTTAAATGAGAGCCAATGGAAAAGAAATACAGTAAGCAAAGATAAGCTTTTGTGATATTTGATTTCTTTTTTGTATATATGCTGCAACTTCTTTAGTATTTTGACAAAATTAGGATTTATCTTAACTATCAATTTTGTAATGTTGATGCAAATATTGACACCATTAATGCAAATTTAAGTATTAGCTTATTATTCATGTCCTCAATCATTTAGAGTTTAGTCCATTATTAGTGTGTATCAAACTTATTTTTCATTTTCTGTGAATATAGAATAAAAATTATATAGTCCAATCTAACAACTGAAGACTATTTATCTAACAATAATATGGATATCAGGACCATTGGTGGATGCTTATGTGGTATATGCAAGACATAGAAATGTTAGCTTGACAGGCTTAAAAAACTAAATATAATATAGTAGGTTGCCAACTATATTGCTTAAAATCTGATAATGTGTTATATATATAACACAACAATCTGTAAATATTTTACAGTTGTAGAATAAAGCCTGATATATCATGCAACACCCTCATACCCCTTAGAAGAATATGAGGTCGCTACGAATCCTACTCATTATCATCTTGTTAAATTATTTCTTTTAAATTAAATTAAATAGAATTACATCATATTCACAAGTTCTTTACATTGTTTTGCTCATACCTCTTTCATTAAAATTACTTTGCTCAACTTTATATACAATTTTCATATGATAATATGCAAATACATATACCATTTTAAAAATATTTATAATACCTTTACATTACTTGTGTAACATCTTCCCCTATAATGAATACGAGAGCGCTACAAGACCTCATCATATCCATCTTATATTTTATCTTTGTTAAATTAAGTTGAATGAAATTATATCTAAATTATAAGGTCTTTACATTACTCTAGTCATGCAAAGATATTATTATAGTTATTTCCATTACTCTAATTGCATATCTCATATATATAACATAACTATACATATGGGTATATACAATTTTAAAAATTAATTACATTACATTCCCAATTCACTTATGCACATTACATGTCCTTCACTCTATACATTACAAAAGCATAATTATACACAAAAAATCAAAAAACTTTAAACTTCTCCCTTTATGGCCTGTAGATGTTGAACTCGAAAACTTGATCTCTTTATACCCGTGAACCTACACAGGAAATACCTATGCTGAGCAATGGCTTAATTGGGAGATAAACAATGTTATAAACTTTATATTAAGCCATAAATATACATGAAGTAATAAACTAGTACAAAATATCATAATGCAACATTTAGTAATTAAACATATATTAATAATCTCTTCATTTCATGAATGCATTAATTAATTCATCATCACTAATATCCATCACATTAACAATATTAATAAGAAATACTAGCATTATAATGGACCATTAACTCAATTACACTATTAATAATAAAACACTTATCATTATTATTCAATTAGAACATCTTTATCGCCTGAATTTCAATTAATGGTGGATAAAGGGAAACATTAGATACTTGCAAGTAGTATCATATACTAGAGACATAAGTCTTGAATCATTAGATACCAAGAGGCATCGGACATTAGATACCTTTCGATGCCAATACTAGAGCTGCAATCATTATCCCTTATAAGCATGCCTAACTATCCACTATTATGTGAAATTTAGGCTCTTATTTAGACTTTAGTTGTTCATTAGTATTACATTTAATACTCTTATGTGTATATAATCATCATACATTTTAAAGTGTGCCACATTAAAAGATTTATATAACTATTTATGCATAATAATCTTAATAATTAAATTATAAATTCAAGCATACATACAATAAACTTATCACTAGCAAAAACATATAAATAAACACTTGTGCACTTATAATTCATTTTCATGCATGTTATTAAGATGCATATTATAATATTTAATCACTCACTTCATGTCCATAACATCATACATTGACCTTAAATATGTATTAACAAGGTTTAATGAACATTAGAGGATGTTCGGTTCAAGTTTGGAAGCTTTTAGAGGCATAAAACTCATTATAGGCTAGGCAGGGGAGGTAACCAGCTGGATTGGACTTCAATCTAGTTGGATAGGTATGATTTTGTACCCAAACAGACCAATCAATCTAGCTAGGTAAGGGAAATTCCAGGTGACCCCATTGGCTTGATTTTCAATCTAGTCGGGTAGGTTTCTATAATTCAGTTTAGAAGGCGAGGTACCCGACTAAATTGATAGTCAATCCAGCTAGGTGGTAACCCAAACTAAATCTAGAAGTTTTACCACTCGACTATATTAGTAATCAATCTAGTCGGATTGATTTTGGAATCCAGACTTTCATACACTCCACTCTCTAGTCTATTTTGTACAACTATTACAATAGGATAAACATGGTTTTTAGACTAAGTTGCCTTCTAATCATTATTTCTATAGTTTCAATAGGCATAAAAATCATTTCATTTAGAAATCTAAAACATGAGTTATCACCAAAATTGTCTAAGCTGCTATCGTTGACAAATTCACTGCTAACACCCTACTTTAAACCCATTTTTACTAATCTTAGAGATAAAACCATAATTCAACCTCTTCATACAAAATTGAGGTCTACAAGTCTAGTTTATGCTTCCTTTAGAATCATCCAAATTGGAGCTCTCTAACTTTAGTTATAAATAAAAAAAGTTTTGTAGGTCAAAAGCCTCCTACAACAAATTCCACCATCTAACACTCATCCACATATCATTTAAACATTTAAGCATATACATTAACAATCAAATCAAGTATAAACACATTTACAAAAACTCTCATACCTCTTGAAGTTTGCTTTTTCCTTTTCTTCACTACACATTCTCTTCTCATTTGTCTTTTTTTTTTCTCTTCACTAGCTATAAACACAAAATATCATTCAATCTTCCATAAAAAAAATCTAAACTTATACTTTAATTTTACTTACCAATAGAAGAAGAAGAAGAAGAAGAAGAAGAAGAACTATTTAATACACTATTTTTTTACCTTAATCTTTAAGTTATAGGAACTTACTCACTCTCTCTATCACTTATCACTCTCCAAGAATGCAAAATTTTGGAGGCTTTGGAGAAGAAGAAGAAAACAAGTTGAATATGTAATTTTTTTTACCAAAAAGGGTCGGCCATCCCCTTTCAAAAGTAGAAAAAATCTATTTCAATTAATGAAGCAAACACTCTACAATATACTTGGTGTCACTTTCTTATTGGTGTAACTTTTTGGTCCTTGGCTAATTCACATTCAATCCCTCTTGTAATTATTAGTTACCAATCACTTTAAATTATCATTTTCTCTTTCAATTTAATCATTCATCTTATCAGAAATTACTACTTAATTAATCACTTACATGCTCTCAACAATTACAAATAAACCAATCATGTCCCTATAACACAACAGTTGCTCTTTTTCACTAAAACTCGTACAACCACTTGCTTAATTCCTCTCAAGCTACATCTTGGGGCCTCATAACTTGTTCATTATACATATTGCATATTATTTACACTATACATTACAAAATTATGTATGAAAAAAAAGAATTCAAGCTACACTCTAATGGCTTGTAGATGTCAACAAGAAAACTAACATTGCTACACTTGAGTACCTACATAGAAAAAATACCTGTATTTAGCAATGGCTCAGTAGATAGTAAAATAATACAATTGACTTCTTTACCAAGTCACAAATATAAATAATACAATAAGCAAATACAAAGGTCACATATTAACTTTCAATAATTAAATATACTTTGATAAACACTTCATTTAACACATAAATTAATTAACAAATGGTTCCATTAACAATAATAATTAGATGCATTAACTAACATATCAATTCCATTATCAATCATACTAGCAATATCGATAGGAAACACTAGCATTATAATAAGTCACTAAATCTTTTGCACTATTAATAATAAATCACTTATCATTATTATTCAATTAGAGCCTTATCCATAGCTTGAATTTCCATTAATGGTGGATAACGTGAATAATCACTAGATACTGGCAAGCAGTATCAAATACTAGAGACATAAGTCTTGAATCACTAAATACCAATAGGTATCAAACACTAGATATCTTTCGGTGTCAACACTAGCAGCTGCGATCATCGTCTTTTATAGGCATGTCTATCTATCTACTACTATGTAAAATTCAAGCTCTGCTTAAGACTTTAATCACTAATTTATTTTACATACAATACACTCATGAGCATTTAATTATTAATCACTTAAAAGTATACAACAATACTTATATATCGCTATCAATATAATACTTATGTTCAATTACACTTAAACACTCAATATACAATTCAATAATGTATGCATTATGGTTACAACTCACAAAAAAATAATAAAAATCATGTATGCACTTATAATTCACTTTGCATGCCCTTATTACAATTTATAATTTAATATTTAATCACTTGTTTCATGTTTATTACATCATATAATATTTAACCACTCTTTTCATGTTCATTACATCATATATTAATCCTAAACATGTGTTTGTAAAGTTTGATGAACATCGAGGATATTGAGTTCAAGTTTGAGGACTTTTGGAGGCATTAATAGGTTGGATAGGAGAGGTACCCAACTGGATTAGACTCAATCCAACTGGGTGGGTATGGTTCTGTACCTAAAAAAAGCAATTAACTAGACTATATTAAATGCTTTCAATCTAACCGGGTTAATTACTCATTTTCAATCCAGAAAGGCATTTTAAATGACTGGATTGAAAATCAATCCAATTAGGTGACTTGCAGACACTTAGTCTAAAAGCTTTCTCACCCAATTGGATTGAATACTAATCCAGCTAGGTAGACTCTAAATATTAGGGTTCTCTACATCAAAATTTTCCTATTAACTTTTTTCTTTACACTTTCTTCATTTATGCATACTTTACTATCAAATTCTCATCTATATAACATTTAAACATTCAATTACATATTCCAGCAACCAAATCAACCACATACATATAAAGAAAACAAACTCTCTCATACATTGACTTGTTCTTCCTTCTTCTTGCTTAAACCTTCTCCTGTCCCTTATCTGTAACTTATTCTTCAACTTGTATCATAAAATACCACCAAGAAAGCATACAAAAATCTAACATCCACTTTTCCAATTTACATGATAAAAGAATAAAGAAGAAGAAAGAAAGAAATTTTTTGCTTAAGTTATTAAATTAATCACTTTGTTCACTAGTATAATGCAAGCTTTATCTCCCTCTCTGTCTCTCTCGAATCACCTCCACCAAGAGTAGAATTTTAGAAATGTGTTATGAAAAAGACACAAGAAAAATTTGGAGCATTTGATGCTATGGTTGGCTAAGAATTCATCTAAAACAGCTTTTTCTACTCCTTTTAATAAGGGAGAATTCTAAAGAGAAATGGTGTTACTTGCTCATTGGTCAAAATTTTAGATAATTGGTTAATTTACACTAAATCCTTTTCTACACTTCTAGTTACCAATTCACTTAAATTCTCATTTCATTATTCAATTTAATCCCTAATCATATACATGTACATCATAATTTGCAAAATTTACTAAATGCCCTTAACAATTGAAGAAATCCCACTTCACTACAAGAAAATGTCAAATTACCGATAGAAATTTTCCAACAGAATCAAATTTTGTAGTTGTTTACCGATTGAATTTACTTTTCATAGGTAAAATTGTAAGCAAAATATATTTTTAGTGACAAAATTTAAAATCCATTATTTTTCATCGTTAAAAATAGAGGTAAATTTTAGCGCCATAATTCAACGAAATGATGAATGTCGTCATAAAAGTAGACGCCAATGATTGGAGGTAAAAATTGAGAATTGAACATACCAACATAAATAATTTTTCGTAGAAAATTTATCGATAAAAATTAATTTTGATATGTAAATGTAGAATTTACCTATGGTTACTACCTTAAAAAATGGTAGGACCTCACTAAGTTTACCATAAAAAAATAATTCTCTCTTATTTTATTTTATAAAAATAAAACACAAAACTATTATACCCACATAAAACTAAAATATGGAAAAAAACAAATAAATGCAAACCAAAATATGAAGAAATAGCAAAAACAAAAAAAAAACCCTTTTCTTTCTGCAAAAAAAATGCAAAATCCTTTTCTGTCGCACTTCCAAACCTAAACTAAACTAACCTAATAGAAATTGCAATAGTAGAAGCTTTGATTGCTCTCGAGTTTATCTCATAGCTGTTTACAGTTTCTTGATTTTACAAGATCTAGGTTTAGTTTTTGCTGATTCAATTGGTCTAAAACGCTGTGCAATTGGCGATTATAGGTCTCTCTTAATACCAATTGAATTATCCCCTTAATTCTGATCTTCTTCTTGTTGAATAGGAAAATAGGCATTTATTCATGATTAAAGAACGAGATATTTTGGGGATTTGCATTTATGTTGGCTAATTGATAAAATAAAATGGGTAAGCAATTTGATTTTATTTGGTTCTCATTCCTTCGAAACCTAACCTTGCCAAAATTTTTGGCTCTTTTTGATATTTTGATATTTTATTTGAATTTGAATGGGTCTGCATAAATGTTTATATCCATTGAATAATCTATTTGATTCGTAGGTTTCGTCCAATGGCGGAGCAAATGATAATATTTAAAATCAAATAAAAATATAATTTTTACAATTATTTTCGATGCAATTTTATATTTTAAAATCGTTGTATAATTAGTTCAATGTCAATACTATCAAAATTAACAAAAAAAAATTATTTTAATCAATCATCACTTAATTTACCTATTTTGTTAATTTTATTCGAGATCGGTGTTAAAATACGCATTTAACTTATCAAAACACAAATAATCTATAAAATAATAAAAAATAATTAAAGCAAAAAATTAATAAATACGGTATTAAAAATTATAAAAAAAGTAAAATTTTATAATCAAGTGCTAATTAAAGTGATAAAAAATACTTGTTAATCTTATTTTAAATTTGAAAAATTTTATAAGATGCAATAAGAAAAAAAAAGAGAAAGATAAATATGCATGAAAGTGAAAATAAAAAATGAAAAGTGTGTTTAAGTTGTTAAAAAAAATTAATATTTAATTTTTTATTTTTTTAAAAAATTTAATGTAATTTTATTTTTATACAAAAGACAGAGTATTTAGTTTTTACCATTTATTTGATTTTTTACCTAAATGGCTTTGAATTATCTCATTTTAATTTTTATAATTTAATTAAAAATATTATGTAATTATTATTAAATTAAAATTTGAGAGGATACAATTAAAATAAATTAGGGGTCCTGGTGTGTGTGTGTGTGTGTATATATATATATTTATATTAAAAGAAAATCTGAATTTGAGAGGACTTTTTTAAAAATGGGGTGTTTCAAAATATTAATTAGAGAAATAATGTGTTTGTGAAACATATTGGAAAAATGGGGTGAAAAGTCTAATTTCGCAATAGAGAATTACGGGAATGGGAGTGGGCTGTGGTGATCAAGGAAACCAGAAATATGGCATGAAATTCCATTTTTGTTTGGGGTCCACTTGTCTAATCCTGCAACAAGTACTTGTGAGAATATGAGAATTTAAATTGTCAAAAAAACTAAAATTTAAATTTAAATTTAATTAGTTGTATTATTATTCAAACATAAATATCTATAATAAAGTCATTTCTTAATCATCAAGCCACAATTAAAAAATTTATGTAAAAGTTTATGGTATTATAATTATAACACACTTTATTTTTTAAATTTTTTTTCACAAATTAAATATTTTATAACATTTCTATTTTCTTAAAATACACTTGATTATATTATATTTTATTATTTTCAAATTATATTATGACAAATTAATTTATTTTTTTAGAAATTATAATAAATATCTAATAAGAAATAATATAAAGAAATCGATGGAGAACACATCAAACCAGAAATTTAGGAGAAATAACATTCGGTGAGAACTATCTACACAAATATACAGGTGTATTAGTAATAATATAGGCAAAAATAATATATGAATTTCTTTATTTTTTTCAATAATTTTGGTATATGGCAGGACTCTCTTTATTAAACCCATTAGTTTAGAGTTGGATAACATCAGACCCATAATTAGATAGATCCTTTAAATGGCTTGCACACTTCATAATTCAATTTTCTTACCACTTAATAATAATAATAATAATAATAATAATAATAATAATAATAATAATAATAATAATTAGATATTTATTATAATTTCTAAAAAAATAAATTAATTTGTAATAATATAATTTAAAAATAATAAAATATAATATAATCAAGTGTATTTTAGGAAAACAGAAATGTTCTAAAATATTTAATTTGTGAAGAAAATTTTAAAAAATAAAGTGTGTTATAATTATAATACCATAAATTTTTACATAAATTTTTTAATTGTGGCTTGATGATTAAGAAATAACTTTATTATAGATATTTATGTTTAAATAATAATGCAACTAATTAAATTTAAATATAAATTTTATTTTTTTTTGACAATTTAAATTTTTCTATTCCCACAAGTGCTTGTTGCAGAATTAGGCAAGTGGACCTCATACAAGAACGAAATTTCATGCCATAATTCTGGTTCCCTCGGTCACCGAACCCACTCCCATTCCTTCAGTCCTCTATTGCAGGATTAGGCTCCTCCACCCCATTTTCCCACTATGTTTCACAAATACACCATTTCTCTAATTAATATTTTGAAACACCTTATTTTTAAAAAAATCATGAATTTGAGGGGTGCATAAGTAAAGGTGGCTCCGCCACTGGTTTCGTCTATAAGTACAGAAGAAGATATTTTTAGCTTCGCTTTTAGAAGGTTCCACCAATAATCTTCTTATCGCTGGCTCCAAATCTTAGGTTTTAATATTTTGAATTTATTTTCGTCTCAATCAAGATTGTTTTTTTCTTTTTTATTTCTTTTCCTAATCGTATTTATATGGAAAACAAGTTTACAGTTCTGGGTTGTGGTTGGATAATTTTTAAAGGGGTGGTTAGGAGTTTGTCTTCTCTTTTTTTACAAGTCTCTGAGTATAGTGAGTTTTGTGCTCTTATTTTTGACTTTTTTTTTCTCAAATCTAGCAGCTGATATGGGTTTTGGATCCTCTGTTTTGGTTGATGTTATTGGAATTTGGTTTTTGAGGCTTAATACTAGGTCATGTTATTTTTTGGTTGCAATAGTTACTATTTTTTGGGATATTAATGCTGCAATTATGGGTTAGGTAGGGTTTTTGGTTGTGTTTTTGCATTTTGGTTTGTTGGTAACCTCTCTATTCTAATATTAGTGACAAAACTTAGAACATCAATTACTAATTAGAACATTAAATAATAATAATGTTTAGCCAATATTGTTATACGGATTAAGTTTTACATTTAAAGCCAATCAATTATCTGCAGTTTTCATTTTTCAGACTTTATGTGAAAAGTTTGGAATGTCTTGGTGACTTAACTATTGCTGGCCCATATTGTACTGAAGATGTTATTGGTGTGGTGTGTTCTTTGAAATTTGAAAAGATCAGTACCTTTTGTAGTCCCTAAGTTTATGAAAGTCAGCCCACTCTAGCAAAGTTCAAATTACTAAAACCCTCAGATATAGATTACAATGGTTAAAAATTATAATAATGATTATAATTAGAACAATAATTGCAAATTAAATGATTATATTTGTAATCACTCTTCATAAAATTAGGAAAATTTGTTGTTTTATGGAGTCAAATTCATACTTTTTATGAAGAGGGAGCTTAAGTTTCGATTGTTTGCTTTGAGTTGTTGGTTTATTTGTAGCAGGTGGCATTTTTTGTATCACAGTGATTGACTGCAACCATGGTGGTTGCTAAGAAGACTCATGAGAGTATCAGTAATAGGCTAGCTTCAATTATGATGAGTGAAAAGTCCGTATTGAGCTACAAAACTATCCTTAAATCTCTTGCAATGTCTAAAGGTAATAACTCAGTACATTTGTTAGATGAGAATCTAATGTAGGAGTAACTGTTCTTTAAATTATTTAAATTCTTAACTTGGATATATGGTGGGTTATCTATGTTGCACTGATTTTTTTTGGGATGATTGGATGCGAATGTGACATAATTATGCCCAAATTGTTGGTGTTTGTCCTAGCAAATCCACCAATTTTGTACAATCAGTTAACACTAATAGACCCACACAAATATGATCTCTACTGCTGCATGTGAAATTTACAAAAATTCTCTAAGCTATGACTTTATATTATTTGTTTTAATAACATTATGATCATTCAATTTAATATAGTATATGGTTTCTTGTCAATTTTTTTAATGACTAAAGAGATTTCTTGTCATAAAATGCAAATTCTAATTTAGACTTGCATATGCTCACCAAATGTTTGGTAGTTCTATTTGTCTACCAAATGTTATTATAAAAATCTAGATAAAAGAAAATTTATAATTGAGATATTAATCATAAATATATTTATCTAGGGAGTAAATTGATAATTTATTTTCATGTCAAAAATATCTTATGATATTTGAAATTTTACCTGCTTCACACCTCATACATCTAAAGTACTCATTTTTGGGTTAACACTTTACTAAATTTTTGAAACACCTAGGCTTTTTTTTCATCCTTTTGTCTTCTTTGTTTTATTATACCATATTTGTGTTAATATTTTATACCAATTCAAAGCTTTGATCAAAGATAGAAATGTTGTCCTAGAATTGTGAAGATGGACTGTTGCTTTATATATATATATATATATATATATATATATATATATATATATATATATATATATATATATATATATATATATATCATAACAAGCATCATCAGATTCAAGCTAACGTAACGTGAAATCGTATGTGTATATATATATTAGTAGCGAAAAAGAAAAACAACAAGCATCTGGTTTTGATACCAAAAACTGGGGGTGCAGTAAAAGTAACTTCTTCTGGTATTAGAGCCTCTTCCTTTTTAAGCCTGATGGGGGTAGTATGAGCGTAACTTAATTAAATTTTGAGCCTCAATTTCTTTGGAAATTCACTCAGAATGAAGTTATATTAGCATTATTAGATCTATATTGGGAATAAGAAATTATTTTAGATATATTATACGATATATTATCTAGCGAAGTTGAATTAGATAATCTGAGTCTTTCTTAGATAAATATTCTAATTAAAATATCCAAATGAGTATATTTAATTAAGATAAATTTAAAAAGAATTTTGAGACTGTGCTTGGAGCAATGAAATGTTGGTAAGCCCTAAAGACTTAACGTTGGTCAACTCTTAAAAGTCGAGATGGCAAGTTGGTGGTCCCAATAAGCTGGATGGTCCCGTGATTTGCACAAGTTTCATTCTTAACTTCTTTTTAAATTTAGATTGATTAAATATATTTAGATAGATAGATTAAATAGATTGTTCTCTATTAAGGATTCTATATATAGTTTAACTAACAAAGATAATATTAGAAAGTTAGATGAAATAAATTATGTGGAAGTAGATATTGAAAAAGTAGAGAATGATTTGTTTGATCGGATTATACCTAAACAAGATATTCGAACAATATATTTAATAAACACTTTGAATTCTTTCATGATTATTCTATTAAACAAGTAGAACAGATAATAGCTATTAATCAGGAACATTAAACTATTCAATTATTATCAGAAAAAATAATAAATTAACATAAGAAGAAAAAATATAGATTTTTGCATATAGAATCAGTACAAATAGCAATAAAATTTTTATTCAGACTAAGATTATATACTCCTGTTTTAATTTGTTTAAGAGATTTTAGATATGTTAATTTTTTCAATTCTTTACTTGCTATGGCTGAAACTAATTTAGCAAATGGACCGGTATATTTTAATTAATTTTCATGATTTACTATTAGCCTATATTATTTGAATATATTGGAAACTTTAACTTTAACCATTAAAACTAAGAATTTAAATTTTAAAGAAAATGTTAGAGCAATAGCAGTAATATATAGAATATATTATAAAGTAATATTCACAACCATAGATCACAAAACTAGAAAAACTTTTAAAAGAAATGAAACTTTATTATTTGAAGCAAATAGAGCCCATCCTAATATTCAAATTCTAAAACAACTTAGATGAGATGAGATTACTAGATCAGAAAATTGGGAATTAAAATAAGTAGGTGAATCTGGATCAATTAATATTAATAATTAATTTTCAAAAATATTAAAATATAGTGATGGATCAATTCAAATAGATTTTTCCTCAGACAATAATCAATCATATAGTTCTTCTATTTATTCAAACAATAGAACTTTAATGCCTACATTATTATCTGCAAAAAAAAAAAGAATTAAAAGGAGTAGATTTCAGTACAAATATTCCAAGACCATTATATACTGAAGAAAAATAAAGTGAATATTATATTAGTCTAGATCTCAAATGGAAAATTTTCCTCAAATTAATTAAGATGACTAATTTTCAGATAAATAAAGAATTTTTAAGAAATGATTTAAAAGCAGAGTATAATAAGCAAAAAGTTGAATGGTATTTTAATAACTTTTCTCAAGTAGAATTAAGTAATTTTAGAAGTTTATGGTATAAAGAAATGAAAGATAATCAAGTTAATATTCCTTTATTTTTATGGTTTGAAAATTATTGTTATTATAATAACATAGACTATCCGTTTCAAAAAGAAATTAATGTATCTTCAAAGATAGGTAAACAATAGATCACTTTAGAAGAAAAATCAATAGTATCTATACATCATCCGTTAAAGTGTATTCAAGTAAAAAATAAAGAAAAAACTTATTTTGCCTAACCATTTAAAGAAATAAAAGCAGAAAATAAAGATGGAGGAAAAGATTTACAACATGTAATATTACAAAATAATTTTTCATATCAAATATTAGATACTATAGCTAATCAATTAAATAGAGTAGAGAAAATAGTACAAACATCCAAGTCACAAACAGAAATAGGTCAAACATCGAAAATGTTAGGAGAAAATACACTTATTAAATTAGAAACACCGTTGTTTAAACCTTTTGAATTTTCACCAGGAACAATTATTAAGTTAAAAGATGAAGATCCTGTATTAAGAAAACTAGAGAAAAAATTAGCAAAGCTAAATATAAAGGATAAATAGATTATGACTATAGATAAAGAAATTATATTAGATATAGAGACTACATCAAAAGTAGAAAACTGAGACGAATAGTTTAAGTCAAATAATGAGGATGAATTTTCAATTACAAAATTGCATTTTAATACATATGCACCTAAAAAAAACAATGGTTAATATTTCCTTTTTGATAGTAGAATAGTTATTTTGAGTTTGATTCCAGCTTCCTCAATAAAATCTTACTAGTTCTTCTTTGTTTGTTTCTTTTCTTTTTTCTTTTAAAATACCATCATAACCTATATCACTAGAATTTATTTCAATTATTAAAAAAAGTTTCTAAATGTGGTATATTTAAATATGGTAAACTTTTTATTTTTTCTTTAATTTCTTTGACTATATTAGTATGCTTTTCTATCCAGGATTTAAGTTTCTTTTTTAACCTATTAAATAAAGGCTTACATAATTTTACTAAATCTTTTAAAAAATTATGAACATAATTTAAACATCCTAAAAATCTTTGTAACTATTTTTTATATTTTATTTCATTTAAAAATTTACTAGTAAATTCTAAACTTCTATTTATTGGTTTTATGGTGCTTTGATCTATATCATGTCCTAAGAATTTAATTTTAGTTTGGAAAAGTTGCATTTTCGGTGCAGAAACTACTAATCTATTCAGATGAATTAAGTAAAAAAAATATTTTTAAATGTTTGATATGTTGGCTTATTGAATTTGAAAAAATTATTACATCATCAATATATACTACTGAAAATTTATGTATTGGTCTTAATATACTATTCATAATATTTTGAAATTCTGAAGGAACATTTTTTAAACCAAATGGCATAATATTTCATTCATAATGTCCAAATGGAACATTAAATTCTATCTTATACCTATCTTTTTAATCTACTTGTATTTGTCAAAATCCTAATTTCATATAAAATTTAGAAAAAATATTTGCATCGTATAAATTTTTTAATAAATTGCTTTTATATAGTACATGGTATCTTATTCATTGTATTAACCATATTTAAAGGTTTATAATTTATTACTAATCTAGATATTACTCTTTCTATTTCTACTGTGTTCATAACATAAAATGCTAAACATAATCATGAGAACTTAGAATTTCTTATTAATCTTTTATCCTTTAAATTTTGTATTCCTTTTCGACAAAATTTTTCTAAATCTAGTTCCATTTTGATAGCTTGAGATTTTGTTGAAATTTTATTTTTATCAAAGTCCTTTATGTAAGGTAATTTTATTGTATACTGCTTCCTATTCCAAAAAGCATTAGGTATCACTATAAAAAAAATACAGAATAGCGATGAAAATTAGCGAGGACAATAAAATTTGTTGCTAAATGCACAATTTAGCGACAACATTGCGACGAAAAATGAATTTTGTCGCAAATATTATTAGCTGTGAGTGGGAAAACAGATTTTGCGACGATTTAGCGAGCAATAATTTTTGTTGTAGCTAATTTTGGGCGCCAAATTTTTGGCGCAAAAAATAGAGACGACTTTGCGAGCGAAGACTCCTTGCTAAATCTTAATTCACGGCCAGAATGATAAATTAACCATCTAGCGAGGACTTAATCCTCGCTAATTTGGCGAGGAACAAATCCTCGCTAAATTAGCGAGGACAATTTCCTCGCTAACGGTTTAATAGTTTAGCATTTGGTATATTAACCATTTAGCGAGGACTTAATCCTCGCTAATTTTGCGAGGAACAAATCCTCGCTAAATTAGCAAGGACAATTCCCTTGCTAACGGCTTAATAGTTTAGCATTTGATATATTAACCATTTAGCGAGGACTTAATCCTCGCTAATTTTGCGAGGAACAAATCCTCGCTAAATTAGCGAGGATAATTTCCTCGCTAACGGTTTAATAGTTTAGCATTTGATATATTAACCATTTAGCGATGACTTAATCCTCGCTAATTTTGCGAGGAACAAATTCTCGCTAAATTAGCGAGGAGAATTCCCTCGTTAACGGTTTAATAGTTTAGCATTTGATATATTAACTATTTAGCGAGGACTTAATCCTCGCTAATTTTGCGAGGAACAAATCCTCGCTAAATTAGTGAGGAGAATTCCCTCGCTAACAGTTTAATAGTTTAGCATTTGATATATTAACTATTTAGCGAGGACTTAATCCTCGCTAATTTTGCAAGGAACAAATCCTAGCTAAATTAGCGAGGAGAATTTCCTCGCTAACGGTTTAATAGTTTAGCATTTGATATATTAACTATTTAGCGAGGACTTAATCCTCGCTAATTTTGCGAGGAAAAAATTCTCGCTAAATTAGCGAGGACAATTTCCTCGCTAATGGTTAAATAGTTAAGCATTTGATATATTAACCATTTAGCGAGGAACAAATCCTCGCTAAATTAGCGAGGACAATTTCCTCGCTAACGGTTAAATAGTATTGCGAGGAACAAATCCTCGCTAACATTGAAATAGGTGGCATTTGATGGATGAATCATTTAGCGAGGATCTACTCCTCGCTAGTTTTGCGAGAAAATAATCATCGCTAATTTAGCGAGGACAAATCCCTCGCTAAATAGCAAATACATTATTTTTCTAACTATTTTTATATGATTTTGATTATAAATATTTAAATTGCATTTACATTTAATTAGACCATTTAATTAAATAAATTTAGATAGTATATTTTTTCGTTGCAAAAATTAAATTTATTAAAATGTTGTTATTTAAATTAACTAAATTGAAATAAATTATTATTTTTACATCCAATAATATCAATTATTATTTAATTGTATAATAAAAGGAATAAATTGTGAGGACATAGTCCTTGCAAAATTAGCTAGGATATTCACATTTGTATATACAGGTATATAACCATTAGCAAGAAAAGATGTTCTCGCAAAATAAGCTGGATTAGCTAGGATGTTTTCCCTAGCAAATATTGCTAGGACAATAGTCCTAGCTAAATAAAGTTACCAAATTTTATTATAGGGCGCCATTATATACAAAACTCCCTCCAATTTGTATTATTTCCCATCCTCACTCTCCCTCCTCATCGTTTTTCTTTCCCTCTCTTTCTAATAACCATAAGAAAACCCTAGCCGTCCACCACCTTCGCTGCTCCCTCACCACTTTACTGTAGTCCCATTTTGCAAGTTCTTTTTGTAGCTTCTACTGCAGGAGTGTGTAGAAGAGTGTTTCAGCTCCTCGATCGTGTTTCAAGCATGTCCACCTTACTGCAGTCCCATTTTGCAAGTTCTTGCACAGGTTCTTCTTTTATCTAATCTTTTTAAATTTCCCACTGTGTTTTTTCTTAGGCTATATAAAATGGATACCTTTCCATTTATTAATCATTTTTCTTTGACTATTTCTACTCAGGGATCTTAAACCTCACAACCTATTGATGGATAGAAAGACAACGATGCTTAAGATTGCAGATCTCGGACTAGCTCGAGCATTTACTCTACCTATAAAGAAGTATACTCATGAGGTAATGCAGATCTCAGACTAGCTCGAGCATTTACTGCTTATTTTTAATTTCTCCTAGTCTAGGGTTTAATAGAGCTGCTTATCAAACGACATAGACTCGGTAAATGTCTCCACAGTATGCGTAGTGCTCTCTTCGAATCTTCCTCCCCACAGCTTGGTCTCCTTAGTACCCTTTTCCATAGTTTCAATTTTAGGCTGAGAGGATCCATCTATAGCTCTAATGATGCATAAAGCTTCAATCTTTCCCTTGACTGTTCTGCTAAGAGTAAAAGAAACAGAGGGCAGGAGGGTTTTGGGTTTGGTTTGGAAAGAGAAGGAGGCTGTAGGTGAAGAGTAGTAAAATGGGGATGGAGAAGACGAGAGTAGAAGAGAGTGGAGTTTCATTGTTGGGACAGCAGCTGAGAGACAAAAATTGGGAGCGTTTGATAGAAGGGTTCTGGCTTTTTGCTGTGTATCTTTTGAAATATGACTCAGCTGTCTGTTTTTGGGTTTCAGTGGATGGGGAACGAGTTTGAGCGTGTCCAAATAGGCCCAAATTGTTATGGGCTGAACTGGTTCCCTATCTTTTGATAATAATAATAATAATAATAATAATAGTAATAATAATAATAATAATAATAATAATAATTATTATTATTATTATTATTATTATTATTGCTCTATGATTCAATTGATTTTACTGGGTAAATGGTCAAACATTGCTTTCAATTATCATCTTCCTAATGATAGAATTACCCAATTGAGTAATTGGACTTTCTTATGACTTTTCTGTTCCTTTTACTTCTCTTACTATTGGACTTCAAGTCCACTTGCACAAGAAACTATTTTTCTTTTGCAACATCAGAGCAGGTAATCTCAATCTCCTTTTGTTAGACTTGGGTAATGTAGATGATCGGGAAATGTTGTGCCTGCATGGCATGGGCATTTATATATTAACAGTTATCTGGATCAAACATCTCGAATTATTTGGACATTAGTTCTTCATCATGGCAATGACAAAGCATAGACATCCTTTGCTATATTATCTTTAAGTTTCCTTTTGTATCTGTTTGTTCTCGTGCATTGGGATCGTGTATCAGGCAATTCGAGGCAATTTCTAGATGCTGTGTTGTTAGATTCATCAAGTATTCGTTCTTTGGTCTAGAATGAAGTGATTGGCTCCATTTGGATTAACTGTGTCCTCCTTAATTATTTTGCTGAATGAGGTTTGATGGGCATTGCATTCCATAAACTGGATTCCCATTTTTTATAATTTTTTTTGTAACTTAATAATTCTATTATAACCTTCCACTGAATTGGATTGAGTCCACATTTTTGAAAAGTTTGGCTTTTGGATTTGATCAACTTGGGATCAGTTAAACTCAGAAAAAATCTAAAGTTTACAGTTCATGTTATGTAAAACACAATTTCTGGATAGTTATTTCACTGACTTTTACAGGAATATTAGTTATGTGGTCAATTTCAAGGTTCATAGTTTTGTCATATGGGTTATCATGAATTACTAAGAATAATAAATTCAGTCTTGTATCTCGTCCATAGTTTATCTCTCTAATTTCTCTTACAACCTTATGTTGTTTGGCATCCAATTCCATACTAATTCTTCTTGCCTAGAATTGCTTCCTCTCGTCCTTTGAGTCCTTTCACTGGTAACTAGTGTTTTTATTTGTGATATCTTCTTTCATATAAGCATATGAAAATATTATTTGTCATGAAGAGAAACTCTTAAATTTTCAAGTGGGGCATTTAGTTTTAGTACTATTTATTGAATTTTATGTAATTCAATGTTATAATTTTGTTTCCTTTAGGTATTTATGAGGCTCTTGAGCTAAGGGATGATGGATCAGACTACCTTCGAAAGGGTGTCTCCAAGGTGAATTATTAATTTGGTCTGCATTAATTTGTATATTCTGAATCTTAAATGTATGGTGGTTTGCTGAACTTGGTTTATTTGTATGTTGAAGGCTATTGCAAATGTGAACACAATTATTGGCCCTGCATTGGTTGGCAATGTTAGTTTATGGATTGCTTCATTGCTACTAAAATATATTTTTGTTTTTGATCATTACCATTGTTCATATATCTTCATTTTGATTTGAATTCAAGTACTTGGTTGGTCATTGTCCTAGTGAGATTAGAGTATAGAGGTAACTACTGTTAATTTGGACCTGAGCAACAAGTTTCTCTTGTGCAGGACCCAACTCAGCAGACTGCTATTGATAACTTCATGGTTCAACAATTAGATGGAACTGTAAATGAGTGGGGATGGTGCAAGCAAAAGGTAATCAGTGGATTGATTAACTGCAATGAGGGTTTTATTTTTTTTTTCCAGAAGCTCATTAAGTGCAATGAGATTTTATTTTATTTTTTAATTTCTATTTTTGATGCTTGTTTTGCAAATGCCATCTTGGTTGTGTCTCTTGCCGTTTGCAAAGCTGGGTCTCATGTCAAGGGTATTCCCCTTTACAAGGTATCTTCAACTCATTTATAGTTAATCTTTATTCGGTTCAAGTTGTAGGTTGGAATACCAATGTGCTTCCCATGATTGCCATTGGAGCAGTGTTATTCTAGAATATCTTTTGTTATTTAGTTGATAGCTAGCCTGGTGAAGTTGTGAGTCATGTTTAAAATTTCTATTAGGCTATAGTGCTTTTTCCTTATTCTATTATATTGTTACTTGGATATATATTCCTTTTATTAGTTATTTGGGCTACAAATTTTCAATTATTGATTTATAGTGCAGTTTCTAAATTCTGATAAACATATAATAAGTTTATAAATGTTAAGTAAAGGTACATGACAGGTCAGGGACCACGAATATAGTCCTTAGTCCTTACCCTGCTAAGTGCTAATTGCCATGTGATACACAACCCTTTCCATGTGATTGGTTTTACTTTCAGTTCAATTTTTATGAAATCCAACTTACAGTCTGATCGATGGAGACTGTAAAGCTTTATATTAATTATCCTTGATTAGTAGTTGTCTGCTGTAATTAAGGGAAAATCATAAACATAGAAAATTCTTTATTCAGAAAGAAATTATCATTCATTAAAACATTTTCATTTTCGTTAAATATCTCATATATATTTCACTGATTAAATAATAAGAAAAAGTGGTCGAAATAAGTTTAAATTAGATATTCCATTTGTCCAGTTCAACAATATTTTGGTATTTTGGCAATTGTTGAAATTTCATCTTCTTAATATATAATTATAAAATATATCTTATTGTTAACTAATTCTGAATTCTTAAACTATGAATATTTATTTATTAAATAATCACGTGTGATTCTTTCCGTTGCTTTTGAATTCAATGGTTGCTTTTGTATATTTTATTTTCATTCTTTCACTGTTTCGTTTGCTATCAGTTACATTTTATTATGTTTTATTAATTTGTTAACTTATTAACTTTTATTTCATTGTATAAACATTGTATAAACTTTTATTTCATTTGTTAACTGCTACTTTAAACAGTTTAATTGGACATCCTGTTCTAGTGAGTTAATCTGCAAAATATGCTACTAAATTGTTGATCAGTTCTCAAACAGATCTCAGTGATTTTCCTCAACAGGTAATTGATTAATTAAAAACTCATTGCTTTCAACATTTTAACTACTTTATACAACATGTTCATCATGGTTATGTCTCGAAAACACAGTGGATGATTTTTTTCATTGTTGCATTACCAATTTTTTTTATTGTTTGTAGAAATATTTTATACACATTTATCATCTACCAATGGGTGACACTTTTCTTGTTGGTACCTTGCAACTTTTATCATTGTTGTGTGCTGAACAAACTTTGTTCCTTTGTAGAGATTGAGATGGTAAGCCTATTTCCAACTAACCAAATCATTTAGAGAGCATTGATATAATTGTATCTTTGTGTCTATTGCTTTAATCCATTTTTTTTTGTTTTCCTTGAACTTATATATCTATAGTTATATGAGTGGTTTTGGGCCTTCCTAGAGGATATGAGAATTTCAGGACCTGTGGCAAGCTGCCTATTTTATATTTATATGGGCAAATGTTTCGAATATCTAACACTATAGACACGGAGGTACAATTTTTTTTGTATATATATTTTTGTTTTTCTTAACATGGACAATGATGTCATGGTTTGAAAGCATGCTTCATAGGCTGTGAAAGAACAATCAATGCTAGAAATTTATGAATTGTTTTTCTTATATGAAATTCTTTCTAAGTGCAAAGTTTGCTTTAACTTTCTTATATACCTTCATATAAATGAGTTCTCTTTTGTTGATATGTAGAAGCCAGCAAATTCTATTGTGGATGGAGTTCTTGGTTATCTGCAATCAATCAATATACAACTATACGAACTAGAAGCAACTAACATTTTATGAACTGTTTATGAATTTTCATTGTTACTGTTATATATGCATGTATCATTTTAGATATGTTATTAGCAATGTTATACACTTGTAAATAACAATTTATTCATTAATATATATTTTTTATATTAAATATTGAGTAAATATAAATTTGTTATTTTTTAGTTTATTGTTTAAATAATGAAATTTTCATATTAAATTAATAAAATAAGTTCATATCAATATTTAGCGAAAATAAATCTCATGATAAATCTCATATTTATAACAAAAGTCATCCTAGCTGAATTTAGCGAGAATATCAGTCCTCGCTAATTTTGCGAGGATTTAATCCTTGCTATCTTTTACGAGAATTTAATCCTTGCTAAATTTTGTGAGGGTAACGCAAAAGTTTGCGAGGGCTAATTCCTCGCAAAAGATAGCGAGGATTAAATCCTCGGAAAAGATAGCGAGGACTAAATCCTCGCAAAATTAGCGAGGATTTAGTCCTCGCAAAATTAGCGAGGATTTAGTCCTCGCAAATTTCCTCGCAAAAATTAGCGATGACTAAAGTCCTCGCTAAATTCAGCTAGGATGAATTTTGTTACAAAATTTTTGTCCTCGCTAAATCCTCGCTAAACTGATTTAGCGACGAAAAATCATCATTTAGCGAGGAATTTTGTCCTCACTATTTTGCGTTTTTCTTGTAGTGTATTGGTGCACAAATTTCTTTTGGAAAGATGTTTTCAAGTTCTTTGATTTTTTATTTTATTCTTTTTTCCTTCTATTTCTTTTATGGGAAATTTAATTTGGTTTTGTTTATTGTTTTACAAATTGATTTCTTAAAATTTTTTTCTTACATGACTGATTTCTCTAAATACTATGGGAAATGCAAATTCAAAAAGAATTTATTTATCTATAATTTTGTCTTAATACTATTATTACATACCTGGAAAGGATATAACATTGCATTAAAGAGTGTTCCTAATATAACTCAAGAATTTATGTTTTTGACTAAAACTAAATGAGTTTTAAAGCAATATCCCTTATTGTAAATCTTAATTCTTGATAATTTATAATTAATTATTAACTTAGATCCATTAGCGATACCTAATCTTTTGAAAGTTTTTTCATAATATTTGGTTAGGATTAAACCTTATTGAGTACAATTTTGATCTGTTCCGCTATCTATTAAAGTTAAGGTAATTAAATGAAAATCATCGTTAACAACTATATATAATTTTGCATACCACTTTTGATAATTTACTTGAGATAAACTATTTATATATTAATCTTGCGTATCTTTAATGATAATACTAGAGGATACTATTCCTTTTAATTTTTTATCTTCTTTTACCGCATTACTAAAATTCTTTAAACTTTCTTCTTCTAAACTCTAAACTTTTTCTTTTAATATATTTACTTCTTGTTTCAATATTTAAATTTGTTCCTGAAGATATTGAATAGTTGATTCTTTTTTAATTTCAAATTTTTTATATACTTAAGCTAAATTATAAGATGTAAAATCTCTTTTTTCTTTTGTACTTATTATTATTTTAAATCTAATTGGATAATTCTTTTTTATTTTCTGATCATCTATTTTATCGATAATGTCTAATAATTTTTTTTATCACTTATTATATTTATATTATTACATTGATATGATCCTATGCAACTACAAGATTTAAATTCAGAATTACTATCTTTTCCATTAGTTTCAGATTTTTCACTTATTGCATTTAAATCATTTTTTGAATAATCAATATCTTCTTTATGACTACTAGAATTTGCATTAATTATAATTTTAGCTATTTCTCTTTTTAATTCTTCTAAAACATTCAGGTTATTAATATGTTTCTTTATCCTATAGTCTCTTGAATAATGTCCTTGACTGCCACATTTATAACAAATTACTATATCTTTCTTACTAGTCTTAGGCGTAAATTTTTTATATTTTGATTTTCTCTTAATGGGTTTTTCCTTATTATAATGTTATTTTGGCTTATATCTCTTTATTTTATATATGTATTTTCTTTTAGTTTTTATTTTTCTTTTGGTAGCTGATGGAGCTCTAATATGTTGATAACCATATTGTCACAAAATAAACCTAATTCTTTTCTTCCTACTACACTATTTTTCTTCAATTTTGCTTTTAATTTTAAATTAGTGCAAATTCATAATACTTCTATATTAACAATATTTATTATTTGTCCATAAGTTAATTCATTAAAAGGTATTGTACCATTATTATCTCTTTTTAATCTACTCCTTACTCTTTCTGTAAATAACTTAGGTAATCCTGCTAAAAATCTTTCTTTTCAATAAGTATTACTACAGTTTGATCTAGTCATTACTTTAGTTAAAAATAAATCTTTATACCATCTAAAGTCTTGTAATTTAGGACAATTTAAGTTTTGAAGAATTTCTGAACTTATATCTTGATATAAACGGGAATCTCCTACAATATTTTTAGTAATAGAAAATATTAAAGTACTTATTATGTCATCTTGTTCTGTTTCTATCTGAATATTATTTTCTGCCTTAATAATCCTTTTGTGTGCTGTTAATTTATAATTCCAATCTATCTCAATTACATAATGATCCAACCAACCTTTTAATTGTCCAGTAAATCCTGATATTAACATTTATGCAATTGCAGTTTCACAATTTTCTTTTGATTTATAAGCACTAGCTGCCATAGTCATTTCTTGTAATAAGTTTAATATATGATATTCTAATAAACCATCTATATTCTATTCGTATAAAGATCTACCATCATATTCTAATTAATATTTAGTTTCTTCATATTGAGTATCTGGTGGTGTAGGTCTTGAATGATAGTTACGAGTTTTTGGTCGAGGTGTATATGTATTAAAATGCAATTTTTTAATTGAAAATTCATCCTTATTACTTGACTTAAACTATTCTTCTAAGTTTTCTACTTTTGATGTATTCTTTATATCAGACATAGTTTCTTCCTCTATAGTTATAATATGTTTATCCTTAATATTTAGCTTTGCTAATTTTTTCTATATTTTTTTAATACAACATCTTCATCTTTTAACTTAATAATTGTTCTTGGTGAAAATTCAAAAGGTTT
Source organism: Excoecaria agallocha (assembly GCA_037975025.1). Lineage (NCBI taxonomy): Eukaryota > Viridiplantae > Streptophyta > Magnoliopsida > Malpighiales > Euphorbiaceae > Excoecaria > Excoecaria agallocha. Next base: position 61,280,702 of record CM075809.1, on the reverse strand, counting down.
AAACAATGGTGTTTCTAATTTAATAAGTGGATTTTCTATAAATATTTTCGATGTTTGACCTATTTCTATTTGTGACTTCGGTGTTTGTATTATTTCCTCTACTCTATTTAATTGATTATCTATAATATCTAATATTTGATTTGAAAAATCATTTTGTAATATTACATGTTGTAAATCTTTTCCTACATCTTTATTTTTTGCTTTTATTTCTTTAAATTGTTCGGCAAAATAAGTTTTTTTTCTTTATTTTTTACTTGTATACACTCTGACGAAGGATGTACATATACTATTGATTTTCCTTCTGAAGTGTTCCATTTTTTGCCTATCTTTGAAGGTACATTAATTTTTTTTGAAATGGATAGTCTATGTTTTCTATAATAATAGTAATTTTTAAACCATAAAAATAAAGGAATATTAACTTGTTTATCTTCCATTTTTTATACCATAAACTTCTAAAATTACTTAATTCTACTTGAAAAAATTATTAAAATACAATTTAGCTTTTTGCTTATTATATTATACTTTTAAATCATTTTTTTAAAAATTTTTTATTTATCTGAAAATTATTCATCTTAATTAATTTAGAAAAAGCTTCCATTTGAGATCTAGTTGGGCTAACAGAATATTCATTTTCTTTTTCTTTAGTATATAATGATTTTGGAATATTTGTATTAAAATTTACTCCTTTGAATTCTAACTTTTTTGTAGATAATGATTTAGGTATTAAAGGTTTATTGTCTGAATAAATAGAAGAACTACACAGTTGATTATTGTCTGAGGAAAAATCAATTTGAACCGATCCATCACTATGTTATAATATTCTTGAAAATTGATTATTAATATTACTTGGTTTAGGTTCACATACTTTTTTTAATTTTTAATTTTCTGATATAGTAATCTCATCCCATCTAAGTCATTTTTGGAATTTGAATAATAGAATGGGCTCTATTTGCTTCAAATAATAAAGTTTCATTTCTTTTAAAAAGTTTCCTAGTTTTAGGATCTATGGTTGAAGATATTACTTTATAATATATTCTATATATTACAGCTATTACTCTAACATTTTTCTTAAAATTTAAATTATTTGTTTTAACTGTTAAAGTTAAAGTATCCAATATATTTGAATCATATAGGTTAATAGTAAATCCTGGAAAATAATTAAAATATATTGATCCATTTGTTAAATTAGTTTCAACCACAGAAAGTAAAGAATTAGAAAAATTAACATGTCTAACATCTCTTAAATGCATTAAAACAAGAGTATCTAATCCTCATCTGAATAAAGGTTTTATTGCTATCTGTACTATTCCTATATGAAAAATCTATATTTTTTCTTCTTATGTTCATTTATCGCTTTTTTTTATAACCATTGAATAGTTTCATATTCCTGATTAATATATAGCTATCGTCTGTTCTGGTTTTTTAATAGAATAATCATAAAAGAATTCAAAAGTGTTAATTGAATATATTGTTTAAATATCTTGTTTAGGTATAGTCCAATCAAACAAATCATTCTCTACTTTTTTAATATTTATTTCTGCATAATTTATTTCATTTAACTCTCTAATATTATCTTTGCTAGTTAAACTAGATTTAAAATCTTTAATAGAGAATATTCTATATAATCTATCCATCTAAATATATCTAATCAATCTAAATTTAAAAAGAAGTTAAGAATAAAACCTGTGCAAATTATGGAACCACCTAACTTATCAGGGACCACCAATTTGCCATCTCAATTTTCAAGGTTGATCAACGTTTCATCGCTCCAAGCACAGTCTCAAAATTCTTGTTAAATTTATCTTAATTAAATATACTCATTTGGATATTTTAATTAGAATATTTATCTAAAAATCAATTTGAACTGATCCATCACTATGTTATAATATTCTTGAAAATTGATTATTAATATTACTTGGTTTAGGTTCACATACTTTTTTTAATTTTTAATTTTCTGATATAGTAATCTCATCCCATCTAAGTCATTTTTGGAATTTGAATAATAGAATGGGCTCTATTTGCTTCAAATAATAAAGTTTCATTTCTTTTAAAAATTTTCCTAGTTTTAGGATCTATGGTTGAAGATATTACTTTATAATATATTCTATATATTACAGCTATTACTCTAACATTTTTCTTAAAATTTAAATTATTTGTTTTAACTGTTAAAGTTAAAGTATCCAATATATTTAAATCATATAGGTTAATAGTAAATCCTGGAAAATAATTAAAATATACTGATCCATTTGTTAAATTAGTTTCAACCACAGAAAGTAAAGAATTAGAAAAATTAACATGTCTAACATCTCTTAAATGCATTAAAACAAGAGTATCTAATCCTCATCTGAATAAAGGTTTTATTGCTATCTGTACTATTCCTATATGAAAAATCTATATTTTTTCTTCTTATGTTCATTTATCGTTTTTTTTGATAACCATTGAATAGTTTCATATTCCTGATTAATATATAGCTATCGTCTGTTCTGGTTTTTTAATAGAATAATCATAAAAGAATTCAAAAGTGTTAATTGAATATATTGTTTAAATATCTTGTTTAGGTATAGTCCAATCAAACAAATCATTCTCTACTTTTTTAATATTTATTTCTGCATAATTTATTTCATTTAACTCTCTAATATTATCTTTGCTAGTTAAACTAGATTTAAAATCTTTAATAGAGAATATTCTATATAATCTATCCATCTAAATATATCTAATCAATCTAAATTTAAAAAGAAGTTAAGAATAAAACCTGTGCAAATTATGGAACCACCCAACTTATCAGGGACCACCAATTTGCCATCTCAATTTTCAAGGTTGATCAACGTTTCATCGCTCCAAGCACAGTCTCAAAATTCTTGTTAAATTTATCTTAATTAAATATACTCATTTGGATATTTTAATTAGAATATTTATCTAAAAAAGACTTAGATTATCTAATTCAACTTTGCTAGATAATATGTAGTTTAATATATCTAAAATAATTTCTTGTTCTAAATATAGTTTGCATTTTCATCTTTATTTTATTTACATTGCATTTACATTGTATTCTCTTTACATCTACATTTTATAATTTATGACTATTTTAATTTCTTTGACTATACTAGTATATTTTTCTGTCTAGGGTTTAGATTTCTTTTATAACCTATTGTATAAAGGCTTACATAATTTTCCAAAATCTTTGAAAAAATCATGAACATAATTTAAACATCCAAAAAATTTTTGTAACTATTTTTTATCTTTTATTTCATTTGAAAATTTATTAGTAAATTCTAAACCTCTATTTATTGGTTTTATGATGTCTTGATCTATGGCATGTCCTAAGAATCTAACTTTAGTTTAGAAAAGTTGCATCTTCGGTGCGAAAACTACTAATCCATTCTGATGAATTATGTGAAAAAAATATTTTTAAATGTTTGATATGTTGGCTTATTGAATTTGAAAAAATTAATACATCATCAATGTATACTATTAAAAATTCATGTATTGATCTTAATATATCATTCATAATATTTTGAAATTTCGAAGGAGCATTTTTTAAACCAATGTCATATCATTCCATTCATAATATCCAAATGAAACATTAAATCATGTCTTATCCCTATGTTCTTCATCTACTTATATTTTTCAAAATCTCGATTTCATATCAAATTTAGAAAAAATATGTTAAATGATCTTTTAAATTAACTAATTCTCTCTTTAATAAAAATATATCCTTATCCTTATCAAAATCAATATCACATAAACCATTTAAAAATTTATATATATAGCAAGACATAACTAAAAAGTAAAAAAGTCAACAAAAGTAAAAGAAATGGCAAAAGTCTTAAGTTTTAAAGCTAGCTTTATCAATTCTCCCATTCTCCCGGCAAAACCTTTAAAGCCAAAGATATCATTTAATTTTCTTATTTTCAAAACAACCTTTTTCAAAATTATCTTTTCATTATCTTTTTATCTTTCATTCGATACAAAAAACTGTTTCAAAAAGTTAGTCTTTATTACTAATTTCAATTTTCAACTTTCATCATTTCAAAATATGCATTTTCAAAAGACAAATAGTATCTGTTTGCCCTTTCAGCTGAAATCCAATTGATAATATAATTGAACTTTTCTTCTGAGGATGTTGAGTATAACAAATTGACAATTTGATTTTTATCGGCAATAAATCCTATTGAAGGAGTTGACAATGAAGCTGTAGACATTCGTTGCTTAAAGTAATTGATAATTGCTTATCTATTGCCTTCATAACATCAAAACTGTTCCACCATTTTACTTTAAATTCTCGATAAAGAATTGGTAACTGATTAATCTATTTAGAGATGTGATATGTCCACGAAACAATCCATAGAATTTGAACATTGTACAACATTTTAAAAGATTGTCTGGAGTACCTGGGTTGCTGTAACACCCTAATCTATCAAGCATGCATAATCATCAATACTAACATAACTATAGTAAAGATCAGGCAAAAATAATAATAATAGCACAGGCCTTAATTACATGACACAATATAACTAAATTAAACTCCCAAATAAGGAGACATAATATAAATGGCCTTCAAAACATCCTAAAAACCCTCAAGGACAATTGCAACTTGCCAGATCTTCTTTTCAATGTAAGTCGAACCACAGCTGCTATCAATCCAAGGTGGAGCTTATCTTGAGACCTGCACAGATAAACAAACCCATGCTAAGCTATAAAGCTTAGCGGGGAAACAAGGTTCTATGGATAATCTTTACCAAAATATTATTGATACATTACAACCTTTGCAATTAAGAAGAAACTTATGAGTCTGCAACATTACTAATCATACAATGCACAATCCGAAGGAGTTTTCAACCTTTAACACTAATTACTATCTTTACAAAAATCTAGAACATTAAGTGAACTTGTCTAGATATAGAAGACTTTTAAATTTACTTTATAATATAATATCTTTCTTAATTACTAGCATAATTCATGCAATTTATAAAGCTTTCATTCATAACTCCAGACATCATGTTTATTGATAGTACATACTTTAATCATATGTATTTAAGCCCAATATTTACATAAGATATGCATTTAGTGTTCATTCAAAGCATAAGGAGTGCATGTATCATGTAACATCTATAAAAGATATCATTAGGCATAATTACTTCATACATATCATGCAATCTTAATTAGAGAATACAATTATAATTCACCAGCTTGTTCATAACCATGTATTCCTTAAAGCTGTCTTAGCATGGCAACTAATGTCAAACAACATCATATTATGTCATGCATGGTCCTTTGGCTTATGTCAGAGTTATTAGTATGCACATTCATGTGTAAACATCTATATACATTGACGAACCATCTTTGCATGTGATTACAGAGAATGGCATTACATATCATGATTACCCGAAAAGATCCAATTATCACATGTATACATTTCATAAATTTTCAAAACATATGAAAATCATTGTATATGTGTTATAACCCGAATAGTTCTTATTGTAACATTGCACGTATTCTAACATAGCATGGCCCCATTAAATATAATAGATATATAGTTCAATAATTTCATTTCATTGAAACAGTTTATAGCCAAAAGGAATTATGATAAATTAATAAAATAGGCCATTCATCATGCTTATAATATATAAGTGAAACAATCGATACATGTATTTCTTTATTTCGAACACGTTCTTAATCTTTAACCATTAATAGCCTGCCTAAGTACTAGTTCAAAGGGTGGATAAGGGGAGCAATGGATACCCGAAGGTATCAAATGATGGACTTAAAAGGGCTGAACTATGGTTTTATAAAGTAATAAATATTGGATCTAAATGTGGTCAACTATGGTTCCATAAAGGAACAAACAATGGACCTAAACGTGGTCAACTATGGTAGCTACAACTGTATCCCTTTAGGCATGCCTAACTAATCCACAATTGAACTAAGACTCACATGCTTTACCATTATTAAGAACATATTTGATTCAACATAGTCCTCTTTACTTAGTACATCATTTTGCTTAAAGCCACATTCGTATAGAAATGCACATTATTCTTCTATAGATCAATAGTGAGCTTTAGGCTTTAATACACATGGATGCCAATCATATAGACACATAGTTGCATCAATATTTATTCATTTATATCATAGTAGTTGTATGATTATGCAAACATAATAAAATACAACCGTTCATTGATTTTTCTTGTCATAATTAGCATTATGCAAGATTTCCATAAGGCAATATGAATTTATGGTTCTTGCTACTAAAAGTCTTCATAAAGTTAAATGCATGCCCATATACATATAAATGCAACTTAAATCATGGCAATACATTCTTTGGCTATTCATACTTGTTCACATATTGAATCAAACTACTTATCAAAGCATAGATACATCAACAATAGATATTGCATTTATCTACTTCATTGATAGTTCTCAATGGCGTACCTTGTTACTGTTGTCGTGAGTAGCTTCCATACCATATCATAGATATTCATATCAACACACAATCACTTGAACAATATTTAAGCATCTATGAGTGCTATAATAAGATGAATACATTAATTACATCCAAAGGTTAACATTTGTTCTTAGTTAAGTCCTTGGTTCACTTTTATAATCTATTAGATCATGGACAACAAGTTATATACCCTTTCATGATCATATAGGTATCAATTCATCTTACCTGTACTTTTTATCTTATAATATTTTACACTCAGGTACGCTTATGCAAGATTATTCCATCTTATATATCATCACACTACTTATGGTTATAAGTTTTACATATTAAAATGCATAGCATAAGCAAACAGACAAGCATATTTCTTTATATTAAGGCTAGTCACTACCTTCCATTATGACTTAAAGCATCACTTAACTTCTGTGGTCTCATGACTAAGCATAAAAAGGAAATGTCCCATCTCTTTTAATTTAGACTTATAACCTTGCAACTGTCGTCTCATCGTCACTAGGCCATATCATAGTATTTTCATATCATACAAAGACACATCAATGCATAACATTAAGGCAAGACAATTTACTTTAATAGGTTAAATACCTAATACGACCTTATGTGGTACATATAATAACATATAATCCTTATATTATTATATTGTCTCTTACTCTTGTTAGTTATGTGTCCGAACAACACACAAAATGCATTCTAACAAAATGATTCCTATTAGCATTGCCCTAAACAAGTCTCTCTTCTCTCTAAAACAGCTTTTAAGTGAAACCACACCTTACCTTAGTAAGTCTTGTTACTCTAAAATCCCTCACTCTTAATATATACACACATACATATATAGGACTTCTCCCAATCAAGTGATCATGCCACCACTCATGTATTAATGACTTTATATGACTTACAATCTAGTTCAATCTATTCCATTGCATAAATACGTTCATGTCATTCAAATTCAGATAATAACTCATCTTATAGTCACTTTTATCTAAATTATATCTTTTTAACTTTAGCCTTGAAGAGCCTTTACAGCTATAATAATTCATCAGTAATCAATTAACATACTACCCATCCCTTTTAACTTACAATCACCATGAACATTTCTCATTGCTAACTTAATTCACCTTACTTATATCACTATCTTCATAAGCATAGGCTATACAATACTGTGCTCATGACTTATGAGCAATGGGAGAAGAAGGGTCATGCTTGGCCGTGCATATGAATTACAAAAAGGCATTATGTAGCCATGCAAGGGAAATAAGAAGGCCTTGCATGACCAAGCAAGAGAAACCAAAGCTAATCACACGACCATGCAAGAAGAAACCAAACCAACACACACAGCTACGCAGGAAGAAACCAAAGGAGATGCGTGGCTGCTCAAGGAAGAAAGAGGAACCGCACAGCCGTTTAAGGGAAAATTAAAAGCTTCAAGCGGCCGTTCAAGGGAGAAGGGAGCCATGCGTAGCCGGGCATAGGAAGAAGGAACACCACACGCGACCATGCATTGGATTTCAGTAGGCAGGGTTTACAAATCCCGATTATGCAGTTTAAGTGTTTTAAATCCCAGATCTCACCCTAATCACTTACATTAATGATCATTAAAACTTTAAATAATTCTAAACCCATCTAAAATTACTAGATTAAACCCTTAATCTCAGCTAAGAGAACACGTATAAGAAAAGAGGAAAAACAAATCCAGTAACACCTCATAAACAATTTTCGTACCTGATATTGAAACTTCATCTCTTTCAAAATCCACCGATCCATCTCTTAAGTTTATCCTTCCCTTACACACGAAGATAATAATCATATACCCTTTTACGCTAAATTTAGAAATGAAACCCAACCATAAAAAAAAGATTGCAAGAGAGGAAAACATTACCTTAAAATGCTAGCTCTCAAAATCCTAAGCCATCATCTTCTTCAATCTACAACTAAAGAGAGAGAGAGAGAGAGAGAGAAAGATCTCTTATCTGCCCTTATCTCGATCCCCACCTTCCCCAGGAAGCCTTAAAAGAGTGAGGGGTAAATATCTCACTCAAAAAATTCCAAAATTGCCCTTATAAATTTTTAACCTTCAAAACTTATTTTCTTAACATTTAAGCCGGAACTCCTAATTTAATTCAATTACATCCTTCCTTAACATTTTAACTACACTTAAATACACATAGGCATAATTACCAATATACCCCTTTATATGACTTAACTTTAATAAAGCAAAATAATATAATTTTGCCTTATTAAACCATAAGCCTTATTAAATTACCATAATCCGACTTAGGTCATGGTTGGGGCCTCACAATTACAATAAGTTAGTTTGATTATTTTGGCTTAATCATTGAAGTAACTCCATTCTAGATATGAGAAGCTTTTGTCAAATTTACCTGCAACTCAGGTAAAATTCTAACATTAGATTTATTAATTTCATATTATGATGAAAATCTCTACAATCACACATATTATTTTCATAAAAATTATGATGATAAATAAAAAGATAAACTTTTAATCTACCTATCTAATTATTAAATTCACAGATTTTTTGTCTAATGTTCCAAATTTTTTCAAATCCTTCTAGCAATTTTTGTCTTTTTTGTTCTCCATTAATGAGTGCTATTGATTTTGATAATGATAAGGATATATTTTTATTAAAGAAAGAATTAGTTTCAATACAACCTTTTCAAAGTTATATTTTCATTATCTTTTTATCTTTGATACGACACAAAACACTGTTTCAAAAAGTTAGTCTTTATTACTAGTTTCAATTTTCAACTTTCATCATTTAAAAATACTCATTTTCTAAAGTAAATAGTATCTTTATGGAAGAAGTTCATCATAACATTATCAAGAACATCATTATGAAGAAGATTTTTATCTTCAGCAAATTCAAGACTTATCTCAAAGAGCTCCTTTATTATATATAATGGATCTAAGATAAAAAGATAATATATCTCGTTAGAAGGTAATACTCCTCCTCCTTACCATGCATTTAAAGATTCTCAAGATCCATTTGCCGATGTAGAATTATAAATTATAAAGATTCATATATTATAAAATGTAGATGTAAAGAAAATGCAATGTAAATGTAATGTAAAAAAAATAAAGATGAAAATGCAAATGTAAAAAAATTTGCTTCGTAATGATGTTCTTGATAATGCTATGATGAACTTCTGTCAGATAGATACTACTTACCTTTAAAAAATGCATATTTTGAAATGATGAAAGTTGAAAATTAAAGCCAATAACAAAGACTAATTTTTTGAAATAGTATTTTGTGTTGGATGAAAGATAAAAAGATAACTTTGAATATATATATATATATATATGCACACACACATACATACATACATACATACATATATATATAACAACAAGCATCATCAAATTCAAGTTAACATAATGTGAAATCGTATGTGTGTGTGTGTGTGTGTGTGTGTGTGTATATATATATATATATATATATATATATATATGAGTAGCCAAAAAGAAAAACAACAACAATCATCAGATACAAGCTAACATAATGTGAAATCTAGCTTTTACTATTGATCTTTTGAAAAAATTGTATCTTGAAATGATGATTTTTTTTTATCTTATTTTGAAAAATGAAACATGTAATACTAGTTTTCTTTTTCAAATAGAAGTAGATATCAGAAGATAGGGAATTACTGATCGGAAGATAGGGAATTACTGGAGATAACTATTGAAAACTATAAGATTTTTGACTTTTTTAACTTTTTATCTTTTTCGCTTTTTTTACATTTTTATTTTCATTTTCATTTACATTTTACTATTCAATATCTGCATAAGGGTCTTAAGAATCTTTAAGTGCACGATGGAGAGGAAGAGTACTTTTTTTGATGAATTTGCTCTTTCAATCGAAATTCGGTTGATAATTGAATTGAATTCATCTTCGAAAGATGCTGAAGATAATAAATTAACAATATGATTTTTATCTGCAATGAAACCCATCGAAGGAGTTCATGATGAAGCTGTAGAAGTATTTTGTTCAAAATAGTTGATAATTACTTGAATATCTACCTTTTTGACTTCAAAATCATCCCACCATTTTATCCTAAACTCTCTATAAAGAATAGGTAATTAATTAAACAATTTAGAAATGTAATATGTCTATGAAATAATCCATGGAATCCTAAATATTGCACAATATTTTAAAAGATTGTAAAGAGCACCTGGCTAGCAGTAAGTTGAAAATTTAAAGAAAGCTTTTCTAATTTGAAATAGAGCTGCTTCAATTGTTAATCTAGAGTAACTGAACCATCTGATGAACCAATTAAGGAGAACACCATTGAATTTATGTAAAAAGTAAAAGAATCACGAATGTTAAAAATTCCTTAAGTAGAATACTATGTACCAAGCTTCTCGACAATTGTAATAACCATATACTAACTTTGGAGGATACATCGATAGAGTCTTCAATAGATACAGCTTAGAATACCATCATAATTATGTTTTATTTCTATAAATTCAGTGTCTACTGACATGGCATCATAATATTCTCTTGATTTACTCTAGTCTTCCTCATGAAAATACCAACTATTAGGAAAAATATAATCAATCAACCTATAAAAGCTCTGATTCTATGATATAGTAATTTTTTCTTCTAAAACTTTAATAAATAACTTTTTCTGATTCAAACAATAAGGAGTGCTTTTAGTTTTGGATGTAGATGGAGAATTTATAATAGAAGAAGAGGAAGAAGAGGAAGAAGCTGGAGCTGATGAATATGGTCAAGGATGTACAAAATGAGAAAACATTTAAGGTCTTTGGTGTGGGGGAAATGATGGTGAAGGAGGATAAAAAGATCTAGATATAGTTCTAATAGGTGGAGGTGTAAGTGGAGGATTCTATTGATAATTTTATGATAATAATGAAGCTTTTCACAAAACCTTTTCATTTGAACTCATTTTCCCTGTAAGAATTCATGAAAAAGAAAATCAAGCAAACTATTATCTTTTCCTTTAATGAATTTGATATCAAAATCGAAGTTGTTCAATAAAGCCTACCATCTAGCAAATATTTTTTTAGAAATTAAATTTTTTACATATTTTTAAAGCATATTTTGCAGATAAATAATCAATTGTAACAAAAACCTTTTCACATATAGATCATCTTTAAATTTTTAATGCATAAAATAATGCTTAAAATTTCCTTTTTAATGGTCGAATAATTCTTTTATGTTTGATTCTAGCTTCCTGAATAAAATCTTACTAACTCTTCTTTATCTGTTTCCTTTTGTTTTTGTTTTAAAATACCTCCATAGCCTATATCGGTAGCATATGTTTCTATTATAAAAAAAGATCTGGATGTGGTATATTTAAACATGGTAAACTTTTAATTTTTTCATTAATTTCTTTAACCATATTAGTCTGTTTCTCTGTCTAAGGTTCATGTTTCTTTTTTAATCTATTATTTAAAGGTTTACACAATTTTTCTATATCCTTAAAAAAATCATTTATATAATTTAAACATCCTAAAAATCTCTATAATTGATTTTTATCTTTTATTTCATCTGAAAATTTATTAGCAAATTCTAAACTCCTTATAGTCCCTTGATCTATACCATGTCCTAAAGATCTAACTTTAGTTCTAAAAAGTTTCATTTTTGGAGCAAAGATAATTAATCCATTTTGATGAATTAAGTTGAAAAATCTTTTCAAATGTTTTATATGTTGACTTATCGAATTAGAGAAAATAAGCACATCATCAATATATACTATTGAAAATTCAAGTATTGGTCTTAATATGTCATTCATAATGCTTTGAAATTCTAAAAGAGTATTTTTTTAATCCAAAAGGCATAAAATTCTATTCATAATGTTCGAAAGGAACATTAAATTCAGTTTTATATCTATCTTCTTCTTTTACTTGTATTTGCCAAAATTCTGATTTCATATCAAATTTATAAAAGATATTTGCATCATATAACTTCTTTAGCAAATCTTTTTTGTATGGTATAGGGTATCTTATCCATTGTAAAACTGCATTTAAAGGATTATAATTTATTACTAACCTAGGGGTTCCTTTTTCTATTTCACCTACATTCATAATATAAAATGTTAAACATAACCAAGGGAACTTTGAATTTTTTTTATTAATCATTTTTCTTTTAAATCTTATATTTCCTTTCTATAAAATTTTCTAAATCTAGTGTCACTTTGATTGCTTATGATTTTGTAGGAATTTTCTTTTCATCAAAATCTTTTATGTAAGGTAGTTTGACTACATGCTGTTTCTTATTTCAAAAGGCATTAGGAATTGGTGCACAAACTCCTTTTGTAAATGTTTTTTCAAAGTCTTTGATTTTTTTTTTATCTTTGAACTATCTAATTGCTTTTTCCTCCTTTTTCTTCTATTTTTTATGAAAAATTTATCTATTTTTGTTTATTTTTTAACAAATTGATTTCCTGTATATTTTTTCTTACATGACTAATTTCTCTAGACACTATTGGAAATGCAAATTCAAAAAGAATTTCTTTATCTAAAATTTTTGTCTTAATACCATTATCACATACCTAGAAAGGATATAACATAGTAGTAAAAGGGTGTTCCTAGTATAACTTTAGAATTTAAAATATTTACTAAGGCTAGATGAGTTTTCAAATAATATCATTTATTGCAAATTTTTACTTTTGATAATTTATAATTGATTATTAACTTGGATCCAGTTTTTTCATAATATTTAGTAGGAATTAATCCTTCTTGAATACAATTTTGATCTACTTTGCTATTTATTAAATCTAAGGTAGTTAGATGAAAATCATCATTAATAACTATGTCTAATACACACACACACACACACATATATATATAGGTATATATATGCATACATATGTATGTATGTATACATACATATGTATGCATATATATACCTACATATATATGTATTTATATATATACATACATATATGTGTATACATATATATGTATGTAGGTATATGTATACATATATATGTGAACCATTTAAACAACCACACACACACACACACACATATATTTGTTATAATACTAAAAATACTCTTTGTAAAATTACTTATCAAAATGTTAATAGATATTTCAATCTATCATTTTCGATCATGAAAATTATATATTACGAATTATGACATGAATTCTATCGTGTGTGTTTATATATATGTGTGTGTGTGTGTATGTATATACACACACATACACACACACATATATATGTGTGTGTGTAGAGGGGGGGGTGTTTAAATGGTTCAGGTTACATTCTTTGTTCATTTTTTTATTTAAGTGGTCTTTAAATGTTTACAGGCTCTCAAAAGAGGTGTTAAGCTTCTAGTATCGACAAAGAAGAAACCTGTAAGTAACCTTATTGGTTTATTATCAAATTACATCACATGTAAAGGGAAAAATTTAAAATTTTTATAAACCAAAATTCATGATCTAGTCAAAAGATTTGAATTTTATAGCTAAAGTTTAGAATTTTACCGTAGGTGTTTGTTGAACAGTTGTTAAACGTCGCACCGGGTTGTCGTAAACCACCAGTTTCCTTACTTCAAGGTACCTCCCAAGGTATCCATACAAGAAGTAAAGTCTGTGAACCTTCTTAAGGGGCAACAATGGCCGAAATTGGCTTAGGGACTAGTAAAGCTAATTTGACTAGAAGAGAAAGGGAGAAGAGAAAGGGAGAAGAGAATAGGGTTTGGCGGTTAGAAGAGTTTTAATTTTCTTTTTCTCTTCTCTTATCCTAATTCCATCTTTGAGATGTATTTATACTCCTTATGGGTTAGATTAGGGTTATGTTATAATGTCTGTACCTCCTAATTGAGCTTAAACCAATTGGATGAGCTTAAGTGACACTCACAATCTTAATAGTCCAATTATGCTCATAAGGCCTAAATAAACCGGGCCTGCACATTTGAATGGTGATAGCATGTGATATGGTCTATTATTTAGTGTATATTTTCTTTCATTTAAGTAGCTAGGTGTGTAATATTATATATATTTTATGTGTTTTTGTTTAATTATTGTGTTTAATAGTATTGTAAGATAAGGTGGGTGTAAAAGTGGAGAAGGAATGAAGAAGGAAGCTCTCTACATGATTCGGACAGACACTCACGAGTCATGAAAGGATTCATGACTCTGTAGGCAGAGGGATCATAAGTCGAACTTGAATTCACGAGAGAAGACACATGTTCACGAGTGATAAGATGCACGACTTGTGAAGTCATTCACGAGTCGGTCATGGCAACTGTTCTTAGGCGACATCATTCTTCAGCATACGTTTTCTCAACCAACCATCATGACCTTTCATGGCAACTTTTAACATTGACAACCATTATGAAGAGACATGTTTATAGAGTTATTCTCTCTATAAATATGGAAGGCATTAACTAAAGAAAAGGGATCAAATTAGTTTTCAGTTTTAGAAAAATACAGTTTATTTTTGGATAAACATTTTTACTTAGCTTTTATTAGATGATTACAAAGGGACAAAGCCAAAGGAACAAGAGATAAGTTTCTTTCTCTTGTTTGTTTTTAATTCAAGTATATACTTTGGCTAGTTTTCTTTATACATTATAAATATGCAGTAGTATTTATTTAAGACATGTTTATTATTACTATGAATGGAGTATGATTTACATCCATTTGTGTGCATTGATTTGCTATGTATGTTTGGCCACCATAGTTGGCATGTTAGTCAATTTATTCGCAACGAGAGTTGGAATTCTTTGATGAAAAAACAAATGAATGTACTTAAAGCATTGAAGGTCTTTAATTTGACTTAAGGAATTCACTTTGAGGGGTTAAAGAATTAGCATAGAGCTTCATAATTGTTGTTTATCTCTATAATGACGAGTGCTTATAGACTCTAAATGAAAATATCTTTACTGACAACGAGAGTTGATTTAAAGAATCTTGGCTAAATTCTCCAGTCACTTTATTTATACAATTATTTGTACTTGTTTTTAAATGAATTTCTCCTCTTATTTCTAATGTATATTTATACCATAATTTAAGTCATCTTTAATCCAATTTGATTTAATATATGCAAAGTAGCTTAGATATTTAATTAAATACATAATCTTCATTTTATTCATTACCTATCCATCTACTCTTTGTGGTTTTAATACAAAATTTACCCCATTCCCTTTGAAATGATACCCTACTCATCCTATACACAGTCTAGTGAGACTAAGGGTTTAACTAAATCCCTATCAGATTTTGACGCCATTGTCGGGAAATGGTTTAAATGAATTTTTATTGATTGAAACAAAGTAGTAGATGCTTTAGGATTGTATAATATTAATTAGTTATTTTGATGTATGAATTTTTATATTTTTTTTTGTTTAGGATTAGCTCTCTTAGATTGGATTTTATTTGTTCTATGGTTTATTTTTGGTTATGTTTTAAGTATTTTATAGTTTTCAATTTTCTTGTCTTATTTTTCTTTTGTCTTCTTGAAATTTGGATTGAGGTTGGTATGTTTTGTAGAAAAGTTTGCAGCATAAGGATCTATTCACGAGTAAGGTTCGACTCATGAAGATGTTCACGAGTGCTCTAGAAGCAAAAGCTTCTCGAGTCGTGAAGTTTTTACTGAGTCGTGCAGTACATGATTGACTCATGAGGAGATTCATGAGTGAGATAGAAAGGACAGGTTCACGAGTCATGAAGGTTTGTTCGACTTGTGAAGGTGTACCATGCTTTAAAGTAGGTAAATTTTCACGTGTTCCATATAGTAAATTCTTCACGAGTCGTGAGGATTTGTCCGACTCGTGATCCACTGTTTACCATTTTTATCGAGTCGTGAATTTTAACTTGTTTTCTTCTTAATTTGTTTTTCTTTCTTTCTTTCTTTCTTTCTTTCTTTCCTTCTTAATCATTTTAATTAATCATCCTTTTCGTTTTTAATTTTTATTAACTGCACTCAATTAGTTTAAATTAAAGGGGGAGCACGGTTACAATTGAAATTAGGGTTTGTGAAAAAACTGTGCCTTTTCACTATTCTCCTTCACTCTCTCTATAAATATTGCAGTTACTATTTTCTTTCTTACTCAAAGTTATTTTCCTTCTTCACTCGTGAACACTTTTTTCTTTGACTTTGTCTTTCATTTCTCTTCTCTTTCTTTCTCTTCTTCTCTGCTACTCAATTACGTGTGTTGCTTTTTCATCTTCTTCTTCTTTTACTTCAATGGGTTTGCATTATTTCTGTGTCCTTTTCTTTTCCATCATGATGAGAACAAAGAATGTGTCATCCTCAAAGGGTCAGCAAGGGGCATATGAAGCACTGCCTGAAAGCCTCTCAACACAATTTGGTGCTCCATTTCCCATTTCCTTTGTGCATGAAGGTAATTGCTTCCTTGCTCTCAAGGATAGGGTAATCTCCCAATGTAAGTATTTTCCAGACTCTGTCCTTGAACAAGTGGGTATGCTTAATGGTGTTAATGATATGTTATCTCAATGTGGGTTGCTGCGTTTTGTTAATATGCATGAACAATTTTATATTGATTTAGTCTTAGAATTTTATACTAATTTGAAAGAGAATGCAGAAAATTCTAGGCTAGTGGATTTTCGTTTAAATGACATTGATTATACACTAACTTATTTTATGATGCATCACATTTTTGGCTTTAAAGAATCTAGATTATGTGATCCTCCTAAGGTTTATAACCCTAATGCCTTTTAGAATTTTTTTGACTGGATTGACCATACCTTTTAGGGCTAGAAAGGCTAAGTCAATGTTCATCACATATTTGAAATATTGGATTTTTCATAAGATCTTAGTTTCAGTTGTTTTTAACAAGCCTGAGTTTAATAGAATGTCTCATCACGAGTTGTTTTTAATGTGGTGTGTGCATAATCGCAAATCAATTTGTTGGTCTTACTGGATTTTTAATCAATTATTGTAATGTGTTGGTCGTCCGGAGTCTCCTCTCACACATGGACATGTCATATCTGCTATTGCTAGAATTCTTGACATTGATTTACGTACTTATGATCTCGTCCTTCCATGTTTATATTTTTCAAAACATCTTTTTGTTCGAGGTGAAGTTGTTAACATTTCTTTTCAATTCATTCCACCGCTTTCACGATCTTGTTGGAAGGATATTGCAGGAACTTCTAGTCCACATGAAGCTGTTGTGGAGAGCACTTCAGATGAGCCAATGCAAAAGGAGAAGGGGCATAGTGATGATATCATGGCTGATGTCCCTAGAGAAGAGGCTGCTATTTCACCTGTTGTTGGATCCTCTTCACCTACCACTCATTCTATATTCACCCAATTGCTGCATAATCGATTCGTCATTCAGCGTCAACTACAATCTTTGGAGCAAGTTACCTCACATTTGATTCGTCGGAGCATAAGGTGGATACCTTAATTACCCAAGCGGGCTACGTGGTGTCCTCTCCTCTACCTTCACCATGATCTTTAGGGGAGTTTTCTTTCTCTATTCTTTAGTTTGTTTCTTTTTCTTTTTTGTTTTTGTTTTGTTTCTCCACATTGAGGGCAATGTGTGTTCTAAGTGTGGGGGAGCATATGTTGTGTGTTGCATGTTTTGTTTCACATTGTTATGTTTGTTTGTTTGTGTGTCTTTTTCTTCATTTAGACTAAACTTTTTAGTAAGTTTTATTATAAGCATTGTTCACTTTTTATATAATATAGGTTGTTATGTTAAGTCATTCATCTTTAATGCTCATTTGATTAGTTTTTCAAGGCTTTTTGCATGAATTTTATGTTTTCAAGTCATCTCTTTTTACTTCTTTCAACATTTTTAGGTTATTTAGTCTCTTTACTAACTATGCTTTAAGGTTAGAATTTGCTCATTTAGTTTAAGATTTTAGGATTCTAGTTGCCTCATGGAAACTATAGTTATAATACTTACCTTTAGCCTTTTATAATGGATGAGGACTAACAAAAGAAAATAAATGATGAAATAAAATAAACAAAGCGAGATGCATACTCAAAAGTTCAATAAAGTATGGGATAGAGCGTAAAACGCACCCAATACTACATTCTCTTGCTATTTTAAAATCCATGGGATACTGTTTAAAAGTATACCCACATCCAAAAGTAAAAAAAAGAAGAAAAAACAAAGTCTAAAAATGCCATGATATTGGATTAAGGGTATGAGTACTTGCAAATTGTCCTAAAAGGCAACTAACAACCTTAGAATTTAAAATTTTATGATCAATGTTCTCCCTTTAGCATGTTTAGTTTTGAGACTTTATACTCTTGATGTTGGACTTAGTAAACTTAGGTGACTTGTTAATTTAGAATACATATTTTAAGATTTGATTTACTAATATTTTGAGTGTTTAAGGTCTTTAATTTCATTTCAATCCTATCACATATGCATATTAAACAATGCTCTATAGTAAAACTTACTTAGTTTAATTTGGAATTAAATTTTCTCATTCTTTTCTCTTACTTGAGGACAAGCAAGGTTGAAGTGTGTGGGAATTTGATACCATGTGATATGGTCTATTATTTAGTGTATTTTATTTCATTTAAGTAGCTAGGTGTGTAATATTATATATATATTATGTGTTTTTGTTTAATTATTGTGTTTAATTGTATTGTAGGATAAGGTGGGTGTAAAAGTCGAGAAAGGGGATAAATATTCACGAGTCGTGAAAGGATTCACAACCCGGATAGCTTTGCATGACTCGTGAAGAGCCTCACGAGTGGAGAAGGAATGAAGAAGGAAGCTTTCTTCACGATTCGGACAGACATTCATGAGTTGTGAAAGGATTCACGACTCGGCAGGCAGAGGGATCACAAGTCAAACCTGAATTCACGAGAGAAGACACATGTTCACGAGTGATAAGATGCACGACTCATGAAGTCATTCACAAATCGGTCATGGCAACTATTCTTAAGCGACATCATTCTTCAGCATACGTTTTCTCAACCAACCATCGTGACCTTTCATGGCAACTTTTAACATTGACAACCATTATGAAGAGACATGTTTATAAAGTTATTCCCTCTATAAATATGGATGGCATTAACCGAAGAAAGGGGATCAAATTAGTTTTCAGTTTTAGAAAAATACAGTTTGTTTTTGGATAAACATTTTTACTTAGCTTTTAATAGATGATTACAAAGGAACAAAGCCAAAGGAACAAAAGATAAGTTTCTTTCTCTTGTTTGTCTTTAATTCAAGTATACACTTTGGCTAGTTTCCTTTGTACATTATAAATATGCAGTAGTATTTATTTAAGACATGTTTATTATTACTATGAATGGAGTATGATTTACATCCATTTGTGTGCATTGATTTGTTATGTATGTTTGGCCACCATATTTGGCATGTTAGTCAATTTATTCGCAATGAGAGTTGGAATTCTTTGATGGAAAAACAAATGAATGTACTTAAAGCATTGAATGCCTTTAATTTGACTTAAGGAATTCACTTTGATGGGTTAAAGAATTGGCATAGAGCTTCATAATTTTTGTTTATCTCTATAATGACACGAGAGTGCTTATAGACTCTAAATGAAAATATCTTTACTGACAACGAGAGTTGCTTTAAAGAATCTTGGCTAAATTCTTTATTCACTTTATTTATACAATTATTTGTACTTGTTTTTAAATGAATTTCTCCTCTTATTTCTAATGTATATTTATACCATAATTTAAGTCATCTTTAATCCAATTTGATTTAATATATGCAAAGTAGTTTAGATATTTAATTAAATACGTAATCTTCATTTTATTTGTTACCTATCCATTTACTCTTTTTGGTTTCAATACAAAATTTACTCGTTCCCTTTGGAATGATACCCTACTCATCCTACACGTAGTCTAATGAGACTAAGGGTTCAAATAAATCCCCATCAAATGGGCTCCAAACCTATGCAAACTTTATGTACAACCTTATAATATATTAATGAAGCCCTATATTGATTATTAGATGCATCCAAAGACAAATAGGCCCTAAAGAAAAATCTTTAGCTTATAAAAGCCCTATGTATGTATTAGGCCTTATGGGCCTTTTCTATGCAAGAGACTTTTTTTCCTTTATTCAAACCCTTAATTTTCTCTTAAAAACTTATTAAGTAAGTTTCCATTGCATCCTATATCATGTTTAAACATTGCATTTACTTTAGACCTTAATTCTTATATGTGTGTGATCTTTTGGATTTTTTGTGCATGTTGGCAGTATAATATATAATTAAGAGTTCTAATCAACTTAGGACTCTAAGATTTATAATCAAATTAGGACTTTAAGAATCCTAGTTAAATTATAATTCTAAGAGTCTTAATCAAACTATGACTCTAAGAGTCCTAATCAAATTGTGACTCTAAGAGTCCTAGTCGAATTGTGACTCTAATCATTTAAACTCTTTTAAACCATAATATCAATTCTCAATTGATATTTTCCGTACATTATTGTACAAGTTATGAGAGGCTTCTAGTCAAGCATCATGACTACCCAAATGATAGGAATTCAGTGGTTTCCACTTTTACCCTTCCAATTCAAGTTTTCATGCAATCACTCATTTCACCATTCTTCTAATCTCATTCATGAATTGAATGTGGACATGTATCAATTCATTCATGAAATTATTGTATTCTCATACTTTTATCTTTATTCTCAAAATATCCTAATGAATCTCATTCACCTTGCATTCCACCTTGGCCAAGGTTTTCTAAATAAAGATGTATAAAAATACTTGAGATAGAACTCCTCACTATAATTGAGGTGCTGAATCATTTATTGGTCACTTAACCACCTCAAAGTAGTTCATATTATACCTAATCTCCAAGCTATGTATACTCCTTCATAAAGTAAAAGCATAAGAGTCAAAGTATAACACTTACTACCTGAGATACCTTGTTGATCTTAAGTTCAAGGATACTTGCACAACTGATATGATGAGATATTTCACTGATATAGTATAAGTGTCCATGTGAAGTTTCTCATGATAGGTCTCCAATAAACTTGTTCTTCTAACAAGCATCCATATGTTAACTTTGATTATCTTAATAATCACAGATAATGAGAACTATTGCTTGAACTATTCAAGAAGTATAACATATGCTAGTCTATTCGTATTAACAAAGTCCTATCTTGTTAATACTATAACTAGGGATAATTTAGGTATTAACATATTTGCATACAATAGGTATCTCATATCATGAATTCTTTATGATTATCTTTGTACTGTGTTTATGTACCAAAGACTACATTTAATGGTTTAAGGCATATGTATGTAAATGTTATTACATTAAAGTACTAAAGAATGTATGAATGCCATATTATTAATCAGATATAATATTTTATACATGGATAAAATCCTATTACATGTGGGCTCTAGGGTATATCACTGACATAACCCCTGTTCAATTTGTTGCTTGATGTATTTTTACTTAAACTAATTTATCTTAGTCACTTGGTAATTGCAGGAAAAGGTTGTTAACCCTCTGTTTGAGAAGTGGCCAAAGCAGTTTGGGATTAGGCATGTATGCCACTAAAGAAGGACTTAAATAGATTTATCAAGTGGTCTCATGTTCGTATTTAGAGGAAAAGATGATTCGGCCAAGGAAAAAAATCCAAGGAAAAAGAGAAAGACAATGAGGAGAAAGGAGAAAAAAGGAAGAATGGAGAAATTAGGCCATAAAAAGGTTAGCGGATACTCTTATTACACTTAATTTCATTTAAACATTAAATTTTTTTTATTGAATTTATATTATGCAACTAAAGGAAATTAAGATATAATGGAAATTAATTTAACAGAACTATGTAATATGACTGATTAACATGAAATAATCTCAAAAAATATTAAAAGAAAACAAACATTGAGGGAGGAAAATGGGTGGGCCGAATTATATCCTAAGGAAGATAAAATGATATTTTGATAATTTATAAGATATTAAATATAATTCTAGTATTATAATAGTAACTAAATATGTTATGATGAGATTGAGTTAGAAGTAATATAAGTATATGAAATTTGGTATGAAACATAATGATATTGACATAGACAATAAATAATACTAAAGTAAATATGTATTAATTAGTATATACTTACATAAATAGAAGTTTGAAATGTAAATAGCATAAAATAAAACATGAAACGGTTTATTATGGTGGAAATGGATAGGTGGCCGAATGGGATTACAATAATTATAATGGGTTAATTTGATATTTAATAAAGGATTTAATATAAATTAAAAATTTTCATTAATAATTAAATGTTTTAGAATTAATATTGAATGAAAATAATTTATAGACCTAATGGTTAGTTAAAGTTCATAATGGTGGTTATTTAAAGAATAAAGAAATAGTAAAGCAAAATGAATAAAGGAAGTTATATGTGTATATAACTTAAAGCTAGAAATATAAATGCCATGAAATATATGAAGAAAATATAAAGTGTGATGGATATTTTGGGGTTAGCCGAATGACACTCCTTTGAAAATGTTAAGTGGACATCATGTATGATGAATGTATAGTGGACAAGCTTGAATGATTTCTAAATACGTTCATAAGATTGATGGGATGTGATTAACGAGAATAATAATATGAAATTGCAATAAATAATAATGTAAAAATGTAATATAATATAAACAATAATAATGCCCTTAGTGTTCAGTGGATGATCTAGAACCTTATGATAGTATGGTAAGCCATAGGGGCACTTATCCCGTGATGTTCTATTTACTGTACTGTTACTGTACTGCTACTGTACTGAGAAAATGAGATTATACTGATAGCCAGCTCATTTACTAATATACTGGGGAGTAGTCCCATATCCCCTAGTGGTATGGACACTCCCGCTTACTGAATTCACTCATCCACTTATCCGGTTCATGGTTTTTCTACTGTCGATAACTAGGGGCAAAGTGGTAACTATACTTGTGAACAAGATCAAAAGAGTAATTATAATATTAAGGAGATCATAAATGTTTATAAACAGTAAATTAAATGGAAAATGAAGATAATAAGTTAAGCGGGGGTAATATGGTAATTATGTAAGAAAATGGTAATTGGGGGTGCAAAATAAGTAAAAAGAATATCATTTTAGTTAATTGGGTTGGAAAACCAATGGAAAACACAACAAAGGTGTTAATAAGGGCAAAACCGTAATCATGTAAAGAAATAAGGACCAAAATGTAATTTATGCAAAAAAATATTACATAAAATTTAAAAAAGTGTTAAAGTGGAAAAATATAATTAAGAGACCTAAAAAGGATAAAAAGATGAGTAGGTACTAGAGTAGGGGCAACATTGTTATTTTGTCATTGTTATAGTGGACAAAGAAATTAAATTAAGTAAATAGGTGATAAATCATAAATAAATGTAAAGGTCCTATGGCTTTGATTGTGTGTGATGGGGTTTATGATGTTATGAATGTACTATGGAGGTTATAATGAAGAATTATGATGGAAATTAACCTTATAATCTTATGAGAATTGAAATAGCAAAGTATCTCTTGAAATATCAAAAATCTGTCCTAGGGTTCATTTGACATCTCATGACTGTTTTGACTATAACTTGAGCTATAGGGATTTAAATGGGATGATTCTAATTACTATAGAAACTAGACTCATAGAATATTTCATAAGAAGAAATAGAATATTTAATCCTCTTGCCTGATAGTGAAAATTGGGCTTGAATTTGAACTGTGTATGCTGCCCTGTTATTGGGAGCAGTCTATGTTCTTTATTGAATATATGGAGATTTACAAGTCTAAATGGAGCGATTTTTAATATTTTGAAAACTATAAATATATAGGAACAATTTTATGGAAGATCACTTTGCCAAAAGATGATTTATTTGGTCTAAAATGAGATGCAAGTTGGACCTAACAATCTATTTTCAATGTTTTTGGACCTCACAATAAGTACCCTTTTTGTACTGACCATGACATAGCCCAAAATCAGTCTAGATTTGAAGTGTTAAATATGTTATGGTTAGCATCTATTTAGTGATGACCATGACCCTCCTTTATCTCTCCCTAAACTTGATAGTTAGTTCCCAAATTGATACCAAAGACTACCAAAACATTTTTAGAGCATTATAAGCATAAAACTAAAGATGATTTGTGACATTAAACATGTAAAAAGCATATTAAATTATAAGAATAAATCTATAGAATGAATACTAATACTAGGAGATATGAAGGCTTCAAGTTGTGTATGAATATACATAAATGCACCAGTGAATATGTATGAATTATGGTATTTCAATGAGATGATACACATGTGTATAAGTGTATGTATGTGTGTTTAGACTATTGAAGTTATATGAAGATAAGTATGTTATATTATTATAATTATTCATGAATAAGAATATGAATGTTAATATATAAAAACTTGAACATGTATTGATATATAGATGGTCTAATGAAATGGCATAGTAAAGTGCTTATATATGAAAGAGAGAAGTAAAGAAATTATAGAAAAGAGGTTACAATTTCTTGGCCTGCGTTATTGTCTAGGTTGTGGATAGATAGGTATGCCTATAAGGGATCTTGTAGCTGCTACATGTTCGAACTCATTTGGATCTATAGTATAGATCCGATCCTTTCCGGGTCCCCATGTTCTTACCCCTTTTGGGTCCATTTGACCGGTCTATAGTATAGATTTGACCCATTTGGTTCTATAGTTTGATTCCTTTGGGTATCCTTTTTGTACCTTCGGGTACTATAATATCACTTATTATCCATATTCCTAGAAAGGTGCAAGCTTATTACAAGAGATAAAAAAAAGTATCATGAAAAGCAATATAATAAAGACGATATGATATTTGTATAGCAAATATGGTAAACACAAAAATTGATTAAAGGTATGTTTTAAATATGTTATAATATAGTATTATAGTACCCCATGCAATAAATTATTGTTGTAACATATAATGCTTTCTAAACTCAAAACTAGAAATTCTATATATATGAACTCTTGTGATTATTTAACTATTTAGTTAGTATTAATTATGCTACAAATACATGTTCTTAATAGTTATATGCTTGATATTAAATAATTAAAGTATGAATCATACCTAACATGAGGTTATAGCACCCATTGTAAAGAGAGACTTTTAAAAATATAAACTTATAACTTAAATATATATGAGTTAGGTTAGGTCATGGGGAGAGATACAAACTACCATCTTGATATATCAATATACTAAAAATAGCATGTAAGAGATAAAAGAATAACATGACAATGATAATGAAATTAAGGATAATAATAAATACATATAGAACAACAATAGTAGGATAATATAGATGTCTATATGTTATGAAGACATGTTAGTTAGAATAAATGCATATAAAACTAATTGGCTAAACTTAATCACTAAGGATAACTAATAGAATTCAATTGTAATAAGACTAATTAAGAATCTTAATAAGAGCCAAGTAAATTGAATGGATTTACCTATACCAATAAAAGTTACATGAGTGAACACAAAAAGAATAATGGGTCAAAAGACTTAACAAGTTAGTAATAAACGATAAAATGAAATATGAACACTACTTATAGCAATACTGAGGAAATTTGTGAGTACAACTAATAAGTATATAAACTAGCTTATATAATTTTATGCACTTAAACAATTGCTTTGCTAGGCAATTTAATGGAATAAACATGTGATTATTAAGTGGGCTAAAATCTTAACAAGTGTATAATATCTGAGCATACTAAAGTAAGTTGCATAATGCTTTGCAATATTATAAGCATAACAATTGTTGTGGATATTATCCTATTATATGCCAAATTATATACTCATATGTTTACACGTTATTGATGACTTTTGTGAGAAGTCATTTCCATGATTTTTACTTTGTTCCCTACTAAGCTAGTAAGCTTAGTACGGGTGTTTATTCGTATAGGTATAAGAAGCTAGGATTCATTCTAAGGGGATAAGATTTGCTATCACAAGGCCAACACTAGAGATAAGAGAAGTTAAAGTATGAAGTTGTATTTTATTTTGTCTTCATAATTTTCATAGTGTACTAAGAAACATAATGTAAACAATAATGTAATGTATTCATGTGCAATGCTCATATAGTTCATCACAATATGTTGATGTATTTATGTGTATTAATAGTATGAATTAACATAAGAATTGTACATGTGTAAACCAGTATATAAGATGATAGGTAATAGAAAGATCTAGAGTAGATATATAGATACATTTTGGGTGAGTTGGTTTCCTAAAAGCAAAACCGTACGGGTGTGAAAGCCGATATGAGTTGGTTCCACCGAGGGTCCACCCAAAGCAAACAAGATCTACAAGTGGGTGATTTGGGTTGTTACAAATGGTATTAGAGCCAGGTGTCAAATCGATTGCCAGCGAGGATGTTGGGTCCCATAAGGGGGTGGATTGTGATATCCCACATCGGTTAGAGAGGAGAATGAAGCATACCTTATAAGGGTGTGGATACTTCTCCCTTGTAAATGCATTTTGGATGAGTTGGTTCCCCAAAAACAAAATCGTGTGGGTGTGAGTTGGTTCCACCGAGGGTCTACCTAAAGCGAATAATATCTGCAAGTGAGCGATCTGGGCTATTACAAAAGAGGTTCTGAATAGTTATAAATCTGATTTATGGCTTAAGGCCAGGAAGTTTGAAATAGACTCCATACATGACAACAAAGTATGGACTTTGGTTAATCTACCTGAAGGGATAAAAATCATAGGATGCAAATGGATCTTTAAGAATAAAATCGACATGAAAGGTAATGTGGTTACTTATAAAGCTCATCTTATGGCTAAAGGATATATAAACCAAAACGTCCATGCTTATAAAAGATCAAACCACCCTTTAAGTCCTAACTATGACTCTAATTTTTTTTTTCAAATGAAAATTTTGTCTAAGCTCTCCTATGTAGGCCTATTAACATTATCTAACTTACAGAAACTCCAATTTACTCCTAATTTTAGTTACTTACATACTTATGACTTTTAATCATCAACTAAGTACCATTTTCTATCCACACATAATTTCCATTAATCCAACAATATACCTAATATCCTAAGTTGTAAATAATAGATAAAATTGGTAAATTTTAAGGTAGACATATTATTCAAGCCAATGTTTACCAAATATTGAATAGTATATGTCACTAATACTAGGAATAAAATTTAACCAAATGCCTAAATTTATAGGACCATAACAGATAAAGCCATAAATCAATTTAAGCACTCAACAGTGTCTAATTACCTAATGTCACAGGGTAAGACATACAACCCATATCAACAATAAATTCAATCTATGAAATAAGTCTTCACCATCATATATCAATATCAATAAACAATTCCTAACACTTATACATGTTAATAATTTTACTAATCCAATTAAAAACATAAGAGGCAGACTTTTGATTCTAAGAGAATTAACCAATTTTTTTAGCAAAAATTCAGAATTAATTTAATAAGAGTTTCAAAGGTAATTTTGGTAGTCGCATACCATTTGGTATCGAATTTCTGCATATTTCACTAACTCTGGCCTTCACTATGCTTATCGGACCGATGATTGGAGCTTCACCAAAGATGTATCAATGTTATCGGTATGGAGGTTGAGCTTCAAGGTCCCGTTTTTGATGACCATGCAACTACCATGCCATTTGATCGGGATCTCCTCAAGAATCGCCGACTTCTTCTTTCCCAATCTATCTATTATCAATGATTAGAGGCAGATGGAGGGCGTTGGGGTGAACGTTTCACCTTTAGAAACTCACTGGTGCAAGCAGGGTCACCATCTATCATCATGAGTCGCCAGAAAGGAGGGAAGAAGTGTTTGATCCAAGTAAAAAAAGTAGAGGAAGAGTGTTGTTGCTGCGGCGTTGCTGATAGTGGAGCTATGATATGCTGGTGGCCAATGGTGAGAGATGATTTTGGCTTGAGAATCATCGGTAAAGATGCCGGTGTTCGGTGGTAGTGCTCCTCCCATGATCTCTTTTCCCCTCTTTTCTTATTTTCCCTTTCCTCCTTTCTTATCTCCCATTTTTCTTAATTTTTATTATTTTTTATTATTTTTTATTTTTTTCGATGAATTTGTGGCCAATATATCTTATGTAAAAAATTCTAGGGACTCTAGAATATGTTGTTTTCCTTTGATATTATTATTATGATGATTATTATTATTATTATTGTTACTACTACTACTACTACTACTACTACTACTACTACTACTACTACTACTACTACTACTACTACTACTACTACTCTACTTAAGTTAATTTCTTACTTATTACTAAAATGTATTTAAATTTAAATTATTTATTACTATATTTCACTTCATTACTTATTAATTACCACATGTTATTTTAATAACAATATTAATTTCAAGCCTAAAATTGATTTATTAATTTTATTACTAACAAAATTCTCCATTTTTCGATTCAATTTTCAACTTCAAAATTTCGAGGCATTACATTTCTCCCCCTCTTAAGAAAATTTCGTTCTCGAAATCTATTTAGTTGAACAAATAAAGCATGAGTATATCTCTTTAAACTATCACAGTAGTGTTTCTTACTAATAATTAGATTATTACACGAACTCTCATCAACCATAAGATCAAATCCACCAAAGAAGTTCATTAGTTACTTTAATCTATCAGCATTTAACAGTTGTAAGCTTGCAACCCAATCAATTTCCTTATCTGGTTTGTCTGCTCCTACTAGTACTTCAAAATATTCCTATTTACTTTTGATATTTCAATCGATACTACATTCTTTGGATGGATTCCAAGCATGTACAAAACAACTTCTACACTGCCAATTCCAAAGAAGAGAGAGAAAGTTATTACCTTTAGGGAATGAGTCTTTCAAAACTAATAGATGATAGGAAACCATGCCAACCTGGAATAAGTTACCAAGTGATTTGTGTCTCTCAATTCTACTCATTCCACTTTCTTTTATGTTTTTTAGGAAAATCCAAAAGCATTTTTACTTTATTTAGTTCAAGTGGCATAACTTTAATCTTATCGAACCACACCAGGTTCTTGTTCAACCAATAAATTTGGAAAGCATGGGATCTTACCATGTCTAAATAATAGCTTTTATCCAATCTCGTTTGTCCTTCCTTTTTTGATATCATATTCATAAAAACTCCTCTATCTGTATTTAGGTAATCATCTGATAGTTTGGAGATAAATTCTAATAGATCCAAGAAATACTTACATATGTATTGTCCTATAGCCCTTCCATAGGCACAACCTTGGGTAAATTGTCCTTAACTACTAATCATGATCATCGACATAATGTCATAACATCATTAAATCTATCACTAAGATACAGAGGTTCCATTTCCAAATTACATCCCTTTCAATCCCTATTTTGGCATGTACACCTACATTTTTCCCCTACTTTCCTTAATGCCTAATTACTCAATTAATTCTATTCCACATCATCCTTTTATTCCTCTATACATACATTACATCCTTCCTTACTTTAATGCACACATTTAATAACCTGTCAGTTCCCTTTTAATTAGGGGCGTATGCATAAAATTTTATAATATCATGAATGATTAAATTATGCTAATGCTATGCATGTAACGTTATGCAAATGTACATCTCATGTAATGACAATATAGGTTGCCCATCCCCATGCTAAAATATTCAAATCATTGCCCTCAATATCAAGGAATTACTGATAGGTAAGTAGAGTGCGCAACCTCCATCTTAGCTAAATTATGTTGTCCTATGCCCAAAAATGCCTAAACATAAGCTCCGATACCATTAAATGTAATATCCTTTACCCGATCAATTAAAAATTCCAAATATCGGATGTCACACATAGACTTAATTTTCTTTAAGAGGAATAACTATAAAATTTACTACCTAAAACCTAATTATGTTAACAGTTATTGATCATTTTCTAAAAATTTCGACAGAATTTCCCCTAAATATTATCAATTTCCTGTGAAATAAGAACATAAAATCAACACTTCTACAATCATACAACTATTTCCACAGCTTCAATCAACTCTAACATAAATATTCCCATCTATCTCAATAAATTATTCAGCCTAAAATTCTTTACCTATCAAATAAAAATTATACCAATATTTCTATTCTCAACTATATCTATACATTTTCATCATGCAGTTATCATAATTACAAATTCTCTTTTTTGACATCAATAGGGCATTATTAATATTACAACAAACTTTAATCGTGTACATGCCAAAATAACATAAAAATAGCATAGTATAATCAACTTCTTGGTGTAACCATATAAAATTGTTAATCTCAGCTGCAACATCTCTAAAGTATCTGCTTTATTTGCATGAAACATATCAAATATCAACCTACGTGCATAAAAAATCATACGCTAAGATAAAAACTTAGTGGTGACTACTAAATTTACCTCTTCAGTAATATAATTTTAAAACTCATTTTTAACACATCTAATATACATATATAAAATCAAAAATGTAAAAGTCATAAATCACAAAGTTAAAGTGTACGTAGGCATAAACAATAAATATTAAACCTAACATTTAATTTATCTAAGTAATTTCTTAATAATGTACTTAATTTTTTTTAAAATACATAAAATTAAATAGTTAACTTTAGGATCGATATCTCATTTCACATAAATTATTCACTAAGTAAAACCAATAGGGTAAGAACATTAAATTTCAAGTATTCACACAAAATTCCATACGTACACATACCTATATATATGTATGTATATTCCTAAATGTATTAAGTTATACCGGTTTATATAATTCATAATTAACCTCAGTATGAATAAACGATTCACCTTAATTAATAAAGTATTTTTATATAAATATTTCACCTAATTATTTCTTTTTTTGGTATTTCCCCCAGTAAAATCTAGCAGATCGGTATGACGAGCTGCATAAACTGGAATGAAATTCAAAAATCAAATACAAGACCGAGTTCTTGGAACTATTTGGTCTATTCAACATTGTTTTCTCATTATTGATGTATAACATTTAATTATTTCTATTTATTTACACACACACACACATATATACATACATGTATACATAAACACATATGTGGATTGAATTCTCAAAACCATATAGCCCACGACTCAAAATAAATCTATTTAGTCCACCATTTAATATATTTATATACATATATATGGATAGAGCTCTTGGAGCTATTTAGCCCATAACTCAATCTAATCATACCCACTAGAAGAGCTCTTAAAGCCATTCAATTTGGTAACCTCAGTAAGATGCAGTACTGCTAAACATCCCTAATTGGCATGCCAACTTTATCCAATTTCTTCC
Source organism: Excoecaria agallocha (assembly GCA_037975025.1). NCBI lineage: Eukaryota > Viridiplantae > Streptophyta > Magnoliopsida > Malpighiales > Euphorbiaceae > Excoecaria > Excoecaria agallocha. The sequence goes on along the minus strand of CM075809.1, from coordinate 61,249,049 downwards.
ATTCCTGTCTAATTTTACTAAGGGCAATTATAAAATCATCATTTAATAAAATAAATAGCATCATTATCTATATAATAACATTACATAACCATAGTACCTGTCATTTTTATCATCTTTAACAACTTTATTTTCTCATTATTGCTTCTTTATTTCACCAATAATGTCATTTATTATCATAGGCATCATAGTGCCTTACTAGCTTATTTCCTAATCTCAATTTATCATTTAATTCGTGGATTCCTCATCAGTCATATTATTTAAGTTAAATATCGAAATCCTTAGTCACATTTTTATACTAATCATAGCATTAATTATGTACATCATCTTGGTTCACATAATCATCATCACAAGATCATTTATTTTGAGTTACTCACATTTATTTCCATTAATACTTCATGGCAATATGCCATCTTGTTTCTAGAAGAAATAATACGAAGTAACAAAATAATAGCGAAGTAAAGGGAAAAACATTCTTAGAATTAAATTAGTTCAAGTCTGTTAAACATCACCAACACAACTTAATAAATAATATATCTTGTTTACTAAATAAAATTTAATCAAGTAAACTTTGTAGTTTAGTAACTCATCGAAGGTAAGCCGTTTTGCTTCCTTCAGATATTAGTCACATATTTAAACTGTCAATAATTACATATAATAAATTTCCCATATTTTTCATTCAGATTATATTAAGTGCCTCCAAACTCTAAGGATATATATGTCTTTTTTTATAATTACATATCTTAATCAACTCCTTATTTTGCTAAGAATGTACCGATCATATTAGCTAACCAGTGAATGTATACAGATAATAAATTAAATCTTCAACTTGATGTATCTAACTTAGCGATAAGGGGATATATAAATTAAAATCTAAATTATTTGTTACAAGTCAGATTTTTAGATTTTATACACACACATATATACATACATATACATACGTATGTATGTATGTATGTATGTATGTATGTATGTATGTATGTATATACATATGTATACACACACACACACACACACACACACATATATATGTATGTATGTGTGTGTGTGTGTATATGGTAAATTTTAAGGTAGACATATTATTCAAGCCAATGTTTACCAAATATCGAATTGTATATGTCATTAATACTAGGAATAAAATTTAACCAAATGCCTAAATTTATAGGACCATAACCAATAAAGCCATAAATCAACTTAAGCATTCAATAGTGTCTAATTACCTAATGTTACTGGGTAAGACGAACAACCCATATCGACAGTAAATTCAATCTACGAAATAAGTCTTCACCATCATATATCAATATCAATAAACATTTCCTAACGCTTATACATGTTAACAATTTATTAATCTAATTGAAAACATAAAAGGTAGACTTTTGATTCTAAGAGAATTAACCAATTTTTTAACAAAAAATCAGAATTAATTTAATAATATTTTTAAAGGTAATTTTGATAGTCGCATACCATTTGGTGTCGAATTTATGCATTTTTCATTAACTCAAGCCATCACTATGCTTACCGGATCGATGATCGGAGCTTTGTCAGAGATGTATCAATGCTACTGGTGTGGAGGTCGAAGCTTCAGGGTCATAATTTCGGTGATCATTTGCCCAACCATCATGCCATTTGATCAGGATCTGCTCAAGAATCGTCTGCTTCTTCTTTATTGAGCTGTCTATTACTGGCAATTAGAGGCGGTTGGAGTGCATTGGGGTGAACATTTCACCTGTGGAGACTCACCAGTGCAAACAGGGTTGCCTTCTACCATCGTTATTTGTCGGAGAGGAGGAAAGAATTCTTCAATCCAACATGAAAAAATGGAAAAAGGGTGGTGTTGCTGCGGCATTGCTGATAATGAAGCTGCAACACACTGGTGGCCAACAGTGAGAAACGGTGTTAGCTTGAGAATCGCCGGTGAAGATATTGATGTTCAGTGGTAGTGCCCCTCCCATGATCTCTTTTCCACTCTTTTCTTATTTTCCCTTTCCTCCTTTCTTATCTCCCTTTTTTCTTTTTTCTTTTTTCTTATTATTATTATTATTATTATTATTATTATTATTATTATTATTATTATTATTATTATTATTATTATTTATTTTTTCATGAATTTATGGCCAAGATATCTTATGTAGAAAATTCTAGGGACTCTAGAATTTGTTGCTTTCCCTTGATATTTTATTATTATTATTATTATTATTATTATTATTATTATTATTATTATTATTATTATTATTATCTCGTTAAGTTAATTTCTTACTTATTTCTAAAATGTATTTTAATTTAAATTATTTATTACTTTATTTCACTTTATTACTTATTAATTACCATATTTTATTTTAACAACAATATTAATTTCAAGCCTAAAATTGATTTATTAATTATATTATAAATAAAATTCTCCATTTTTGGATTCAATTGTCAACTTTAAAATTTTGGGGCGTTACATTAACAGTAACTTTTGTTACAATTGTCGTCATTAACTCCAATGTCATTTATTTCGATTAAATTCTATTCTTTAAATTAATTAAACTTTTTATCCTAATTACCTTCATTTTCTTTATATTCCTTTTGGTATTAATCTTTCAATTTTCTTTATATTTTTTGTTTCATTAAACAATTTACAATTTGCATGCATTTGTTCTTTCCTTATCCTATAGTACCTAAGCCATTTACATTTCTTCTATTCATTTTTTGGTTTACAGTCATATACAATTTTTCGTTATCAATTCCTTTATTACTTATATCTTTAAATATTAACATTTATTTATATAGTTACGTTATCTAGTTTCCTTATTCTGATCTTTATGTTTGTACTATACTCATTACTGAATTTTCTCTATATCTTATTCTCTTAATAAATGCCATATTATTATCAGTTCCATCATTATAATTATTATCTACCTACACTGCTCCACTATTCAATATTATCATTATCCACCATACTTACTTTCCTACTTTTATTTCACTCTACATTTCACTTCCTTAATTAAGGTCAATTTACGATTTAGTCCTTAAATTTTCATTAAATTACATTTCGGTTCTATTTTTACTTTAATACTCGGAGTTATAACATTACCTAACTAATTTTATTATTTCTTTTTATTTTCTTCTTCTCTCTTTTTTTTTGTTCAATCACTTTGGTATAGTTTATATAATTCGGTTCCTATATTAAATTTATGTTTGAGAGTATTAATAATATTTTAATTAAATCTTTGCACCAGTATTTGTGTATACATTTTGATTAGTATTTTTCCATTCATTTTATATCTCTAGTCCCTTTAACTTTTTCATTGTTATCCAATTTTAGTTCAGACTCTTGATTCAATTAAACTTATGATCTATATTTCTTTTATGCGTTTAACCTCTTATTAAGTCATTATTTAATTTATTATTTTGCAAGTACTATTTTTTATTGGTTATCTATCATTCATTTTACTATCACACTATTATGCTAGTACTTTTACTTCACTAATTAGCTATTCAATAATTTATCAGATATTCTTTTACTCATTTTACTATTCACCCATATGTGTCGAGCAACACTCATGATGACAAACATAAAATTTGCATACAATGCAATATTTGAAAGACCCCTGCTGTTCGAAATTGGAGCAATTACCAACATCCATTACATGATAATGAAAGTCCCAATGGGCAGAGGGGTAGTGATACTAAGAAGAAACCAAAAAGCTTCTAGGGAAACCTATGTCACCCTAATAAAAGAATCCAAACAAGCTTACGTAGTTTAACTAGGGGAAATAAAAGAAGAAAGGGACGAGCAATCACAAATGAACCTTGAAGAAGAACTCATTGCAAAAGAAATTGCTAAAGGGAAGGTAGTACGGATAGGATCGAAGATGTCTAACAATGTTGAAATATAAGTCATGTAATGGTCTGAACATTGGGTCATACATGAATAGTATTTTTCGATAGTGAATAGTACTTTCGAGCTGAAAAGTACATTCAGAGGTGAAAAATATTTTATTTGGCAATCAAAAAATATTGATCATGATTAGTTCGAAATTAAAATTTAAAGTGAAATTAAGGTTAAACAGGTCTCCAAAAGTAAACAATACGAAAAATGAAGTTGTTTGATTTAAATAGTAACTAGGTTGATCTAGATTTGACAGAGCCTTTAAAAATAGCAAATAAAGCTTTGAATTTGCCAAAAATTATATATGTACCTAAAATGATGTGTATAATATTTTAGCTATAAAAAGAATATTTTTTTATAACACCGATAATTATCGAATCCGACCGATCTGATTGAATTGGATGAAAAATGGACTTTAATTGGGTTGAAATTTTGTGTACAACCTATTTTTGACATGATAAGAATGATGGAATTGATTTTAGAGTGATTTGAATTTGGAAAGGGAGGAAAATATAGAAGAGTGACATAATGGGCTTGATTTTAGATTATTATACCTAAACTAGTGGATTTGGATTGGACCAAAGCCCAACCCACCAAGGACACTATAAAAGGGAAAGAGAGCAGATATTTTTAAGAGTTAATCTCATCTCCTTCAGCTCCTTCCTTTCACATCATGGCCGAACCTTTCTTACTCTTCTCAAGATTTCTTTAAATTTCTCTCTCTTTTTCTTTCAATCCAAGCATCATAAGTGGTAATCGATCTCCCTAAAAGATTATTTGAGCCTCTATTCTTTGATTAGATAAAGTTAAGCTAGAGAAAAATAAGTGAAAAGCTTAGGGTGTCAAATTGAGGTAAGTGAAAATCATAGGTTTAAATTGGTTTTAAGGTACCTATAAGTATTTTAGGGTGCCTAAAATTCATTTATGTGATTATTTTGAGCATTTGAGATCAAAAATTAAGGTTTTTATGGATTGAAAATTCAGTCATGGTAGGTTCACAAGGAGAAGGACAAGCTTCCAAGGTAAAAGAGAAAGAAAAGAAAGTTCAGGAAAGCTTAAGACAAAAAGAAAGGTCAGTGACTTCTAAATCCTATTATTTCCCTTAATTTAGCATAATTTTCCTTTATGTAACTTAGGGAAAATTTAGAAAATGCATGCATAATTGAAATTGACTTTAGAATGATGAAATAAAACCTTGAATATGCCTAATAGATAGCTTAAATTGATTTAAATGATTATGTAAGGTAAATTTCCTTTGGTGGCCAAATTGGTACTTAAAGAAAACTAAAGTATATTTTGGGTATTTTTGATAAATTATGCCATAAAATGAATCTAGAGATGATAAAATATATCCATGAATTTTAATAGAATTTATAAAGATTATTTGAATATTTTTGAGAAAATATTTGATTATATAATGTGTGAAAATAATGAATTATTGAGAAATAATTCATAAAATAAGTGAAAAATTATGAATTATTGAGAAATAATTCACAAACTGTGTAAAAGTATTGAAAATTCTGAATGCTTGAAATTCTGGATTGAAAAAGTAATTGAAATTGTGCAAAATCTGAAAAGTGAAAGGAAATGTAAAGGAATATTGCCTTTAGTAATAGTTAGGCGGCCAAAATCTAGCTTAGGATATAATTGGCTAGCTATAGGGATACCTACTGCGATGCAAGTCATGATGACTTGCTTTGCTATGGTAGGATCACTAATATCCCACAGTATCTATTCTGTACTCTGATATGTGAGAAATGATCATTTGAGGTCATTTCTCAGTCTGTATTATGGCCCTATGGGGTTCACATCCTGTATATCCGATCTAAAAATTTCTACTATGATTATACTAGGGGCATAATGATAAAAATAAGCTAAAGTGTAAAAGGAAAGCTAAAAATGAAAGTTATGATAAAAAAGAACCTAATTGAAAAAAATAAAAAAGTTTAGAGGTAAAACAATAATTTTCCTAAATATTGTGTTTAACGAGTGAAAGTGATAAAGAAATGAATAAAAAAAGGTAAAATGGTAATTTAGTGAATAAACAGTCCAAAAATAAACTTTTAAGAATTGAAAGGACTAAAATGTAAATTTGCATAAAAAGTAAAAAAAAAGACCAATTAGTAACCTTTTATGCCAAAAAGTGGATGAAAAGTGAAAAGGAGTAAACTAATATCAATTTTGTAATTAAAAGGCAAAAAGGTTAATTTCATAATAAAATGAAAAATAAAGAACTAAAATTAAAAGTTTACCAAAGTGGTGAATTTAAATTGAAATGATTGTTAAGAATATTAGTCATTATATTTTTATTGATAGTTAATGAATTTATGCATGTTTGAAAAATATTACGATTTTTAGTCACTACTGAGTATATTTAATGCTCAGCACATAGTATTTACTACATACAGGTACTGAAGAGAGTTTGGAACAATAGTACACATAAAGAGAAAATTATGTAGAAAAGAAATAATATAACTATTTTTGTATTGGCATATATATATATATATATATATATATATATATATATATATATATATATATATATATATATTTGTAAATGTTAAAATAAAAAGAATTGATCTGCAATGATCCAGTAATGTATGTGTATACGCAAGTATATGAATGGCATGTAATGGATTGTTTGAATAATTTGTTTTGAAAATTGAGAATGTATGTATGGATGAAAAGGATTTATAGTTTACATATCGTTGTACCTCTAAGGGGCTACGGCTTATTTATTTTTCAGGGGGCTAGTTAAGTTTATAGCTGTTATATTGCCGGATTTTTGTAAAATGAATAGTAAATTTGGATAGTTATAAGTTAGCAACAAGTTGATATTGTAATTTGAATAATGAATAAGAAATCAACGAATCATTTGGTTAATTATATGATTTTTAAGAAGAGAAAAGAAAAAAAATTCAGCTAATTGCTTATATCTGTAAGACTAAAATTGTAAGGGTGTAAATTTTGTTGTATCAGAGCAATGGATAAAGCGGTTTTAAGATCAGAGTGGGAATAAGTGAATGATTATCTATATATACATGCTAATTGTCAATGAAAAGGGTGTTATGGAATCTAATGTGTACTTGCTTCTTTTTATTTTATAGTAAAAAGATATCCTTCGACAGAGATAGACAGGTGGGGGATGGTGAGAGTGAAGCTTCTATTGGCACTGGACAGCAGGAGGCCCCACAGCAGCAGGCTTCTTCGCCAATAGTGCCACCTCCACCCCACAGCTAAATTTTCTAAATTTAATGGTAGATTATATTCGGTAGAAGCTGCAGACAGATCAAGCATAGCCTTCTCAGGCCACAATACAGGTTCAGCCAGCTCCACCTAGAAGAAAAACTATTCTAGAGTAATTAAAAAGGTTAAGAGCTAAGAACTTTCATGGATGTGATTCACTGACACTAGCTCAGGGAGAGGAGTGGTTATTTAAAATAAAGAGACAATTTCAAATTACAAAAATCCCACTGAAAGAAAAATTTAAAGGCATTGTGGCTTTACTTTAGGAACCAGCTTTCATTTAGTGGGATTTAGTCATGAGGTATACCCAGTGGATCAGTTAAATTGGAGATTTTTTGTATCTCAATTTGAAAAGAAATATATTGGGTCAGAGTACAAGGCAGCGATACATGATTCCTTCTGGAGGCTGAAGCAGGGTAATAAATCTATGGCTGAATATGAGCATGAGTTTGAGCGCCTGAGTGCCTATTTGGATGAGAGTTAGTCCACAGAAGAAAAGTTATGTCAGAGATTTAAGAGGGGACTGCATACGGAGCTTAGACAGATCATTAGAATCTAGAAGTACCTTAATTTGAGGGCCATGGTCGAGGCTACAATCAAGTTAGAGGCTATCCAAATAGAAAAAGCTGACAGAAAGTCCATATTTCAGCAAATGAGAAAGCAAGGATAGTCCAATGGTAAAGAATGATAGAGTAAGAAACCCAAGGAATCTCCAGCACCTCAGGGCCGTTCACCAGCTACAGTAGGCCAAGGATAGGGTAATGCACCCCAAGGCAGGGCACCAATTTCTTTAGCAACCAGCATACCTCGAGAGAGAGGCAGTAGGACAACAGTAGACCATGACCATTGTGTCAAGGTTCATCTAGGGGAGTGCAGATATTTGATTGGAGCACGCTTTAGGTTTGGGTCCAGAGATCATCAAATTATATACTGTCTTGTAGTGCAGACTGCTTCAGCCACCTCACCAGCGATAGGTACTGGGTCTTCTGCACCAAGAGGTCATGGTAAGGGATTTACCCCCATCACTTCAGCTTTTAGATCAGCTAGGCAGGAATCTCAGGATTAGAGGCATGATGTAGGCTAGACCTATGCTGTCAGGGAGGAGGATGTTTTAGATGTGATAGCAGGTAAATTCATCTTGCTATCTGATTCAGTACATGCTTTGATAGATCCTGGTTCTACTCACTCCTACATTAGCACTGATTTAGCACGAGGTAAAGAGATGAGAGATGCATGCTTAGACCAGGATATATTGGTGAGTAATCCTCTAGAGCATAGTGTAGTAGTGAACAAAGTATACATACAGTGTTTTATTAGTGCCCAAGGTCATATATTCCTAGCAAATTTAATTGAATTGCCATTTCATGAGTTCGATGTGATTTTAGGGATGGATTGGTTATCCATCCACCAAACTACAATCGACTGCAAAAGAAAAAGAGTCACTTTGAAGCCTGAAAAAGGTCAAAAGATCACAGTTGTAGGTGTAAGAACCAATTTCTTATTTGATGTTATATCTGTTACAACTGCCAAAAGACTTATCAGAAAAGGGTGCATAGCTTACTTGTGTTATGCAGTGGAGGTAAAAAGAGACACTCCAAAAGTGTCAGAAGTGCCTACTTTCAAAGAGTTCCTTAATGTGTTCCCTGATGAGTTACCAGGCTTACCACCTGACAGAGAAGTGAAATTCTCCATTGATGTTGCTCCAGGCATTGCTTCTATCTCCATTGTTCCTAGAATGGCACCGGTAGAATTAAAAGAACTAAAGATTCAGTTGCAAGAATTGCTTGAAAAGGGATTTATCAAACCCCATATTTCTCCCTAGGGAGCACCAATCCTATTTTTAAAGAAGAAATATGGGACACTCAGATTGTGCAATGACTATAGACGGCTAAATAAGGTGACTATCAAGAACAAATACCCCCTTCCTCGCATTGAAGACTTGTTTGATCAGTTGAAGGGAGCGAGAGTATTTTTAAAGATTGACCTGAGATCAAGCTATTACCACATGCTAGTGAAAGAGAAAGATGTGTCTAAGACTACTTTTCGCACTAGATATGGCCATTATGAGTTCCTGGTTATGCCATTTGGGCTTACAAATGCACCAGCTGCCTTCATGGACTTAATGAATAGGGTCTTCCATCCTTATTTAGATCAATTTATGATGGTTTTTATTGATGACATTCTAGTGTATTCTAAGACACCGGAAGAGCATGATAAGCATCTAAGGAAATTTCTACAGATATTGAAGGAAAAGAAATTGTATGCCAAGTTCATCAAATGTGATTTTTGGCTAAATGAAGTATCCTTTCTAAACTATATGGTATCTACAGAAAGTACAACGGTGGATCCTTCAAAGATTGAAGTGATTCTTCAATGGAAGCCACCTAAAAATGTTACTGAAGTAAGGAGTTTCCTGGGTTTAGCCAGGTGCTACAGGAGATTTATTAAGAGCTTCTCCACTATTATAGTTCCTTTGAATCGACTGCTACAGAAGCATACTAAGTTTGTATAGACTGACAAATGCCAATAATATTTTGAGAAGCTTAAGGGTATGCTAATAGAAGCTTCCATTCTTACTCAATCCGAGTCTAGTAAGGATTTTGTGATCTATAGTGATGCCTCCAGGAATGGTTTAGGTTGCGTACTGATGCAGAAAGATAAGGTAATATCTTTTGCCTCTCAACAGCTTAAGAGTCATGAGAGGAACTATCCTACTCATGATCTAATACAGATATCTATTTAGTATAATATGATATAACATGCGAGCAACTTTCCTCAAACATAAATGAAAAATGAAAGGGTTCTTGTGCAGATGTAAATATTATATATGAGTAAATGAGCTATTTGAAAATAAATTGAGGTTGTGGTGGATGCCTGAAATAAATATAAAGCCAATTTTTTTATATATGTGTAGATAGGGGATCATATAACGAGGCTGCTTTTTTAATCCTACTCATGATCTTGAGCTAGTAGCCATTATTTTTGCTTTAAAGATTTGAAAGCATTATTTGTATGAAGAAAGATGCTACATTTACTCAGATCATAAGAGCTTGAAATGTTTGCTTACTCAGAGGGAACTCAACCTTAGAAAAAGACGATGGTTGGAGTTGAATAAAGATTATGATTGCTTTATCGACTACTATTAAGGAAAAGCTAATGTAGTAGTTGATGCACTTAGTAGAAAATTCATGTCAGGTAATGTAAATGTTTTCAAATGAATTTGTATAAGTGATTGATAAGTGTAATTGACTGATAATAGTAATGTTTACAGCTCTTCGGGCTATGAATATCAATTTGAGTTTGGCACCAAATGGAGCTTTATTAGCTGAAATGCAAGTGAAGCCTAACTTTGTGCATCAGGTGAAAGTAGCCCAGAAACAAGATAACCGACTAATAGCTATTATGAATAAGTTTAAGGATAGTAGTGATGAAGATTATTCCTTGAATGATGATGAAAGCCTTTGCTATAAGAAAGAACTATGTGTTCCAAATCAGGAGGAACTGAAGAAAAGGATCCTTATCGAAGCTCACCATAACAGTTATGCTATGCATCCTGGAGGTAACAAGATATGCCCGGACCTGAAAGCTCATTATTGGTGGCCAAATATGAAGCAAGATATGATAGAGTTTGTAAGCAAATGTTTGATATGTCAGCCAGTAAAGATAGAGCACTAGGTTCCTTCGGGATTGATTTATCCTATTTTGATACTAGAGTGGGAATGGGACATGATGACTATAGATTTTGTAACTGGATTGCCTGCTACTCAAAGGAAACATGATGCTGTATGGGTGATCATTGATAGACTTACAAAATCTGCTCATTTCTTGCTAATGCGGATGGATTATCCTTTGATAAAGCTGGCAAAAATCTACATTAATTGTAACACCCTATACCCGGTCTGATAAATAAACCGGATACGGATGTCACAAATCGGCCTTTGCTCTGAATGTTACTAAATTAATATAAATTATGCTTACATCATCAAATTTCTAGATTCTTTACTCTTAAATTTTTCTAAAAAATTTCGACAGAATCTCCCCCAAATATTGACAACCTCCTGTAGAAAAAGAAATGAAAACACTTCTAACATTGTCTAACTATATCACCACACACCAAGCAAACTCCAACACAAATCTTCCCTTCCTCCTTAGTAATTAATTAATCTTCAATCTGTCACTATATCACTGTCTCAATACTCAAATATTTTGTTCTTAATAATGATTATACAAAATATCATTACTTATCTATAGTATCTGTACTGCTAGCATAAAATTTAACCTTAACTAAACATTTACAAGATTACACTTAAATTATATCAATGTTACTACCTGTGTACATTCCAGTTTCAAAATACATAAATAATATAAATGAATTGCTTCGCCTCCAAGGTCATCCACCATTCTAGCTGCAGCAACCTATGAGGGTTCCTTCATTATCATCGAGGATGCAGAATAACAAATCAACCTACACGCGCTAAGCTATATGCTAAGTGGTGACTACTAAATTTACTTTTCAAATTATATAATATGACAATACATTTATAAATCTCATACATGCATATGCCAATTCACAAGACGTATTAAGGTTACCAATTCCAGCTAATTTGAGCATATAAAAACATCGATCAGTTAGAAAAAGATAGGATTTCACTTACAAAATGCATATATATATATATATATATATATATATATATATATATATATATATATATGTTATCACCGATAATATCTCAATTTAATCATACTTTTCAATGTCCGTAGAGCATTTATTATACTGCACTTAATCTTATTAGATTTATAATCAATAAGGTATAATTTCATAATAATATTTAAATATTTTCATCTCTGTCTATAGGTTATTTTGTCATACGTTCTACCATGATTGGTATCAAAATATATGCATGTATATTACATTTCAGCAAATGCTTATTTTAAATGTAATCATGATCAACCATATAATTCCACATTCCTAATTTGCAATGTACCCATATTACTGCCTCAGATAACACTTCATAGTTTGTTCATATCAAATTATGATAAGTAAATAAACTAGTTTCTTTAATTTGCACATACACATATATATTTATATATTCATTTCTTATGTCATTAAACACTTGGGTAAGCATTCAATTTAAATGTCAGCCCATACTAATATATCAATACTTTATATAAAAGCCTTAATTATTTACATGTGATTATGTATACAACATTCAAATATTTGTTACAATACATGTTATAAGACATTACATAATTTATCATAACACTTATGTTATACTTATCATCTTTTAACATTGAAAAGTAGATAATCATACATATGGTATCTAAGTGGTTATAATTACTCTTTTGTTTCGATTTCTATATAAAATTTACCATTTTTGCCCCTAGCCGTGGACAACCACAAATTGGATAAACGGGACGTAAATACAGTGTACTGGAGGGATCCCACAACTAGGTACGACACCAAAACCCCAGTACTGATACATATAATAAGCCGGCTATCCAATCTCATATATCATAGTCATTTTTTTATGACAACTATCATATAAACTTATGATATCCCACGAAATAAATTTCTATGGCTAGCCATACTATCCAAAGAACTGGATTTCCCACTGACACTAAGGGCAACGTATTTCAATTTCACCTTTAATCTCAATTTCTCAAACATACCCAATTATAACACTTTTGCAAATATGTAGTTATACCAAATATATTTACATATGTGTTAAGTGTCCTCGATTTAACATTTGTATAATACATTCCATCACTATTTAACAATTCCATTTCTTCATGATTGCTTCTTTATTTCACTTCAATTTCGTTTGTTGTCATAGCCTCATAATGCTCCACTTAATATTTTATAACTCAATTTATCATTCAATTTATGGATTTCTCATTTGTCATATTGTCCATGTCATGCATGAAGTAGAAATTCTTAATCATTGATTATACAATCATTCTAGTTCACATAGTTATATCTTAGCATCAAGAGATCACTCAATTCAAATTCTACATCTATATATATACACTTTATACAATACGTTTATTTATTATATTTATAAGTCTAACAATAATAACACAACACAAAACAACAAAGTATAAACAACCAAAAAGAATCACATTTTTATAATTAAAATAATAAGGTCATTTAGACCTCATAATTTAAGTATATTCATGGTTCTGTATTCTGATTGGCTTTTTACTTGACTCAAACATATCAAGCATATAGTTCACAGCGAAGATATCAAAGTTCGTACACCCGTATATGTATCTATATACATATATATGGCAACTCATTTATCCGCTTGCCGTAAGTTTTAATTCTAGTTAGGTTCCTGAATGTAGATGCAGATATATTTATTAGTATAAAAATAAGTCCCAAATCATACATGATACTAGCCATAATTTTACTACAGTTCACATTGTGTATATCACAATTTTAGAAACATAATTAAGCAAATATTTAGGTTCCTAAGGCCAGACTATAACCGGCAAAGTTAAAGTCAATAGCATAATTCCAGACACAAATGCATTTTGATAACTTCATTAAGTAAAAAAGTTTAACTCTTACGTCTGTACAACCAACTTAGCTTAAATGACCTCCTGTAATAACTTAAATCAAATATTATAAATTCTCATTTATAATTAACCAATTAAAGCAACTCATAGTAACTAATTACCCAACATTACAACTATAAAGATTTATCAATATAAAAATAAAGCTTATGCATAATTCACACTATAACAAGTTTAACATGCTTAAATGTTTAATTTTATTTTATTAAAATCATTAAGGTCTTCTAATGCATCTAAAACATCCACATCTCTATGCCTTCATTTCTAGTTAAATAAAAACACATATATAGTTGACAATAAACCCTACAAATGACTTCCTTAACCAACAAAGATCAATAGTAAGCACAATCATCATATATCAGTATTTAAGCAACAATTCTATCACCTTTATGTGTCAATGGATACACCATACGATTTAAAATGCATAAAATCAATCATTTGATTATAATGGAAATTCCTAACAAAAATTCAAGATTTATCTACTGAGTTAATTGGAAATAAATTTGGTAGTCACATACCTATTTCTTGCGTTTTTTCTCATTTTTCGTCAACCATCTCTCTCATCGGAGGCTCGTTGGAGCTTCGTCGGAGGCACACCGCTGCTGCCGCCATGGAGGTCAGAGCCTCAGGACCCCTCTGCTGGTGACCACGTGCCCTAACTCCTCACCATTTGATTAAAAATTGCCATTAAACCATTGCCTGTCTCCCTCTCCAATCCATGCATTGCCGGCGAGTGAGGAGAGGCGAAAGGTACCTGGAGGACCGTCTCGCCATTGGGAGTTCACCGGAACTACTCGTGTTGTCAGCTTCTGTCATCAATCACTGGAAAGAGGGGAAGAAACATCCAGCCAAAAGAGGAAAAATGGGGAAGAAGGAGAAGAAGAGAACATGGGGCGTTGTTGGTGATGAAGGGACGACGACGCTGTAGCGATCGACGATGAAGGTTTCGTCGACATGCCGATGATGGCACCGTTGATCAGACCATTCCCCCCTTCCTCATTTCCTCGATTCCCTTTCTCCTCTCCCTTCCTTCTTTCTTTTTCTTTTTTTACTATTTTATTTTATTTTGTTTTATATGTGGTCTAAATAGTTCTTCTAGAAGGAATCTACTAAGATATTTACTCATTATTATTATTATTATTATTATTATTATTATTATTATTATTATTATTATTATTATTATATACTTTACTTTTATTAATTATGATTTTGGAAATTAAAATGCATTTTAATTTAACATCACTAATTCAAGAGTTACAAATAATAGATTAGTCGACCTAAATTCTCGATAAAATTTTACCATTTCTCACCTTAATCAAATATAATTTCACAAATTAGAAATATTTTTGATTGACTCAAAGACAGGGCATTATATTAATAAAGTAGTAAGATTGCATGGAGTGCTATCATCCATTATTTCTGACAGGGATCTTAGATTTACCTTTTATTTCTGGAAAAGTCTGCAATAAGCTCTAAGTACGAGGCTTTATTTCAGTACAACATTTCACCCTCAAACAGATGGTCAGTCAAAACGGATGATTCTGGTATCAGAAGATATGTTGCGATGTTGTGTGTTAGAGTTTGGTAGTAGTTGGGAAAAGTGTTTGTCTTTAGTAGAGTTTTCCTATAACAATAGCCACCAGTCCAGTATAAAGATGGCTCCTTTTGAAACTTTGTATGGAAAAAATGCAGAACTCCCTTATGTTGGACAAAACCAAGTGAAAAGAAGCTGATAAGGTCTAGTTTGATATGTGACTCAGAAGAAAAGGTTCGAATCATCAAAGGTAGATTGAAAGAAGCCATGGATCGCCAGAAGTCCTATACAGATCTGAAGAGAAAAATATAGAGTTCCAGGTCGGAGATAGAGTTTTCCTAAAGTTATCTACGTGGAAAAAGGTTCTGAGGTTTGGTAAAAAGGGCAAGCTTAGTCCCATATTCATTATTCCTTATGAGATATTTCAACGATTAGGCCCTGTAGCTTACTGTTTGAAGTACCATCGGAGTTAGAGAAGATGCATAATGTGTTCCACATGTCCATGCTCCAAAAGTACAAATATGATCCTAGCCATATGATCACACTAGAAAAAATTCAAGTGTAGGTCAATATAACCTATGAAGAAAGATCAGCTCAAATTCTACCTAGGAAAATTAGACAGCTTAGGAATAAATAGGTTCCACTAGTAAAGTTTTATGGCACCATCACAACATGGAAAAGGCTACGTGGGAACCCAAAGCTATAATGAGACAAGAGTAGCCTCTGCTCTTCAATATAGGTAAATTTCAAGGATAAAATTTCTTTAGTAAGGAAGAATTGTAATGGCTTAAACGTCGGATCAGCTGTGAATAGTATTTTTCGATAGTGAATAGTGCTTTCAAACATAAAAGTACACTCGGAGGTAAAAAATATTTTATTTGATTATTGGAAATATTGACCATGGTTAGTCCAGGATTGAAATTTGAAATGAAATCGAGATCAAATAGGTCTCCAAAAGTTAAAAATACGAAAAATAAAGCAGTTCGATTTAAATAGAAACAAGATTGATTTAGATTTGATCGAGCTTTTAAAAATAGCAAATGAAGTCTAAAAATTATCAAAAATTGTATATGTACCTAAAATGATGTGTAAAATATTATGGCTATAAAAAAACTAAATTTTTCGGTAACATCAGTATTTATCAAATCGGATCGATTTGATTGAATCGAATCAGAAATGAACTTCGATTGGATTGAAATTTTGTGTACAACCTAGTTTTGATATGATAAGAATGATGGATTTGATTTTAGAGTGATTTGGATTTGGAAAGGGAGATAATTATAGGAGAGTAACATAATGGGCTTGATTTTGGGTTATTAGGCCTAACATAGTGGATTTAGGTTGGACCAAAGCCCAACCGGCCAAGAACACTATAAAAGGGAAGGGGAAAAGATATTTTTGAGAGTTAATCTCATCTTCTTTAGCTCTTTTCTTCCCTTTCATGGCTGAACCTTTTTTCCTCTCTCTCTCTCAAGATTTCTCTTTTTTTCTTTAAATCCAAGCATCATAAGTGGTAATTGATCTCCCTAAAAGATTATTTAAGCCTCTATCTTTTGATTAGAGGAAGTTAAGCAAGAGAAAAATAAGTGAAAAGCTTAGGTTGTCAGAGGGAGGTAAGTGAAAATTATTGATTTAAATTGGTTTTAGGGTACCTATAAGTATTTTAGGGTGCCTATAATTCATTTATATGATTATTTTGAGCATTTGATATCAAAAAACAAAGATTTTTATAGATTGAAAATTCGGCCATGGTAGGTTCACAAGGAAAAGGATAAGCTTCTAAGACAAAAGGGAAAGAAAAGGAAGTTTAGGCAAGCTTAAGATAAGAAGAAAGATTAGTGGCTTCTAAATCCTATTATTTCCCTTGATTTAACATGATTTCCCTTTATGTTAGTCAGGGAAAATTTAAAAAATACATGAATAATTAAAATTGACTTTAAAATAATGAAATAGGATATTTTTATATGCCTAATAGAAAGCTTAAATTGATTTAAATGATTATGTAAGGTAAATTTTCTGTGGTGGACGAATTGGTACTTAAAGAAAACTAAAGTATATTTAGGGTATTTTTGATAAATTATGCCATAAATGAATCTAGAGATGATAAAATATATCTATGAATTTTTGTGAAATTTATAGAAATTATTTGAATATTTTTTAGAAAATATTTGATTATGTAATGTGTGAAAATGGTGAATTATCGAGAAATAATTCATAAAATAAGTGAAGAATGGTGAATTATTGAGAAATAATTCACAAATTATGTAAAAGTATTGAAAATTCTTAATGCCTGTAATTCTAGACTAAAAAGTAATTGAAACTATGAAAAATCTAAAAAGTGAAAGGAAATGTAAATAAATATTGCTCTTAGTAATAGTTAAGCGATCAAAATCTAGCTCAGGATATAATTGGCTAGCCATAGGGACACTTATATTGTTGGAAATTATTCGGTTACATACATCACATGTATAAGCGTAAATTTAAAATTTTAACCAATATATCTGATCTTACCATAAATTTACAATATAAATATTAATAAGAATAAGAAAAATTACCTTTAATTTTTGTTGAACGGTTGTTTTTCCTTCTCACCGGATTGTCGCAAACAACAGTGTCGAAAATAGAACACCTCCAATTATAATCCACACTAAAGAAGGATCAAATGAACCAAAGAATGATGGAAATACAAGTCTGGCTAAATTCTCCTTGATGCTAGCAAGGGAGTGGCGGCTAGGGTTTAGAAGAAGAGAGAATTTTCTTTTCTTGTGAAAACTCACTTAACCCTAAAATCACTTATCTTGGATTTTTATAGCTAGGTTAAAAATTCAACTTCATAATGTGATTAGGCTCTTTAAAATTACTGAAAAAATATTAATTGGTCTTCTGGAAATATTATTAATTTATTTGGGCTCAATTAAATGTAATTTAAATCCTTTCATAAAGGATTATGCACATAACCCATAAACTATGCCCTTTATGCATATACTTGGATTTAATCATCCAAATCAATTCTAAATCCATCCAAATTAAATATATAGGCTCCATAACACTTATTAAATATATTTAATTTATTTTAGTCCAAGAATTAGGCCTCTAAGGCCTTCTACTTGGAGTTGGCGTGAAACCCATCCTCTAATGGGTTTCTATGCCAAAACCAATTCTCTGGGCCTCATATATTTCTCCAATGGATCTATTAATTATTATATCAGCCCTATAACACTTATAATCTAATTATAATTAATTATAAAATACAATATTTTAATTAGGTCCATTTTGCAGAACATTTCTAAAAAGTTCTACAAGCATTTCAAGTTGATCATAATTAATTGAACTCTTTAATTAATTATTCTCTTATTCATTTCTCTTCTCCCATAATAATATCAAATATTATTATCCTTGTTATTTTACCATTTTATCCTTTACTCTATATGTGTGTGACTTATTGGATTCCTATCCATATTGGCAGTATAATATTTAATTATGAGTTATATTCAAAACTCATATAATTTAAACTTCTTTAAATCATTATATCAATCCCTTATTGATATTTATGATATACTATTATACAAATCATGAGCAGCCTCTAGCTAGGCATCATGATGACCCAAATATCAAGAAAGTCAAGTAGTTTGACTATACCTTTCTATAGAAATAGTTACCGTGCAATTACTCCTTTCACCACTCTTATCTCAATTAGATTCTGAGTATGGATTTATGTCAACTCATATAAATCTAATTATATATGTTCTATTAATTTAACCATTGTTCCCAAAATGCCCTTTATGGATCCCTATCCATCTTGGCATATTACTCTGGCCAGATATTCTTTGAATAAGGTAATTATAGAATCATGTGAGATAACTTCCCTTAATAAATCTGGGATGGTGAATCATTTATCAATCACTCAACTATCTCTAAGTAGGTCATAATATACCCAACCTCCTAACTATGTTCATCTCCAGTTGGAAGTAATCGGTTATAATGTCAAAGTATATCACTTGCTACTTAAGATGACCTTGGTGATCTCAAGTCTAAGGATACTTGCACAACCGCTATGAAGAGACTCCTCACTGACATAGATTTAATATCCATGTAAGGATTCTTTTTGCGGGTCTCTAATAAACTTGTTCTTCTAATAAGCATCCACATGTTAGCTTTGATCATCTTTCATAATCACAGTTATGAGAACTACTGCTTGAACTATTCAAGAAGCATAACATGTGCTAGTCTGTCCAAATTAACAATATCATATCTTGTTAATTCTATGACTAGGGATATTTAGATATTATCACATTTGCATGTAATAGACATCTCATATCATGAACACTTTCATGATTGCCTTTGCACTATGTTTATAATATCTAGGACTTCATTTATTAATTTAAGATATACAACTAATGTATTTAAACATAGCATTAATAAATGAATGATGCCTTTTTATTAAGAATATGAATTTCTATATATGAAATACATCCCTTTTACATGGGCTCCAGGGCATACTCTCTAACAATCTTTCACTTGCACTAAAGCCAATCACTCATATGTCTTAAACCTATGTTATTTATATGGTGATCATACTTTATCTGGAAAAGTGCTTTAGTGAGGGGATCCGCTACATTATCATCTATGGGGATCTTATCTATTTTTACATAATTTCTAGCTACTATTTCCCTCATGAGATGGTAGCATCTGAGAACATGCTTGGATCACTAATGAGATTGTGGTTTCTTTGTTTGTGCAATGTCTCCATTGTTGTCATAATATAAAGAAATTGGATCAACAATGGTAGGCACCACTTTTAGTTCAGATATGAATTTTTTGATCTATACTGCTTCTTTGGCTGCCTCCGAAGTAGCAATGTACTAAGCTTTTGTCATGGAATTAGCAGTTGTTTCTTATTTGGAACTCTTCCAACTAACTGCTCCTCCTCTCATAATGAACACAAAACCAGACTATGATTTACAATCATCTTTGTCAAATTGGAAACTGGCAAAAGTATATCCATTTACTTCCAAACTGTCCTCTCTATATACCAAGAATACATTCTTAATTCTTCTCAAGTACTTAAGGATATTCTTGACAACTGCCCAGTGTTTCTCTCCAAAATTGGATTGGAATCTGCTTGTGACACTAAAAGCAAAAGCTACATCTGGATGGGTACATAACATAGCATACATGATAGAACCAATTGCAAATGCATACGATATTCTATTCATACTCTCTCTATCCTCTAGTGTTTGCGGACATATAGACTTAAAAAGGTGTTTCCCATGCACCATGGGTATCAACTCTTTCTTAGAAAGATCTATATTAAACCTCTTCAATACTTTATCTATATATGTACTTTGAGAAAGACCTAGCGACCTATTGGATCTATCTTTATAGATCTTTATTCCCAAAATATAGGATGCTTCTCCAAGATTTTTCATAGAGAATTGCTTGGATAACCATATTTTAACAGATTGGAGAAGAGAAATTTTATTTCCCATGATCAATATGTCATCCATATATAGAACTAGAAAGATAATTACACTCCCACTGACTCTTTTATACACATAAGGTTCATCTTCATTCTATGAGAAACCAAACTCTTTGATTTTCTCATTGAATCGTATGTTCCAGCTTTTAGAGGCTTGCTTCAATCCATAAATGGATCTTTAAAGCTTGCTTACCTTTTCACCATTTCCCAATGCGAACCCTTCTAGTTGTGTCATATACACATCCTCAGTTAGATTTTCATTTAGAAAAGTTATTTTCACATCCATTTGCCAAATATCATAATCATAATAAGCTGCAATGGCTAAAAGTATTCTTATAGACTTAAGCATCGCTACAGGAGAAAAGGTTTCATCATAGTCAATTCCTTCTCTTTTATGATAGCCTTTTGCTACTAAGCGAGCTTTATAGGTAACTATATTACCTTCCATATTGGTCTTCTTTTTAAAGACCCATTTGCACCTTATGGATTTTATCCCTTCAGGTGGTTGAGCTAAAGTCCATACTTTGTTCTTATACATAGAGTTCATTTCAGACTGTATAGCCTTAAGCCATAAATCACATTTTGAACTGTTCAAAACTTTTTGATAGCTTGTAGGCTCATTGTCCTCTACTACAGTTATGCATCTATCTGAATCAATGTGAAATCCATATCTTATAGGGATAGAATGCACCCTAGTAGATCTTTTAGGATTTTATATATAATTAGGTTCAACTGTAATCTCATCATTATGAAATTCTGTATTGGGTTCAATCGGTTGATCTATTTCTATTTATGGGTCTTGAACTTCACCAAGTTCAATTTTACTCTCAATGTCATCTCGTAGGAGAAATTCTCATTCTAAGAAGATAGCATGCCTTGAAACAAACACCTTTTGTTCTAAGGGATGGTAGAAATAATATCCAAACATTTCTTTTGGATATCCCACAAATAAACAATTGTCAGACTTAACATCTAGTTTGTCTGACATTGTCCTCTTTACATAAGCAGGACAACCCCATACTTTCATATGAGAAAGTGAGGGTTTCTTGTTATTCCATATCTCATATGGAGTAACATCAACCGATTTACTAGGAACTCTGTTTAACACATAAACAGCAGTTTCTAATGCATATCCCCAAAGGGACTTAGGCAAGTCTGCTCGGCTCATCATAGATCAAACCATATCTAATAGTGTTCGATTTCTCCTCTCAGATACACCATTATGTTATGGTGTATATGGTGGAGTCCATTGAGATAAAATCCCATTATCTCTAAGATAATCTTGAAATTCTTAGCTCAAGTATTCTCCACCTCAATCTTATCTAAGTGTCTTAATACTCTTGCCAATTTGCTTCTCTACTTCATTTTTAAATTCTTTGAACTTTTCAAATGATTTTGATTTATATTTCATTAGATAGATATATCCAAACTTGGAGTAATCATCTATGAAAGTAATGAAGTAGGAGTAACCTCCTCTGACATGCGTAGTCATTAGACCATATATATCTGAATGTATTAAGTCCAAAACCATTCTATCTCATTCTTTTTTACCAATAAAAGGAGCTTTTGTCATATTTCCTAATAAATAAGATTCACATGTATCAAATAATTCATAATCAAATAATCCCAAATCACCTGACTTGTGTAATTTGGTCATGCATTTCTCATTTATATAACCTAAATGATAATGCCATAAATATGAGGTATTTAGATTATCTTGTTTCATTCTCCTAGTATCCATATTATGCACTTCTTCAATTAAATCAAGAGTAAATATACCATTCTCAATGGTAGCTTTAGCATAAAATATATTGTTCTTAAAAATGTAACAACATATGTCCTTTAAAGAAATATCATAATCGTTCAATAAACAACTGAAAGAAATAATACTTTTAGATAATGCTGGAAAATAATAACAATTATTTAACTCTAGTATTAATCCACTTGGAAGAGGCAAATGATAAGTTCCCATAACTGTTGTAGAGATGTTTTGCCCAGTACCTGATTGTATGCATATTTCTGCCTTTTTAACTCTTCTACTGCTTTTAAGCCCCTGTAGATCATTACACAAATGAGATCCACATTTGGTATCTAATACCCAAGATTATTTTAAAGCAATAGAATAAGTATTTATTTCAATCATATGAATACCTGAAGTAAAAGCATGAGCTTGCTTCTTCTCCTTGAGAGAATCTAGATAGCCTTGCAGTTACGCTTCCAATGACCATCTTTTTCACAATGGAAGCAAGTTCCTTTGGGATTCTCTTTCTTGGCAACCTTCTCCTTGGAAACCCCACCATGCTTTGGCTGTGCCTTGGTCATCTTCTTCTTCTTCTGCTTCTTGCCTTTAGCAGAAGTGACAACCATGATACTTTTTGAATCCTTCTTGAAGGATCCATCAGCTGTTTTGAGCATATTGATTAACTTAGGAATGGTTACTTGGATCTTGTTCATATTGAAGTTAAGCATGAAAGGTGCATAACTTGGAGCCAACAAGTACAAGATTAAATCTATGTATAGATCATTATCCATTACATAGCCAAGTCTACTCAAATGCTCAATATACCCATACATCTTTAATGCATGAGTAGCAGCCGAAGTGCCTTCCACCATTTTACAGCTAAACAAAGCTTGAGCAATCTCATATTTCTCAATTATATCCTGAGAAGAATAAAGCTCCTCTAGATATAAAATGATGGTTCTAGCATCCATCATCTCATGTTGCTTCTGAAGCTCTGAGGACATAGCACCCAGCATCAGACATGCCACTGCTTCACTATCCTCCATGTATTTTTGATAAGTGCCCTTGATCTCATCAATGGCATCATCTAATAGAGTTAGTGGTGGATTTTTATCCAAGACATAATGCTTTTTAGCTTTGAGAAAAATTCTCACTTGTCTGATCCAGTCAAAATAATTGCTGCCAACCAGCTTGTTATCCAAGATTGATCGTATGTTTATATTTGATGCGCTCATGATGATGACCTAGATGTGAAAAAGAAAACATATGAGAGTATGTTCATATATGTATGCATTAATTAGGTCTTTAATTAATTCATTTACTCCCACTATTTTATTATGAATCAATAGCCCTCACCATATAATTCGAGAAAACCCGATAGTTTTCTTAATGGGCCAATATCCAATTCTTGATATGAAATTTGACCTTGACTGTGGTTAACAAGTCAAACTCTATACCCTTAAAAGGTAGGTATCTCTATACCAATTGTGACTCTACACAACTATTAGATCATTAGGTTATCAACTCTTGATACATACATATCATATATGCATTCCCTAATCTTGCCTCTAGAACCATTAGTCTTGACTGTGGTCAACAAGCTAATGGGCTAGCTAAGATGACCCATTTAATTAGATTCAAACATATTCGATATAATGTGAGCTTGACTATGGTCAAAAACCCACATTATAAAGAACTCTGATTCTCATCCAATTAATGGAAGCTTTATATACCTTAGTATTAGTTTGAGAGATTTTAGTTAATTAAGTATCATCATACATGGTTGGCATACATTGGTATGCATCCTATATCTATCACATAAATATAAGTATACAAACATGGCATAGTTATGGACTTTACTATATTAACCTCCTCGAGCCAAAAGGGAAATCAAAAGGTTAAACCTAGGTAATATGAATGATTCAAACAAGTCAAAATAATTACATTATCTTCAATCTTGTTGGATCTCCATCCGGCCCATCTTGCTCTTTGATAATGGTCTCCTTATCTATCTCAAATTCTAATTTAAGTAATCTAATTACATATTACAATTTGAAAAGAAAATACAAACCAAAAATAAGTGGTCGGGACATGAAAGTCCTCATTGGGCCGAAACATGCATTATGCTTAATCACATTGGGTATTGTCCATAACTATCCATCATGCCAATCATACACCCTTATATGCATTTCTAATGCATAAAGAAAAATATATAATGGAATAAAAACTATTTTTCAACTCTTGAAACTTACTTTTGAGTTATTTTAATAATGTGATCAAATTATGAAACTTTTTTCATTTTGAAAACTTTCCATTTTAGGAAACTTTTTTTATGCATGTGTTCTTGCCTTAATTATCAATTCAATTGATTATTAATTGATTATTAATTAATTATTTAATTAATTAATCATATTAAATAATTAAAGAAATAATTTTGGGCTTAAAATAATGGGTATGCTGAAACCTACAATTTAAATCCTAAAGTGTGTTCACACATAAACTAGTTCTATGACTATTGGACCATTTGAGCCTTTTGGAATGAGCCAAGCTCACTCTAACCCTTAAAACCCATTAATAAACTTAATTAAAGTCTATAATATTTAATTTAAATCAGTTCCTTGGATCCACCAAGTCATTTACTAATTTAAATCAAACTCGTAAACATAATTAAGCCCATTAAATGGCTTTAATGAATTAAAATTAATCCAATTAATTCAAGGTTTATTTTAATTAATCCAATTAATTAAAAACACATTATTATATCAGATATATCAAATTTAGAAGATTAAAAATCATTCTAAATGTAAACTTACCAAGAACACACGAAGAACACCAATTTATCGAACTTTTCGACTAAACTAGTTTTCATGCAAAACTTGTTCCATTTTAATTTTGTTTGATCCTATGGCTTAATATCACATATTAAACACATAAATTATCATCAAAATAATTTTAGAGTGGATCAATAAAAATTTAATTTAGAACATCCCCTAAACTTTATTGAAAAATAAAAATCTGTCACGCCAAAAAGAATGATTCTTTTCTCAAAAGAATTGTTTTATTTTTCATTTTATATATTTGATCACATACATCCAGAAATCAATATTTTTCATTCATGAACAATCAAATCTGATATTTTAAAGTTCATGAAATAAATAACTCAAAAATAAAAAGAAAAACTATTTCACAAATAATATAGAATTGTAGATTCACGGCAAAACCTTGGCTCTGATACCATGTTGGAAATTAATCGGTTACATACATCACATGTATAAGTGAAAATTTAAAATTTTAACCAATATATCTGATCTTGCCATGAATTTACAATATAAATATTAATGAGAATAAGAAAAATCACCTTTGATTTTTGTTGAATAGTTATTTTTCCTTCTCACCGGGTTGTCACAAACCACAATGTCCAAAATAAAACGCCTTCAATTGTAATCCACACTAAAGAATGATCAAATAAACCAAAGAATGATGGAAATACAAGGCTGGCTGAATTCTCCTCGATGCTAGTAAGGGAGTGGCGACTAGGGTTTAAAAGAAGAGAGAATTTTCTTTTCTTGTGAAAACTCACTTAACCCTAAAATCACTTATCTTGGATTTTTATAGCTAGGTTAAAAATCCAACTTCATAATGTGATTGGGCTCTTTAAAATTGTTGGAGAAATATTAATTGGGCTTCTGGAAATATTATTAATTTATTTGGGTTCAATTAAATCAAATTTAAGTCCTTTTATAAAAGACTATGCACATAACCCATAAACTATGCCCTTTATGCATATACTTGGATTTAATCATCCAAATCAATTCTAAATCCATCCAAATTAAATATATAGGCTCCATAACACTTATGAAATATATTTAATTTATTTTAATCCAAGAATTAGGCCTCTAAGGCCTTATATTTGGAGTTGGCGTGAAACCCATCCTCTGGTGGGTTTCTGCGCCAAAACCAATTCTTTGGGCCTCATATATTTCTCCAATAGATTTATTAATTATTACATCATGTAACACCCTTATCACTCCGGTCTAACTGAATAGTGTGTGCAAATCGGTAAAAATATTTTATATTAACCTTTAACTAACATTAATGCTTAATATTATAAATTTAACTTAGGTGTTCGATGACCTATAAATGTCCCGGGTTACTATTCATATAATGAAAATTTTGACATTATAACAGTTGTAATTCTAACTAGCTCCCTGAAAAACAGACAAATCACAGCCTCTCAGAGGCACAACACATCTAATAAAAACATCTCATTCTTCAAAACTCCCATCAATCCACCATTAAGTCATAAATAGATCACAACCACACACACATATATAGATCTACATATCTTTACATAATCATGTATTTATACATAACTGTCTATTTATATATATGCCACAGCTAATAAATATACATGCCAAAACCTACTTCAGCTACTCAACAAAAATAACTTCTCTTAGTTGTGCATTACTGCTCCTCCAGCTCAGTACCTGCATGCAGCAGAACTACATGCTGAGCATAAATTATGCTCAATGGTGACTAACAATCCTAATACTTTCTTTAGCAAAATTTATTTCTCTATTATGATACAATTATATAATTAAATTCTCAAAGTAAATACAATTAAACACGTTTTATTCAAAATCAAGGGAAAATAATTTGTTTTCTACACCATTTACTCTTATTCTTATATATTACTTAACTTTTGGCAAATTTTCAATTTAGTCCTTAAAATCTTACTTAATTTTAAAAATATCTTTTTGTCTCAATATTTACAAATTTGCCATTATAGTCATTTATTTTTATTTTTATTATACAATTTCTTCCATTATTCATCGTTTATTCTTTATTTTACCATTTTCGAGTAAAATTACATTTTAGTCCCTATACCACGAAAACTTTATCTTTTGACACTGTTAGGCCTCCAAAATTATCATTTTGCCCTTGTTAACTATTTCTTACTTATTTTTACTCATTAATTACCCACTTTGAAAAAATTACCATTTTGCCCCAAAACTTTTATTTTCTTTCATTTAAGTCCTTTTTTTCCATTTAAAACTTCATTTTTATCTTTCTTTTCACTTCTTTTAACTTATTTTTACTTTCATGCCCCTAGTACAATACCGACAGAAATTCTCATACCGGATACTTGGGATGTGGACCCCATAGGCCACATACAGACTGAAAAATAATCTCAAAAATCATTTTTTCACAGAACAGATATCAGATATAGATAGAAGCCATGGAGATCAGTGATCCTACCATAGCAAAGCAAGTCGCCATGACTTGCACCGCAGTATAGATGTCCCTAAGGCTAGCCAATTATATTCTGAGCTAGGCTTTTACTGCCAGACTATTTCTAAGGGCATAATTTCACAAAAATTTCAATCAAATCTTTACTTTCTTATTATTTCATTACTTAATTATGCTTGCTTTACTTATTAATTATTCTTTTTAATTTCTTTACATAATTTGTGAATTATTCTACCATAATCCACCAAAATTATTCACTTTCTCATCAAATTACACATTACTTTATATTAATTCAATAATTCCATTACTTACATAATTGAGAATTTATCTCTAAAATATTCATTAAATTTTTATAAATTTCACAAAAATTCTTAGGCATGTTATTTCATTTTTACTATGATTTTAAAGCATAATTTCATCAAAATTCACAAAATAAACCTTAGTTTTCTTTAATGTTTCATTTAAAAATTTATTTAAACATTTAAACCCACTTATTTAAGGTCTCATAGCACTAATCTACCATTAATTTCAATTAAACATCATTTTATCATATTTACCCTAAGTTACATAAAGATTACTTAACCAAAATCAAAGGAAATATTAAGATTTATTAGTTACTAACCTTTCTTCTTTGCTCTAAGTTGCCTAAGCTTCCTTTTCCTTACCTTTAGCCTTGGAAGCTTGCACTTCTCCTTAAATTCCTATTGAGGCCGAAACACTAACACATTAAAACTCTACTTTTTTGACCTTGAATGCTAAAATTGACATAAAAAATACTAGTAGGCACCTTGAAAAGAATTTTAACTCATTGGTTTCACTTACCTCAAATGAAACCCTATACTCTCTCTCTCTTGACTTCTTTTGATTTTCTTTCTTTTTTTAAAGGGAAAAGGGCATAAAGCTCAACTAGAGAGGTGGAATTTACTATCCTAAGGCTAAATTTAGTGTGAGATGGAGAGAGGAGGAAAGAAAGCTCAAGAAAAAATGGTGGAGGGAGTTCGGCCAAAGGGAAGAGGTGGAGAGGAAGAAGAAGGTTCTGGGTTTTTCTAGATTTTTCCCTTTATATGGGCCTAGACTTTTGAGTGAAATGGGCTTGGGTTATGTTAGTTGGCTTAATTAATTAATTCAAGCCCATTAACAACCTAATTCAAAGCCCTAAATGATTTTTCTCCTTTTCTTACTCCAAATCACTCCAAATTTGATTCCAAATTTCTTATCATGTCGAAAATAGGTAGTGCACAAAATTTTGGCTCAATCGGAGTTCGTTACTGGTCTGATTCAATCAAATTGGTTCGATTCGATAACTGTCGACATCGCCGAAAAATTTATTTTTTATACCAAAATATTCTACATAAAATTTTATTGAGAACTAAAAAATCTAGCAATTTTTAGAATTTATTTGCTATTTTTAAAAATTTATACAAAATCAAGCACCTTCCCTACTAGGGAAATTGACTCACTACCTTTTTCGTATTTTTGACTTTTGGAGGCTTATTTGACCTCGATTTCACATCAAATTTCAACCCCGGACTCACCATAACCAATACTTTTTGATGGTCAAATAAAATATTTTTCACTTTCAGGTCCGATTTACGGCTCGGGTACACTATTTACCATCAGAATTTACTGTTCACGGCTAGACCGGTGTTGAGGCCATTACATATCAGCCCTATAATACTTATAGTCCAATTATAATTAATTTTGAAATATAATATTTCAATTAGGTTCATTTTGCAAAACATTTCTAAAAAGTTTTGTACTTGATCATAATTAATTAAACTCTTTAATTAATTATTCACTTATTCATTTCTATTCTCCCATAATAATATCAAATATTATCATCCTTATCATTTTATCCTTTACTCTATATGTATGTGACCTATTGGGTTCCTGTCCATATTGGCAGTATAATATGTAATTATGAGTTCTATTCAAAACTCATATGATTTAAACTTTTTTAAATCATTATATCAATCCCTTATTGATATTTATGATACACTATTATAAAAATCATGAGTGGCCTCTAGCTAGGAATTATGACTATCCAAATGTCAAGAAAGTCAAGTGGTTTGACTATACCCTTCTATAAAAACAGTTACCTTGCAATTACTCCTTTCACCACTCTTATCTCAATTAGATTATGAGTATGAATTTATGTCAACTCATATAAATCTAATTATATATGTTCTATTAATTTAACCATTGTTCCCAAAATACCCTTTATGGATCCCTATCCATTTTGGCATATTACTCTGGCCAGAGATTCCCTGAACAAGATAATTATAGAATCATGTGAGATAACTTCCCTTAATAAATCTGGGATGGTGAATCCTTTATCAATCACTCAACTATCTTCAAGTAGATCATAATATACCCAACCTCCTAACTATGTTCACCCCCAGTTGAAAGTAATCATTTATAGAGTCAAAGTATATCACTTGCTACTTAAGATAACCTTGGTGATCTCAATTATAAGGATACTTGCACAACCGCTATGAAGAGATTTCTCATTGACATAGATTTAATATTCATGCGAGGATTCTCTTTGTGGATCTCCAATAAACTCGTTCTTCTAATAAGCATCCATATGTTAGCTTTGATCATCTTCCATAATCACAATTATGAAAACTATTGCTTGAACTATTCAAGAAGCATAACATGTGCTAGTTTGTCTGGATTAACAAAGTCCTATCTTGTTAATTCTATGACTAGGGATATTTGAATATTATCACATTTGCATGCAATAGACATCTTATATCATGAATACTTTCATGATTGCCTTTGCACTGTGTTTATAATATCTAAAACTTCATTTATTAATTTAAGATATACAAACTCATGTATTTAAACATGGCATTAATAAATGAATGATGCCTTTTATTAAGAATATGAATTTATATATATGAAATACATCCCTTTTACATAGGCTCTAGGGCATACTCTCTAACATATATCGCGGTGCAAGTCATGGTGACTTGCTTTGCTATAGTAAAATCACTAATATCCCATAATATATGTTCTGTTTTGTACTCTGATCTGTGAGAAATGATTCTTTGGGATCATTTTTCAGTCTGTATTGTGATCCTATGGGATCCATATCCCATATATCTGATCTGAGAATTTCTATCAGGATTGTACCAGGGACATAATGATAAAAATATGCCAAAATGAAAAAAGAAAGCTAAAAATGAAAGTTAGGATGAAAAATGACCTGATTGAAAAAAATAAAAAGTTTAGGGATAAAATGGTAATTTCTTCAAATATTGTGTTTAATGAGTAAAAGTGATAAAGAAATGAATAAAAAGGGTAAAATGGTAATTTAGTGAATAAACAGTCTAAAAATAAACTTTTAAGAAGTAAAAGAATTAAAATATAATTTTATATAAAAGTTAAAATAAGTACCAATTAGTTACTTTGTATGCCAAAAATGGATGAAAAGTGAAAATGAGTAAACTAATAGCAATTTTGTAATTAAAAGGTAAAAAGAGCAATTTCGTAGTAAAATAAAAAATAAACGATTAAATTGAAAAGTTTACCAAAGTATTGAATCTAAATTGAAATGATTATTAAGAATATTAGTAATTGTATTTTTTATTGATATTTAATGAATTTTTGCATATTTAATGAAGTTATGCATGTTTGGAAAAATATTACGATTTTCAGCCACTATTGAGTATATGTAATGCTTAACACATAGTGTTTACTACTTGCAGATACTGAAGAGAGTCTGGAGCAATAATACATAAGGAGCAAATTATGAAGAAAAGAGATAATATAACTATTTTTGTATTGGCATGTATATATATACATTTGTAAATGTTAAAGTAAAAGAATTGATCTGAAATGATACAATAATGTATATGTATATGTATATGTATATGTATATGTATATGTATATGTATATGTATATGTATATGTATATGTATATGTATATGTATATGTATATGTATATGTATATGTATATGTATATGTATATGTATATGTATATGTTTATGTATATGAATGCTAGGTAGTGGATTGTTTGAGTAATTTGTTTTGAAAATTGAGAATGTATGTATGGATGAGAAGGATTTATAGTTTACACACTATTATGCCCCTAAGGAGCTGTGGCTTATTTATGTTTCAGGGAGCTAGTTAAGTTTATAGCTATTAAATTACCAAATTTTTGTAAAATGAATAGTAAATTTGGACCGTTATAAGTTGATAACAAGTTGATATTGTAATTTGAATAATGAATAAGAATTGAAAATTAATGAATTATTTGGTTAAGTATATGATTTTTAAGATAAAAAAAACCAGCTAATCGCTTAAATCCATAAGACTGAAATTGTAAGGGTGTTGCATGCAGATCCTGATGATTAACCAAGCCTCCTTTACTTGGAAGCCAGAAGATATCTTGGATATAGACCCTGAAGTCATCACACACAAGCTCAAAATGGACCCAAACTTCACGCCAGTCAAATAGAAGTTGAGAAAACATACCCTGGAGTGATAAAAATTCATTTTCGAGGAGATCCACAAACTACTAAAGTCTTGTATTAGGGAAGTTGAATGGCTTGAATAGCTAGCCAACGTCATCTTTGTTAAAAAGAAAATAGGAAAATTATGAATGTGCATAGACTTCAATGATCTAAATAAAGTCTGCACCAAGGATAGCTACCCTTTTCCTAATATAGATCAGTTTGTTGACACCACAGTTTGCCACACCATTTACTCCTTATTGGATACCTATACAGCGTACCATCAAATCTTGATGTGGCTACTTAACCAGGAAAAGACCAGTTTCATTACGAATTATGGCACCTTTTGCTACAAAGCCATGCCATTTGGGCTAAAAAATGCAAGAGCCACTTATCAATGATTGATGAACAAGATATTCAAAGAACAAATCGGGAAAAGCATAGAAGTATACGTAAATGATATGGTCGTGAAAAGCAAACACCCGAAAGACCATAAGATAAATTTAGGCAAAGTATTTGCCATACTTATACCTATCTACTTCAAGTGAAGCAATAGTAACCACCTTAGTACAGGAAGAGGGTATACGGCAATTGCCCATCTATTACATCAGCCAAGTGCTGAAAGGAGCAGAATTGAAGAAAAGATCGATCAAGCAATTAATCATCACTTTGATAATATGCACCAGAAAATTCAGGTAGTATTTTGAGGCGTATATGATCATAGTATGATTGGACCAACCGTTATAAAAAATATTGCAAATGCTTGACCTAGAAGAAAAAACAGTAAGATGGATAGTAAAACTACAAACATTTGATATAAGGTACGAAACAAAGAAAGACATCGAAGCACAAGCCCTTGTCGATTTTGTAGCAGAATTCACCATAAAAGGAAAATCGAAGAAATCAATAAAATCACATGGGAAATGATAGTTAATGGGGCCTCTAACAATAAAAATGGAGTCAAAATCGTAATCAATGGACCCCTCGGGATAACTATCAAACACGCAATTGGGTTACATTTGAAACATCCAACAATGTTGTTCATTGAGTTCATACAATATCAATATTAATAAGTTCATACACACATACCTAATTCCTTAAGAAAGATACACCTAAACTCATATGTACTTGTATTTATATGTTCTTCTTTACATTTTTAAGGTAAGTCATAATACTGTTATGCATATATAACGCTATTATACATAAATTCAACAACAAATCAATAAATCATATACGTGTAAGTGCTTGTTGTTCATAACGGAATACTTATCTGCAATTAAACTCGGTTATTCAAGATATAAATTACTTATGTATTCTTTAAGGCTATAAACAATAATAATACATTTGAAATTCATATATACATTTACTTCGATTCAAGCATATTGTTAGGATACACACTAGTATAGTTATGTTTATAGGTTCTTTTAATCCTAATTCACATTTAAAATGCATTTAGGCACTTTAGATTAAAAGAGTAGGGTTTAAAAAGTAAAGAAAAGAGGAATAGGTCTGTGCCAACTCGACACGAGTAGGGTCGACTCATTACAAAGGCTGAGGGTGCTAACTTGTCACAAGTGGTGCTAACTCGTGATAAGATAGGGTTCCTAAGTTCACTTTGCTTTGCATTTTTGACATAGTTCTAGCCAAATTCAAGCAAAATGGTCTTCTAAACTTTTGTTCTCCTATTTTGTTAGTTTCCAAATCATTAAAAATCACTCCATTTGAGCTTATAAATCTCAAGATATTCATAAAAATATTACAGACTGCTCCTATTGATAGGGCAACAGTTAAAACTCAACTTCAAGCCAACTTTTGATATACTTAAAGGTGGTATTTCTTAAATTTTATTTCCAACTAGAGTCACTTAAGTTGAGTATCTACAATACAAATTATAGCCTTTATACAAAGACTTGCTCAAGTGAACCCTGAGATAGATTTTCACTAAGAAATTCTTTAGGACTTTAATCACCATTTTTATGTATTTCTTCATCATTTTCGGGCTCAAATATCCATTATACATCAAATACTTTACATTAATCAACTAAAATCAATTTAAACAAACTAAAGAAATTCCCATACCTTATTTAATCCATTTCTTTCTTTAAACACCTTGTCTTTATTTTCCTTTATCCTTATTGCTTCCATTTCCACAAACACATTTGTTTACACATTTAGGTCAACTTTCAACCCTTAAAACTCAAATCCTCTTATAGAGTAGGGAAAAGGTGGAGAACAGAATAAAAACCTCATTTAAGCTTACCTCAATAGCTTAAAATTTTAGTTTGATTTGCCCTCTATTCTATCTATCCCTTATAAGTAAATTTTACAGAGAACAAATAAGAAAGAATTAAGGTGAAGAAATATGAATTTGGGCACTAAAGATGACTGGCCAAACCTCACTCTTCTTCTTTAAATATCTTTTACCTTTCACTTTCAAGAAGACCAAGTGCTTAAATCTCATTGATCCAACCTTTTTTATCTTTATGAAATCACAAACTAACCCCAAGACTTTCAAGACTTTCTCTAATCACCTTTTTGCATATAAATCTTCTCTCATTTACACATTAACCCATAGATTATACTCTTATATATTTACATCTTAACTTAAATAAATTATCAAATTATCCTTCAAAAATTTCATTAATACCGGTTATATCCTGAACCAATCACTAACTCATAAAACCATTATTATTTACTTTATATGTACCTATAAACACCTAATATTCCTACCAGGGTGTAATTTGGGGCCTTACATTAACAGTCTTCAAAGAAGCCACCTTAGTAATAAGTTTTTCGATTCAAGATAATAGATCGACACTTACACAGAATGTTTTGATCGGAGAGACTAAAGATCGAATTCATACTTTCCTTTTAGAGCATTAACCTTCACTGATAGCTCTTATTCCAATCGGAGCACTTGCTAAAGCCTATCCTCCAATTCTAAATTTTTTCTATAAAGGCGAAAAACTCTTTGACTGACCTAGCAAACAAGAAAAAAAGAATAAAAAAAGAATGTAAGATGATGATGATGATGATGATGATGATGATGATGATGATGATGAACTAAAGGTATAGACTTATAGTAAAAAAAATAGAAAAAAAAGTCATTGAACTCATCCAATAGCGACTGAACGAGGTCCATCTCTCTCAAATCCTTATCAGATATGAAGAAGTACCTTGTAAAAATCTAGGACCTTACTATTTTTGAAAGAAAAGTCTGAACCAAATCTCGCTCCGATCGAATATGTAGAAAAAATGCGTAAACACTGGTTAGGATGGAATAATATGCAAATTCTTACAGATCATCTTAAAATCGACCATAATCCTCCAACCATTAGGATTTATTTGGTTGGGAGCCAATCCATACCCCTTTAAAACATCAATATCAAAAGGGAAAAAAGGAAACCCCATACTAGAAACTAAACTAACTTGAAAACAAATAAACCACTCCGAATGATCCCTGAAAAGGCCCTTCTAGACCGACATTGATGACGAATAAGCCATAACGGCCACATCTTTAGGAAGGCTATACCTTTCCTGTATAAAGGATATGGCTACCGGCACCAACCTAGTGGCAAAATTAGCTATGGTGGTTATATTCTGATACGAATCCAACCAAGAGATATTTAACTTGCTCCCACTATCAGTAGCAATTTTCAAAAAAATGGCTTGAAAGGGCCCAAATACCTAAGATATTCTAACGAAACAGGAGCAGTCTCCCTAGAAATAGAAGAAGGCAATGAAGAAGATAAAGAAGTCTCAGAGTCACTAGAAATCTCAATAAAGTGTATCCAAAAACTTACTTAGCAGTAAGTGGAGAATGATTTCCTAAAACACCAAAGGGAAACCAAATCGCTAAAAACTCAAGTAAACAAAAAAATCGACAAAATTTTCTTCAGAAGAAGGGAGGTATAAATGAAGGAAAAATCATTTATTAAGGTAAAAACACGAAACAACCCTAACCTCCTCTATCCATGTGTAAGCTCGCAATTGAGCAACCAAACAGATTCCACAATTACCAAAGAGTCATCATTAGTACCATGTTAAACAAGATACCCCCTAACAAAACAACTATCTCCGATTTTCACTCAAATGTGAAAAATCACCAAAAATAAATAGATAATAAATGATAATAAAATGCATTATTGCCAATCAACATTAGAATGCAATCACACTGGTAACCGATCGAATTAAGGTAGGAGGGACAAATGATAATGATTGAAATATCATTTGGGCTAAAGGCCCATAAAGCCCATTGAGCCAGAAATATGGGTCAAACTTGATTTGCGTGATAGAAGTCCCATCCGATTCAAACAAATTAATCCCTCAGATATGTTGCCAATCCGATCGGTCTGACATTTGTGACGATTGTGTTAGAAATGCTGACACTGTAATTAAGTGCGTACTTAGCTACTTGGTGTAATTATTATGGTGAGTCACATCCCATACAAATAAGGAGAAACCATAAGTTATAAGGTCCTTAAATACTGAGTTCTTTTTTATTATATGCAATTTAGAAAAAAAGGGATTCTACTGACTTAGGCATCGGAGCCAACATGTCTGATCTAACCAGGATATTCTTGTGTCAGGTCCTCGAAGGTGCTTCTACTCAAAAGGAATCAACTTCCTTCATGCTTCGATAATTCTAAGACTATCAGGAAGGAACACTATCTTCAAATCAAAGAGCATATATGTTACTCTCTCTGTTTCAAAATATATGTCGTTTAAGAACAAAAATATTTCATAATACATAATGTTTTGATATAATCAAGACACAATAATTGATTTTTACCAAATATATCCTTATAAAAGTGATTTTCAACCTATATTAATTATACTGTACAATTAATATAAGGGTAATAAGATTTTTTAGTTATAGAGTAATTGTTATTTTTAAATACTATGCATTTTTTTCTGGCGTCAAGTATTTTAAAACGGAGGAAGTACTATTTTTTTTAAGAATGTATCTGCCCAGAAAATGGGGAGTATTCATTATCTTTTTGTATGTAAAGACAGTATTTTGTACCTCAATAAATAATTATATAATTTTAATAGTGAATTTTTTTATTTTTAAATTTAATCTAATGAATACTCAAAAGCCACCATAGTCCTAACACTTTATTTTAACGATATAGTTCATAAAGTAACATAATATGATGTGGATGTGATGTAATATAATATGATTTTATCTACTATTATATTTAGAACGATTGCTTGGTATATTATTATTTAATAGATTTTTAATATAAAAAAATTAGAAAATAACAAAAATAAAAATAACAATTAAACTAGAATATAAAAATAGTTATTAAAATTAAATAAACATGGTAACAAAATATAAAAAAACATGTAGAATAACTTATCTCGTGGTTTAAAACTATATCTTAACCAAACAAAATCGTAACAGTAGAGATAAACCATCATCCTAACAACGCTTAAAGATAATACGCGCCGAACCAACCTGATTGCACGTGTCGGCTCGTGATTGGAAAATATCATGCCACGCCAGTCAGCACAACTACGATCAACACAGCAAAGAGCGAGCGAGATAGGGCAACTGAATCAGAGAGAGGCCCAAAATCTGCTCCATTTCAAGTCTTCATTCAGTGGCAATTCATTTGCTTCTCTAAATGCCTGACAATCTCATTTCTTCAATATATTTAGATTTATTTATCCATACATACTCATATCCTGAGCTTGATGGAGAATGTCTTTGATTACTAATGATCTTTATTTGCAGATATTAATTTGTTCTTCATCAAAATCGCGTTGACTTCGTCAATTGTTTGGAGCTGCGAGGTTTTAGCATCTTCGTCCATATACCGTTGAAAGGTTTTAACTCGCTTGTAATTCATGTCATGTTTTTTCACTTCTCTAATTTGAAAGGGAATTTGGATAATTTTGTGGACAATTCAAAGAAGAACTTTGTCTATGCGAGTTACTTTATGTTTGGTTCCCGAGAAAGCTAAAAAATTGAAAGGGAGGGGACAGAAAGTAAGCTGTTGATGCATGTTGTTTAGGGTGAATGATTGCTTTAGCATTATTTTAGGCCAGTTGACTTGTCAATCTGTTTGTGCTTAGGGTCCTAATTTCTGAAAAGCCTTTGCTGAAGCTCAATTTTCCTACATATGTCTCAGCTGAACTCTTTTTAATCATTTATTTATGAAATTGTGGAATCATATCAGAAGTCATGTGTTTAATTGTTCGTATTTATTTTTTCTCTGAGCGTCTAATAGCATGGTTAATGATAAAGAGTGTAGTGCATTTGTCTATTGATAAAGGTTCAAATAATGGGGCTAAATTTGACTTGTTCAGTATGTATTTTCCAGTTCGATTTCAGAGGACAGAAGGGGTTTGCTGGTCCAATTAGGGCTGGCTTCGCTTTTTCAATCATGGCTCTATAAAGAGAAGCACGCATTAAGTTTAGAGGGGGAAAATCATGTGCTCAAGCGTTCCTTAAGTTTTTGATATCTTCCCCTTCATTTCATGGTGGTCGTGGCACCCTACCTTCAGCAGGTGGGCATCCGGCAGATCTTACCTTCCTTGCTGGTGGCGGTTACTGATTTGCTTATTCTTTGGACCTTCTTTGACTTGAAAGGCTCTTCAACTGCAATTTGAATATATTAAATTAGTTTATTGACAATCTGAAAAGTAAGCACTATTGAAGCATGGTTACAGTCAAGCCACTGGATAACAATCTACCATCGAAGTGTACACCTGAGCAGTTGGGTTGTTTTCAAGGTTAGTGGTTATATTTATTTCTCTATTCAAGTTTAATTGAAATTTCATTTACTGGAATTTTGTGATACACAATGCTGCTTGGCCAATATGATCTCAAAACTTGAAAGGTTTGGGGTTTCAGAATGATATTATGTGATCATCTTTCTTCTTGTGCACATCTATCCTCTGCATTGAAATCTGAACCCTAAATAAAAGCTTTTTGTTTGTTTTAAGCCCGGATTTGCTGAAGTCCCAACATTAGCTTAAATCTTAGTACCATTTTTTATCTGCTTCAGGTTATTTTATTTTGTCTGATAATGAAGAAAGAAATGTCATGCTTCAATCAGAAACTCATTTAACTTTCTCCTTCCAGAAAGCTACACTACCTGTGTGTGTAAACCTTGCAATGTTTAATTGCTTTCACAGAAATTCCGATTCATCTCATAATTCAGAAACTGAAAACCATACAGTATACCTCAATTTTCATATCTATATAGCTGATGTATTTTTAGCATTCTGGGCAATGTGGAAACTTCTTATTATTATTGACTTGAGATTGCTGATGGATGATGACCTTTTTCAGAGAAAATGTTAATTTTTTTTTTGAATGAGATGTTTTTAAAAGGTTAAAGGTTTAGAACCAACAAACAGTGTTACTTAGCTCATTTTGGAACCAACAAAGAGTGTTACTTAGCTCATTTTGGAATTGATAAGATGTATTCATTTTTGCTCTTGTGGGAAAAGGTTTTGAAATATAGAGTCCGTAGTTCAAATAAAGTACTTAAGTTCAGAACACCAATGAACATAAAGGTCGGAATGTTGCTGTACCATCACCAGCTCTAATGGCGGACCTGGTTTTTTGTATGATTACATGATGGAGGTGGTTATAAGGGCAGGGTCATGTTGCTTTGCAATGATATTGGTTGTAGTAGGAGCACTGGTTCAGTTAATGGCATGGAGGATGTAAAATGTTGGCCACAAGCAAGCATGTGAGAAATTGTGAATTAATATTCCTCTTCATTTTCCCGCTGGAAGTGTGGCCTCGATTATTTGACATTGTTTTCCTGTTTTAATACAATATCATAGTGGTTGATTTGATAATCCTTATCAAGAATCTGATGGAATCATAAGATTGAGTACAAATTCTCAATATAAGTAAAAACCATCAGAAATCTAAGTGAAGCAAATAAAATGCATTAAAATGTGATATATCCTGCCCAGTATAGAATGACTACATGGTCAACTGGAATGACTCTTGTTTGTGAAGCAAAGAATGTTACGTTTTCATGTGATCAAATCTTCAACAGTTGTTTTTTTTTTTTGCATATGTAAGTTAAGTGAACGATCAAAGGTAAGTCACATATTGATTTTCTGATTTTATCTATTTTTCATATTCCATATCATTTGTCCATAGAGAGATAAAAAAAAAAAAAAATTTAGGGGAATAGTAAATAGTAGGGATTTATTGTAACCAGAGAGTAGGGGATGATTCATGCAGTAGTAAGAGCAGTTAGGTTTTATTTAAAGTTTAGGTATTTGATTTTTACTTTTTACATTTTAACTTTAGTTAAGATTACTTAAGGAGTATATAGTTGTCTTTTCATGATAAAATCAACCTTAAGACTTGAGTTTTAAGCATATTGGATCCTAAAGGTGCTATATCATTTGAGTAGATTGATTACTTTTATTCACTTTTTTCACTGTTAATCATGGTTTAGGTGCATCTGCAACTCCTATATAGTTTCAAATAGGTAGAGTGGTAAGTCGAATTAATATTAGTTCACATCTCAAATAATATGATTCTAAAAATAATGCAAAATAAGCCAAGCGACGGATAGAGTATGGGATGACTAAGGGAAGAGCCTGGTTCATGTGGTCTTATGAGTTGCTTACAAGTGTTCCATAGCTATGAGTTATACATCCTTTGCATATTTTCTTGTGTTGTTATGTCATTGAGTGAGTGCCTACGTCCTGGTGGTACTATATGTGCTGGCTCAGAATTTGTTATTCTTTTGAATAGTAGCACTGAAGAATAGCATGTATGAAGAGTTTAACAATTGATTTATTTGGATGCCTACTGTAAATTTTTCTTAATACTATGTTGTGTCTACAGTTTTTGTCCAATGAATAATTGGTTATGCATGCTTGTTTTGCTGGTTGCTTATTGAGAATTGTTAAGTCTGTGATGAAGAAACTTTTTATTCCCCTGAACGTTAGTTTGAATTTAAATAATCTTGCTTAGGTATCAAAATCCCCAATTACTGTCTTGGTACTCGGTCTCTTATGGACAACAACATGTTTGAGGGAGTTTTTCACATGTCTTTTGAAGAACAGAGTATATTGGATTCTTTTCTGCTTGCTCAGGTAAAGAAGAAAGTTTGATAAATCCTTTTATTCTCACCTAGGTCTAGGGAAAAAAAGATTTCTTAAGCTACAATCTTTCATTATTGCTTTGCAATGGGAAGATAGGATGTGGAAAGGTCACCTTGAATATGATGTAACTGCCTCAGAGATTAAGGTTTCGTCCCTCTGTATTAGTCTTTCTATTTTGATGTGTAAGTCGACTAAATGGGGCACTAATAGATTTGTTTATGCAGATCATTAGGGGTAGAAGAAAGTTTTTCGCTCAGTTGAATGATTGGACTGTGCATGGTTCACAAGACCCTAGGAAGAATAATGTGCCATCAAGAAAATCTACCTGCATTTGACTGGAACAAGCTCGGTGAGGAATTGCTATTTTGCATTACAAACAATGATAAGGCAGAATCTGAGCTTATTCCTTCAACTACTATGCCTAATGGTGCGATTTTGGCCATTATCAATGTAAGTTGGTGTCTTGAGTCACTTCTTTAACTTCACTACACGTATTACGGAGGCCAATTTTCATCTTTGTTTGAAACATCAAGTGGTGCATGTTATTATCTTTCCCTATCCATAATATTTAATAATTCATGATGAACATATTATGTGTTATGGTTTCTCTTAGCATTTTTGCCTTAAAATTCTTTTTACTTTGGGGTTATTATGATTAAGCTTCGACAATATCGTTAATAAATATCTTTTTAGGTTTCTTTTTAAGCGAAACCTGCAGAGTGCTACAATGTCGCTTTGCTTTTATCCATTCAAAGCTCTTTGGGAAGTTCATTATGGATGTTAATT
Organism: Excoecaria agallocha; assembly: GCA_037975025.1. Taxonomy (NCBI): domain Eukaryota; kingdom Viridiplantae; phylum Streptophyta; class Magnoliopsida; order Malpighiales; family Euphorbiaceae; genus Excoecaria; species Excoecaria agallocha. The sequence continues at coordinate 61,207,013 of CM075809.1, read as the reverse complement.
GCAATATATTTTACATAGTTAATATAGTTCTCTGTATTTTCATGCATATTCTGACTTGTAGATTGTTATTGAAGGTAAACCCTATCGAATATGGTCATGTCTTCTTGGTACCTCATGGCTTTAACAGTCTTTTTGAGGCCAGAGATGTGAGAATGTCGCAAACCTTGGAAATGGTTGCAAGAGTTGCTGCTGAGATAAATAATTATTCTTTCCATTTGTTCTATGATTATCCTGGACCCACTTCTTCACATCTATATTTTCGGGTAGTACATTCATTTCTGTAAGCATAAAGAAAGTTTGCACATTAAAGATTGTCTATGCCATTATTAAAATTATTAAAATTGATAAATTTGTGTGCAACTGATGCAGAAGATGGCAATCCGGATGGGCTGGTGGATCAAGCAGCAGTTGGGCCTAGGAGGTGGTTGGTCTACTCTCGCAGGAAGAAGCTACAGCAAGCAGGGGCACTCCAAGAAACTGAGTTAATATAGTTGTGGCTTGACTAATTTGTTAGGGAAGGAGGGAAGAATTAGTTATGCTTAGCTGTACAGAGATTGTAACGGTTTTTGCTTTTTGGCTTTTTGTTTTTGGGCTGCTTTTATTCCGGAGGAGGAGGGAATTAGGGACATGCTGTTTTTGTTTATGCGAATTTTCTGCTCTATAGCAGGGCTCCATTGTTGTGGAGAGGGAAGCTAGCTTCCTGGACTATCTTCTATTGTAATTTTCAGTTCATTAATCAATGAAGTTCATCATTTACTTCCTCCAATTTTTCCAATCTATTTTCTGTTAGCTGTTTGATTGTTTGATTTAATCTATTCTGCATCATTGATTAATTTCATTCTGCATCAATTGGCGCCATCTGTGGGAAACTCACTCATAACAATCATTCTCACAATGACCATCATAGGGATCCGGGTTTTATGAGTAGGTTTTGGCAAGAGTTGTTTAAGTTACAGGGGACTCAGCTTAAGTTCAGCTCCTCCTATCATCTGGAAACGGATGGCCAAACCGAGGTGGTTAATAGGTGCCTAGAAATGTACCTTCGTTGTTTTGCTTCCGACCAGCCCCGCTATTGGAGTCACTAGCTGTCCTGGGCTGAGTACTGGTATAACACTACCTTTCATGACAGTACAGGCGTCACTCCCTTCAAAGTGGTGTATGGAAGGCAACCTCCGACCCTCCTACAATATGTTTCGGGCGAGATACAGGTAAAAGCAGTTGCTAAAGAGCTTCAGGATCGCGATGAAGTCTTGAGGCAGCTTAAGTATCATCTCCTTCGGTCTCAGCAACTAATGAAGGCTCAAGTTGACCAACATCGCCGCGATGTCCAGTTTGAGGTAGGGGACTAGGTTTTTTTGAAGCTTAAGCCGCATAGGCAGCAGTCTGTGACTCGAAGGATCTACCCAAAGCTGTCGGCTCGATATTACGGGCCATTCCAAATTGAAGCAAGGGTAGGAACAGTGGCCTATTGATTGTGTCTCCCTGAATCTTCTAAGGTTCACCCCGTTTTCCATGTCTCCTTGCTCAAAAAAGCCATTGGCTCTCAACCAAGCTCTCCCAATCTGCCACTTGAGTTAGAGCTTGAACCGAGCGATGGGGCTGTCCAAACAAAGGTGCTAGCATCACGAATAGTCTACAGAGATGGTGAGCGTGTGTCCCAGTGGTTAGTGTAGTGGCAGTCCAAGGGAGTAGAAGATGCTACATGGGAGGATGAATTCCTTTTAAAGAGCACCTATCCGCAGCTAAGTCTTGAGGACAAGACTTCTTTTCAAGGGAACGGCAATGATGCAGAAGATGGCAATCCAAATGGGCTGGTGGATCAAGCAGGAGTTGGGCCTAGGAGGTGGTTGGTCTACTCTCGCAGGAAAAAGCTATAGCAAGCAGGGGCACTCCATGAAACTGAGTTAATATAGTTGTGGCTTGACTAATTTGTTAGGGAAGGAGGGAAGAATTAGTTATGCTTAGCTGTACTGAGATTGTAACGATTTTTGCTTTTTGGCTTTTTGTTTTTGGGCTGCTTTTATTCCGGAGAAGGAGGGAATTAGGGACATGCTGTTTTTGTTTATGCAGATTTTCTGCTCCATAGCAGGGCTCCATTGTTGTGGAGAGGAAAGCTAGCTTCCTGGACTATCTTCTATTGTAATTTTCAGTTCGTTAATCAATGAAGTTCATCATTTACTTCCTCCAATTTTGCCAATCCATTTTCTGTTAGCTGTTTGATTGGTTGATTTAATCTATTCTGCATCATTGATTAAAATTCCATTCTGCATCAGCAACACTTATTAGACAAGGGTCAAATCAGCCCTTTAAGTTTGATCAATGGTCAAATATGCTATAAACTTTTTATTTGTTCAAATTAGCCCGTAAGTTTCATTTCATGGCCAAAATTAGCATGATTGTGTTGTCTATTTGTATGATGAACAGAAGCAGTAGCAGCAACAACAACAAGAACTAAGCATTAATTTCATAGTATATAGGGTCAGCTATATGGATTTTCAATCATCAAATCCTTCCATCGAAGGCTAAATCTGCTTCGATATCCCATAGTTGTAGATTTTTAGATGCTATTTCTCTCCATGTGATCCTAAGCCTGCCTCTACCCATTGTCCTATCTTCTACTGCAAAACTCTCAAATTTTCGGACTGGGCCACCTAGAAGTTTACTTGACATGTGGCCAAACCATCTTAAACATCATTTCCTTATATCGTCTCAGATCTGTGCTAAGTGCGCCTTCCATTGGATGTATTTATTTCATATCTTGTCCAACCTTGTATACCCACTCATCCATCTTAACATTTTCACTTCTACCACATTCTTCTTGTGAATATGTTTTACTTTAGTTGCACAATACTTGCTCTTGTAAGTTATGGCTGGTCTAACCATCATTCTATAGAACTTTCTCTTCACTTTGTTAGACATCTTTTTGTCCCATAGCGCACCGGTGACACTTGTCCATTTCAGCAATCTTGTCTTCATCTTGTGGGTTACATCCTCATCTATCATCTTGATGTTTTGGAGAATGAAATCTAGATTTGAATTGGCTGCACTTAGGCATTGCTACACCACCTAATGTCTCCTTCCCTGCATCCCTCTTATTTAGGCTAAAATTACAGACTTTTGCTTTCAAGAGTGTTTCTCCACACTTCTTAGTTCTAATATACTCCCTCTTTAGTTTCATCAACTAAGACAATCTCATCTACAAATAGCATATGCTATGGGATATCATCTTGTAAACCACTAGTTAGCTCATTAGTTGCTAAAGTAAACAAGTAAGGCTTCAAGGCCAATCTTTGGTGTAAACCCACTGTTATAGGGAACTCCTACATCCTCATCGCCCACCAAAGAATTTTTCTTGGCACCCTATCATATGCCTTCTCTAGATCAATGAAAACCAAATGAAGATTCTTCTTCTTCTTCTCTCTATAGATCTCCATCAGACTACTTAATACAAATATGGAATTTGTTGTAGATATATTGGGAGTAGAGCCAAATTGGTTCTTTGACGCACGAGGGTTATTGATGCTTTATCATCCTCTCCTAAAGTTTTATTGTATGGCTCATTAGTTAAATGCCACGGTAGTTGGTACAATTTGAAGTATCCCTTTTGTTCTTATATATAGGAAACAAAGTAGTCTTTCTCTAGCTGCTTGGCATCTTTCCCCCTCTTAGGATAGAGTTAAATAGTTGGTTAGCTACATGACTCCCACTTTTAGACACTGCCAAAGTTCAATCGGGATACCATCTAGACCAAAACCTTTCCTAGCTTTCATCCTTCCTGCGGCCTCCTTAACCTCATTGAGTTTGATTCTATGTGTGTAGTTAAGATTCCTCTCTATTGTGGATGCATAGAGATATGAAAAATCATCTTCATGGCTTGCATTGACAAGGTGGCCAAAATAATTTTCTCTCTCTTTGATCTCCTTTTTTTCTGTCAAGATGTATTGAGACTCCTCTCTAGAGCTTAACTTGCTACTTTCTTAATCCTCTTCACCATATCCTTCCATAAGTTGTCTACTTCACCCTCCATGTATTCAACTCCTTCCTATAGCTTATCCTTAAAAGCTACGTGGTTGGTGCCATTTAATCTCCACCATCTAATCCTAGGATCCAAAACAACTAACCTATCAAATTTTGTATGATGAAAATCGGTTAAATTTTGCAAGCAAAATATCACAACTTTTTCATTGAAATTTGTGTTAAAATTTAAGATTTTGTTGGTTATGCACAATCATATGTGAGAATTTGGGCTTATTTTGCTAAAAAGAAAATAAAGGTTTTCGGCTAATGTGAACAATAGTCTACTAAATCAGGGGTAAATTTGACCCTCGATTCACAAAATATTTGTTATCTATAATGTCGGTCTGTATGTTCTATACCTTGCTGTGAAAATTCATATGTCCTTTTTTTCTGTGGTGTAGGCCTGCTACTTTCCAGATCTCTTACCAGTGGAGTGTATGCCTCTTGATGTCTTGTGTGGTAATCAATGTGAGGGTATTTCTATTTCTACTGTTATAGATTACCCCATCAAGGCTCTCCTATTTGAGAGTAAGTGCAATTTCAAGTTATTGGTGGAGATTCTCAATGAAGCATTTTCTTTGTTACGGGATAAGGGCATCTTGTATAACCTGATGATATCTGATCAGGGAAAAAAGATATTCTTGTTTCTTCAGGTAAACTAGTCCATAGGTTCTTGATTCGTTTGTTCTATATTTGATCCCTTGCTAAGGAGATCATCAATTCTTGTAATGGGATATGATATGGTAGAAGGGGTATAGCAGCAGACTTTTTTTTTTTGGTCTTCCTGAAATGGAGATGCCTGGTCATTCTGCAAGATTAACTTGGTGAAAATTCCTTTTCTGGTTATGACATTTGATTGGATTACATTCTTGGATGATTTAATCTGTGACTGGAATTCAGTGTACATGCTCACCTTGCTGTGCACCACAACACATGAAGATATCTGCTTGAGCTTGACCTGTTTTATCATTGAATTTCAAAAGATATGGTATTAAAATGAGATTATCAACTGTTTCATTTTTCTGAATGCAACCTGCTCAGGGGAAATGGAGTACCTGGATTGATGGCTCTAAACATCAACTCAAAATTTTGGGATAGAATTTACTGGTTTAGTTCAAATTTGATATTTAGTGGCTTGTGCTAGTTATATGTATTTTATATTGATTGGTTTTTTTTCTTCCATTCAAGTAGTTGTCTTTTAAGAGTTGAAGACAGTTAAACAAGACATAATACCCAGTGTTTCCTTCTTCCAATGGAAATCAACTCTCCAACTTTGTTCTCTGAGTGAAGTTTATTATTCATGAAATTTAACATCCTTGATTGTTGATTGTGAACTCTATGTGTGCAGGTCCAAACATTGTCAAGTTACAGCCTTTCAGCATGGGAATGTGCAGGCTACTTTTTGTTCAGGTCTAGACAGGAATTTGACCAAGTCACATAGGCAGGTCTGCTTAAACGTCTAAGCTTGGTCTCACTTGATGATGAAGGCTTTGTGGCAGTGAAACAGATCTGTTGCAACATTGTGAGTAAAATTTCAGGTTGATACTTTGATGCATGTATGGGTCAACAAGACCTCACTGAATACCGTTTTTAAGCTGTGTTCATCATTGGTGAATTTTCCACTTTTTAAATTTCACTGCTTGGGAAACCTGAAGAACATTATTGGTTTGGTCTTGTAAATTTGGAGGCATGTTATTGTATTTTGCTCTCATCTCCCAGCTGAGCCTGGGCCCAGGTGGCTGGTTCTCTTCTATTTGGTCTTTGGTGTGCATGTTGTTCCAGCGTGCTTCATCCGCTTAGTTGGAGTACCATGTAGAGTTCCAAGGTTGCTTTGTGTTTGCAAATGGGGTATTATGTTGAATCTTTGTGTGTTTCTGAAGTGTTTCATCTTATTTAGACTGTTCGGATGCGATTTCAATTTTCAACCCTGTTCCAAACAATATATATGGACCTTATTTTTGTGTCTTATTCTTTCTTTTACTCATACTGCACAACTGGCATGCAAAAAATAGTTTCAAGGACCCAAGCAAAGCTCAACCTGGTATTACTGGTTGCCTGAACGCAGTCCTTCATAGATGCTTTTGTCAATTCATTCTTATGTATTGGAAGTGTGTCTAAACCCTGCATAGTCTATCTTTTTTTCATAAGATGTTAAACTTTTGCATTTTCTTTGGTCTCCAAATCGATGATTTAAAAGATCTTTGTTATTAAATTCTTAATATTCATTGTTGAGTGGTGATATTTATCTATATTGTTTGGTTTTTGGAAGCATTCTCGGCTTAACCGACAGGAAATAGAAGTAGAAGATCTGATGCAGTGACTTGTTTTAGCACAGTTGACTGATTGCATGCTACCGCCTGTAAAGTCATCTGAGTAAAAGATGAAAGTTGACAGGTTGAGGTTCAGAAATCGACTTTAGAAAATGAAAATTTATGTATATACGAAGAATTTGGCAATCTAAAATGGAAATGGTCAGTTTCCAGAAACAAGGCTCTTGTGCACTGCATTAGAAATTCACCAAATAGCCAAGTGAAATTTTTTATGGTATAAAAAATTCTACTACTAAGTGGACTTAGTAGGTGAAAGTACACCTGAACGTGTCTTCTTATGTTAAAAGGAATACCACATAAACCACTATCATGATCATTTCATACATTACTCTCCTTGCTATTAGTAGTTTAATATTGATATAGCCATCACAGATTCAAGAGCATGTTTAATCTGATACAATAAAAATAAAAGAATTGAGAACATTAGAACTTTTTTTTTTTTGAATATTATAGCTACACATCTATGCATATCCGAGTTTCTACCATATAATTAGCAAATACCCCCACCATTGTAGATTTTTCATCATCCATCATTTCCAGGTCTATTAGTCTCTTCATTCAAAGGTTGCTTCCTCTTTTCTTGTACTTTATCTTTTACATCTTCTGAATGCCGATTGCTTGATAAGGCGCCTTCTGTAACACTAGCGCCCAGCCAAGCTTCGTGCAGCTGCAAGACATATTCTAAATGCCACAAGATTTCCCCCATTGTTGGCCGGTTCTTCCCCTCATCAGCCAGACATTTTTCTGCCATCTCCCCAAACTTTTTCAACGACTCGGGGCAGATATTTCCTCTAAGATGTGGATCAATGATGGTCTCAAGAGACCTCTGCCTTTGCCATCTCATTGCCCACTCAGCAAGATTAATCTGATCTTTTGGCAAAGTTGGATTTATAACTGCTCGGGCACAAACAGCTTCGAACAACACCACACCAAAAGAGTATACATCAGATTTCTCTGTCAACTGCTGTCGGCGAAAATATTCAGGATCAAGATATCCGAAGCTTCCTTTCACTGCTGTACTGACATGTGTATGATCCCAAGCTGGACCGGTTTTAGACAACCCAAAATCAGACATTTTTGCCACAAAATTTTCATCAAGCAGTATGTTCGTTGTCTTAACATCCCTATGAATGATACCACAGTCTGCTCCTGTATGAAGGTAATGAAGTCCTCGAGCTGCACCTATGCATGCTTCCAATCTTTGCTTCCAGGTCAATGGAGGTAGATCACTGCCGAAAAGATGACTTCTGAGAGTCCCATTTCCCATGTACTCATAAACCAAGATCATTTCACTCTGTTCTTCACAGAACCCTATCATGGAGACGAGATGCCTGTGTCGGAGCTTCGACAGCATCTCAATCTCTGTTTCGAATTCAGCCAGGCCTTGCTCAGATTGTGGATTTGCTCGCTTAATTGCTGCAAGAGTTCCATCTTCGTTTTCCCCTTTGTACACTCTACCAAATCCTCCAACTCCAATAACCAAAGTTTCATCAAAATTATTTGTCGCTGCACGAATCTCTGCCAATGTAAATCGCTTACCTAATCTGCCGGATGCAATAGATCCATTTGCACTTTGCATTCCTCCCTTGGCATTATCAATGCTGCTTACAATGGAACCATGCAGGAAAAGTGGCTGCCACCCGACAGTCTTCTCTTTGGTGTCACTCAATTCTTTTCTTTGGCTTCTACAGAAGAAAATAATGAAAGTACATACAACTGCAAGGACGAGAACAGAAGCTACACCAGCTCCAAGTGCTACCCAAAGAACCAAATACTTCAATTTTTTCTCAGAGTTCCTAGTTGAATCATACAACTCAAGATATGCCAGATTCCCACTACGGCTCAGCTTGAAAATCTCAAGCCCATTCAGTAATGCATCAGTTCCAGAAACACCAGCAGCGGTGTCAGGACCCAGTTGAATCCACAGAGTGTTGATTTTGGAGGACACCACATCAAAATAATCTTGATGATATGCTCTGTTCTTCCCTCCAGCTCTCAAGTAAACATCATAGTTATCAGCAGCAGTCCTATTGTTTATGTAGATCCTGAAAATCCTCTGGTTTGCCTTGTCATACTGCAGCTCGCAGAAATGTAACCGGATTAAATAATCAAAATCAGGATCCACTTCAAATTTCCATGACATGTTAAACCTTTTCTCTAGTACTTCAGTGTTGGACATAGCTCTTGCGGTTTCATAAACAAGAAGAGGGGCCACCGTCGAATCATCAGGGGAAGCATAGGTGATATTTGAACCATTATTGATTTCAAAACCAGCATTTTCTGTAATCATATAGCTAGAATCCACTTCCCACATTCTCCAAAAATCAGAATCCAGATTTGATTTGATTTCAGGACCCCCAACATTCAGCCTATACATAGTTTCAATTCCCCGTCCGCTCAAATTCAGGTTTGCCTCATTTCCACCTACTCTACTGATAGATTCTGCAAAAAGACTATCTGCTGCAGGAACAATCTCTATAGCATTTATGAACCCAAATGACTCCTTTGATGGAATGAACTTGAGCACAAGTCCATCCAAATTGAAAATAATATACTCTCTAACCAAGGACAAAGAACTTGAATTGCCATTGGAGCTCTGCAAGTATGCATTCTTATGGGAAATCTCACCCGGAACATTAAACTCATACACCAATTTCAGACCATTAGCCATGACACTGAATGAGGATTCATTTACATTGTAATTCTCAAAGGGGAATGGACAAAAATGGAGCCTAAGAAAATAATCTCCCTGAATTCCTTTAAATGTGTAATTCATAGCCTCAGTGAAAATCCGGGCAGAGTTATACAATCGCCCCAAGGTGGAATCACCACTTGCAGCAGAGATGATTGCTTTATCAGTGGAGAAACTAAGGGTAACATTGGTAGCAGGGGCCAAGTCACCAACCCATTTCCTCCCATCAAGATCAACACTGGCATTTGTCCCACAATTTATAAGAAAAGATTTTGATTGAGCTTCTCCACTTCTAACAGCTATTAACATTATCACCAGAATTAGAACACCCATGCTCTTCCCTCTTTGGATCGTCTTCTCCATCGCCAATTTCCCTCAAAAACCCAGATGAGACTCTTCTGTTCTATACAGTTTTTGACGAGACAAAACTTGAAAAGAATCGAACTTGATGACAAAAAACAACCAATTATTAAACAATAAAGACCGGGTTATAAAATACACGAAAACCCAACTCTTCAATCACCAAAAAACTATCTCATCCCCAAGAATTTTTTAATTATCAAACCTTATTTAACAAATTAACAACTTGAAAAGTCCATTCAAGTTCCAAGAAGAAACATGAAGTTACCTTCACCAAACTCATGTTGGAAATTGAAATTCTAACATTTGAAACTATAAATCCAGAATGCTCATGCAAGACCCAGCAGCACCTCCAATCAACATAATCCAGCGAACAAGTAGATCTGAAAATGAAGAGTAGAAAAAGAAATGCAAACTGGAAGATGGGAATGTTGAATTCAATTAATCTGGCCTTTATTAGTTGTATAGTTTGCAAAAGAGACAAGAATCTTACATAATTTATTCTACTACACTTCACTACAAAATCTTTTGTAACTGTCGTAAAGAGGTGGCAATTGGCATAAATTTATGTTTTTTTTTCAAAAAAATAAAGAAAATATTAATTTTTTAATTTCTTTTTGTATTATTTATGATTATAATATATTATGGGTATGAAAAAGGCAGGCGTTGGGCAAGCAGAGATGGGGTTGCATTATTTTGTGAGGTGGGCCACATGGTCTTGTCCGGAAGATGATGAGCAGTGAAATTTATGAAATTACAAAAATACCCTTGAGCTTCCAATTATTAAAAAGCTGTTAATCGTCCTTTTCTCGTCCCTACCAAGAGTACCCCTACTCCAGTCCTTTCATACCTTTTTTATTATTATTTATTTTGTAAAATAATTGAATATTTTTGGTTTGCCAGAAAATACTCTTCATGTCTCTCTTCTTTCTTCTTTTTTTTTTTTGTTTTTATTTTGATAATTTTCTTCTTCAATTTTTGGTTGCGGTACATATGCATGAAACATTATGAAGTAGCTAAGCAAAGTGCCACTACACTAATTTGATGGTTAATATGGCTATTTCAAAAATTTTTCAAATCAGTTTTTTTAATTATTAAAATTCACTGACCGTTAGATAAAATTAATTTAGTGTATATTATTCTCAAACTATTCGAGACAATAGTTTATAAAATTTTTAATCATGTTGTAGCTTTGACGAATCCATTTCCAGTTTTCTCTTTGAAAACTAAAACTAAAAATAAATAATAGTTTACAAGCAATGCCAGAAGAAGTTGAAGTCCCATTTTAATATTATGGAATAGAGCACTAGGGAAGCACAACCTTATCCTACTATATTGGTTTTCAAAAGATATGATATCAAAAATAATATATATGAATATTTAGAGTGATAGTTCAGCACGTCTGCATATGGACGCCCTGAATATCTCATCTCTTATAGCGATTTGTTGATTAATAAAATAGCATACCATTCTATAAATATTTGAAGATAACATTGAGACATCACAATTGCAAAATTCACATGCCATGTCTGAGAATTGGAAGGTCTATTGTATATTATATCACTGTAACCATAACTCCAATAGCATTCAAATGTGAAAGCAATATTATTGGTTATGTTTATGATTGATTTGAAAATTGCTTTAAAATCAATATCATATATATAGTAGTTAGAACATATTGGCCCATTTTTTAATGGTAGAGAACAAAATTGGTTACAACCAGCTAATCCAATTTGGGATCACTTGAAAAATGTGACCCATCCTCACGATGTTGATACCATATAGATATATAATTAGGATTTGATGGACCAACCGCATTGTTTTCATTTTTTATTTTCAACATTGATAGTCTAAATTTTGCGATGGACTCTTTCCTTGTGAATAAAAAAAAAATCATCCAAAAAATTACTGTAAAATTCGTCGGACTCTAATTTTTTAAAAATATTTGTGACTTTTAATTCCAAATTTAGTTTTTTATGATATTAAATCTATTAATTTGTATATTCATCATTATAATACTAAAGGAAATTTTTTGTCGCTAATATGCAGTAATTTATTTAAGGGTTTTTTTTGAAAATGGGGTTTATTTTGAAAGAAATTCTAAAATAAGATTACAGTAAACTTATTAAGGGCAAATAAACATGCGTGCAGATATCACTATGTGAAACACATAATTATATTTCATAACTTTAATTGGACCAGATGTATGTTAAAAAGGTGCCAGAAACCGACACTAAATCAAGCCGGTTACCAACCAAGCGCGGGTCCTGCATGTTGAATACCGACATGAAATATTTTTGGTTTTTATTACACCAACAGGTCAACACATGCGGATCCCACAATGTCAAATACCGAAACCCTTATATGCTGTTTTTCAATACTTCTTTTTCCTAAATAAGTTTACTGTAACCTCTATTTTTCAATTTCTTTCAAAATAAACCTCATTTAAAAAAAACCCTTTATTTAAAGTTCCAAAAAATATGCTATATAATTTTTGATATGATTTATTAACAAAAAAAAGTTTAACAAAATTCAGATAATCATCATAATACAGTGAAACAATAAATATAATGTTCAGTCACAAATATATATATTTTTTACCAATAAATACATAAAAGGATTTGCATTTTACCTATCAATTCCGATTCAATCCGTGCGAACCGTACCCATAAGATTCGTATTCAAATTCAATTTTATTCCTAAAAATTCATTTTTAATTCAAAAAAAATTAAATTTTATTCGCGTCAATCCACGGATCAAGACGTATTGACCCCATGGATCAACCCATTTGACAAATTAAACTTTTGTATTGTTTCTCCTTCTCCTTGATAACTAGCCTGACAAAACAAAGAACGTATTAAACTGTTCATTACTAATAATAATATAATATAGCATAAGAGATAATTAGACTGAAGTTCACTATGCTTCTATTGCAAATTGTTGATATTGATTGTAACTTGTATATATATTTTCAACATTTTGAGTTGTTATAATTTGTTCTTACTTTAACCAAATGGATTAGTTGGATTACTTTTTATTCCTTGCAGATATATGTAAGCTTAGGGAATGTACAATGGCCACTCTCCCTTCCTATTTTCCATTAGAGAGAATATAAATTATTTTATTTTGCACTTGTATAAATATATTTTTTTATTATACACTTTTCTTCTTATTTTTTACCTGTTTTTCCTCCAATGGCATGTCAACTTTGCTTTGATACTCCAAAATTATTGATAACCATGGAAAAAATATTTTTCAAGGCCCAATCAATCGGTCCAATAGCGTTTAGCAGGTTTCAAAGCTCATTAGCAAAAATGACAAAGCGTGAGCTGGAAGACAGGACAAGAGGGCACAACATCCGATTGGACTGATGTGATAGTACATCCTATCAGTCCACTGTCACAAATTAGCATCCATGCCTTTCACCCACCCCCTGTCACTTCGCCGCTCACCTGCACCAACTGACAGTTATCATATTTTCAGTACTTAAGTACTCCTCTTTATCTCCAATAAATAGCCAAAAGCATAATGGTACCGGGTATTGAATATTTGAGATTCTCTCTCTAAATATTATCTCTCTAGAAAGCTACTAACTTAAGCTTCGAAGTGCGAACGCCTAATCCAATCAGACGCTCTTTCTTGTAGGACCCAGTTACCCGTTCGAAAATGACAGCTGCCGACTCTCTTTTTTAGATAAAGATATTTTAAGTTTTATTATTTGGTGCTTTCGTTGAGAGACATGGCAGCTTCAAGATCCAATGAGCACGCAGCTTTCGGAGAATATGATCACAACGGCCAAAGTATATCTAGGCTCGTAAGAAGAAGAGAGAGATCTCCCAGATCACCTACCAAGGGTAACCTCTTTTCAGATTTTGATGATGTCGTTATGTGGCAGTCGGAAGACATCCCTATTACTCTCAGGGACATACACGCTATTCTTAGTGACTTCACTAAGAGTATCATCCAAATGATTAGAAAAGGACAAAATGCCTAGAACTTCTGAAAGAGATCATGAAATAGACTTTGTGGCCAAAGACTTTAGAAGAAGGAGAAATAGGGGAATCTCTATCAATGACCCATAAGATTTTTGATAGTAACCATGAGGTACCCCAATTTTTAGTCCAGAACTTAAGGAGAACCTACCTCACGATTACTAAGCTTTTCATAGTAATCGTGACTCCTCCCAAAGTTATAGATCACGGTTATTACTCATCTGGTAATGACCATGAGGTAGCCCGATACAATCCAGAACGAAAAGTCCAACCTAGGTCATGGTTAGCATGATTTTAGTAGTAACTGTGACCCCTGTTTCATGATTGAGGTCACGGTTACCATGACTTTGATAGTAACTGTGACCCTTCTTGGAATTTTGAACTTGAAAGTTTAAGACCCCATATGAGGCACAAGCTTACCTACTCTCTTCTTAAATCTTATAAGAAGCATAAAGTATATGGTAATGTACAACAATAAGCATATGAAATGTACAAGTAATATAAAGATAAAGTTATAGTAATTGATGCATGAGAATGTTTACTTGAATATGATTGTATTATATTGATTATCTACATGTACTTTTGTTTATGACAAGATAGTTAAAGAACAATATTATAGCATTTGAATTAACCTATTATACGATGAATTGAATTGTATAAATCAAATAACATATGAATATGATTGTTTGCCTGCACATAAAACTTGGTGGTGGATAGATAAGCATGCTTATAGGGTTACAGTCACAGCTACTATATGTTCGATCCTATTTGGGTCCCTATGATTCGACCTTGTATAGGTCCCTATAATTTGACCTTATATAGGTCCCTATGATTCGACCTTGTATAGGTCCCCACGATTCGGCTTGTATAGGTCCCTATGATTTGACCTTGTATTGGTCCCCATGATTCGGCCTCGTGTAGGTCCCCATGATTTGGCCTATTTAGGTCTACAGGTTGATAACTTCGAGTATCCTTTCGTACCTTCAGGTACTACAGTACAATATCACCCTTTATCCACACCCACAGGACTTTAGCAGGCATTTCATAGTATATGTGTAATGTTGGCAAGACTTGTTTAGTTTATTATGTATTATCATTATACAGTAATGTTATAAGATTAAATATGATATGTGAATTTATATTGTAACCTTTGCATGTTGATTATAATATCTTGATATTAATAATGTTTATCAAATCGTTTAACATTAGATGATCAACTTCGTTTGCACTGAGCGTTGTCTGCAACAAGACGCGTGATGTCTCCCTTTAGATGATCAACTTTGCTCTGCCGAGATTTAAGGTTTTAAGCTTGTCGAGCTACCTCCCTTTTTAGCTCCTCTACCTCTGAACTCAAGAGGAGGGACTCCTTTTTGGTTGTATCGCAGTTAGCTTCTGCCTCCCTCCTCGGACAGTGACATCCTCCCATTTTGATCAAGTGAAGGCTGCCATACCGTACAGACGCAAGCCTCTTTTTATCAGCTAAAAGGAAAAAGAAGAAAGTAAGTGACAGCCAGTAAAAAATGGGGGGGTTGGAAAGAAGTACATGAGCGTTACCTCCAAGCTCTGCTGCTGAAATAGGCCATACTCTCGACAGAGCAGGTTGGGCTCCCCCATTAACTTAAAGTGTAACACCCTATACTCGGCCAGTTAAAAGACCAGGATACCGGATGTCACACAAGGGTTCAGATCTCTTTAAGATGGTCAACTTTAGGATTTGACTAAATTTAAAAAAAACTTATTAATTTAGCATATTATTTATTCTATAAAAAATTTCAACAGGATCTCCTTTTATTAATGACAACTTCCTATGAAAAAGAATATAAAACATTTCTAAGATCATATAACTACTTTCAGAATCTCTATTAATCAATCGCAATTTATATAATTGGCTTCAACATAGAAACTTAGTTCACCATAATTATAAACATTTACTCATATGCACTATTATATAAATAAGAATTTCATCACCAAGATTCAGTGTGCCTATTAAAACGTGCATAATCATATACATATAATTTGGTTCGGACTTGAGATATCGATTCTCAAGCTTCCTACGTATCCCATTTAAGGAATTAGAACCATGTAGTTCTCCATCTCCGAGATTCAACATAATGCTTTTAGATAAGTAACCATTAAATTTGGTTTAGGCAAGAACATCATATATCACTTTTTGAATTTACAGATACATAATTATATTGTACACATTCCTACTTAAACCATATTACTCCAGATTGTGAAACACACAGTTAATCACAATACGAATATCTGTATTCAATACCAATAAATCCCAATCATAATTAGTTGTAATTAATCATAATTCAAATTAATCACAGTATAAATTCTATAAACTGTTTATTAATATTTGGTAAAATACTTACGTCAACCTTTATTTCTTTATTTAATTTCAATATTTGCCCCTAGTATATCAATTGGAATTTGCACCGAGTTGAACAAACAAATTTTAAACACGGGACCGAGTTCTCGGAATCATACAGCCCGCCATTTAATACATACATATTCATATACACTTGTGGACCGAGCTCTCAGAGCCATTCAACCCGTAATTCATTTTAATCACTTTTACCGGAAAAGCTCTCAGAGCCATTCAATCCGGTAATACACATCAAAGCATGATACTTATGGACCGAGCTCTCGGAGCCATCCAGCCCATAACTCAATTTAATTACATCTACCGAAAGAGATCTCGAAGCCATCCAATTCGGAAATTATTATTTAATACATATTTATTTATATACACTTGTGGACCGAGCTCTCGGAGCCATCCAACCCACAATTTAATACATACATATTCACAGCGTTTACTATTAGACAACATAAATAATCAAGTATTTTAACAATGTAATACAACATTAAATACCAGCTAAATCAACATTTAGAATAAATTTTGCAAATCCAATCTAATGATTAGTTTTACGGTAAAAAGGGTGCACACACCTTTCCTAACTAATTACCAACAACAACTCCATTTTGTCCAACGTAACTAAGTACGATATCAAGTTTTAACACCTCCTCATATTTAAACATGTACCCTGTAATATTTATTGTAAAATTACAGAGTGCACGTATATCACATTCTATTGCCCCCCCCTCGGTATTTAAAAATTTGATACTTAAATCTAATCACACTATAAATATTATCCAATTAGCCTTTTTCAATTATTTTCGTTAAGTTTATAGTAATTCTGATGTTATCGACTAACTAGTTACTCCAGTATTTTCTACATTTTATTCCTTAACCCATGATTTAACCTAAAGTAAACTTAATTATAGGAGTTTTATTAGCTAGTTAACTATGCAAATAAAATTTTATAGCCCTTTGCCTGATAATTCTCATTTGAACCATCGGTATACTTAGAAATTTCTAAATTTTCTAATCTTAATATACATAGACAAAATCTCTATAATTGGAAATAAATTAATAGATTTACCGAAGTTCCCTAATATCAACTATATCACACCTAAATCTTTTATTTTCTAATTTATAAAGTCATTAGGTCACCTACCTTAAGACTTATTAATCTACTACTACTTCGATCTAATATATATATACATATACACTCTTAACTAATTTAAAATGAGATTCAAGAATAATTATACGACAATATAGTTGTAGAAAAATTCATTTTATTCAATATATAGACCCATTACCATAGAAGAAGGAAAATAACAATTGATCAATAGCATCCACTCACATAATCAAATTTAAATTATCACTACAACACTAAAATGCAACTAGATCTTAGATTAACAAAGCTTAACCAACGATTGAAATATTTCAACTAAATCACATAACAAATAAACACTCATTTCTAAAATAAAACAAATTCTAAATCAAATTTCAAGATCTTATTCAAATAAAATTTATGGAAAAACCTGTATTTCTCTCTCTCCTGCTCATCACCCCACTCGCCGGAGCCTTGTCGAAATTTGATCGGAGCTTCGCCGGTATGGGATCGAGACCACCTGGAGACAGCCGCCGATGAGACAGGTCCATTGGTGGTCATCACGTGCTCCAACGCATCGCTATGTGGTCGGGATCTACTCAAAAGCCGCCAGCAATCCCTCATTTCAACCCACTCACTACCGACAAGATAGGAGGAATCAAAGGTGCCAGCAAGACCACCTTGCTCTTAAAGATCCATCAGAGTGGTGCGTCTCGCTGGTAGCCAATGTGGGTTCCAAGAGAGAGAGGAAGCCTTCGGTTCTTTGAGAGAAAAACACGGCGAAAGAGAAGCCAACGCCTTCAAGAGGGAGAGAGTGATACTGTTGCTGTGGTCAGCGAAGGAGGGAAGCAGCTGGGAGGAAATAGCCGGTGCTCTGCGTCGTTGGTCCACCTCCTTTCCCGATCCCGATCTCTCTCTCTCCTCCTCTCTTCCTTCTTTCTTTTTCTTTTTCTCTTTTTATTCCTTTCTTTTCTCTTTTTTTAATTAAATTTTGTACTTTCTCTCGAAAATTCTAGGGACCCTAGAATTGTCCCTCACTTATTATGATTAACAACTAATTTAACTAGTTTAATTTATTTTATTTATTATTATTTTTTTAATCATTTATTTTATTGGATCGTTTCTGAAACCGGATTGATCCAACCATACTATTTGGGTTTTTATGATTTGGGACGTTACATGAAGTCACTTTCTCGAGCAAGACCCTGGCAGATGAAGTTGGATACGGCCCTATTAGTCACTAATCAGTCATCACCAAAGCGCTCCTTCAAAATATCATCTAGAGACGGAGTTCACCTCTCAAAAGTTCTCCCTGAAGCCCGTCGGGTGGACTCACTTTGGAAAGGCTCTTTGCCCTTTGTAGCAATTTAGGCATCTACAGCAGCCACCACTTCAACAGTTTTTTCTTCGCTGCCTCTTCAGCCCTCCTCTGTGCAGCCTCATCTATTGGCACCACTCTCTTTTGAATGGATGATCGTGGGTATAGAGATGACTGTAACTCTTTGTCATCATACTCGTCTCTCAGTTGAATATGATTGAATGGGCATTATCCCTCTGTGATCAGGTGAGGCGCTGCTGGTCCCATAATAGTCAAAAGTGGATGAGAAGTTAGAATGATCGACGTAGCAACAACAGAGGCAAGAACGACAGTAGCAGTAGTTACCGCAGTAGTAGTAGGAGGACCAGGAGCATTCGTTAAACTTCTGAAGGAATAAACTTCCGAAGCCAGTAAAATTTTCCTTTTCTTCATCTTCCTCTCCTTATTTGCGGCTCGCTTAGCCTCCCTTTTTGCTTTAGCCCGATCGGCCAGCTGCTTAGCAATCTCATCTCCTTTCACCATTATGTTTGCAGCTGCATCACATAAATGAAATGAGATAAGTATCTTCTTCAATGCAATTATATTTAATGCACATGCAATACATGATTGTCAATATACGCCTTCCCCCTCACTCCCATTATAATGTTCACATTCTGCATCTTCACCGGCATCAAAGCTTGAGGATCCCAACAACGTCCCTAACAGAAAGTTGGAGTCGTAGGTTTATCCTCTCCTCGCCACAGCGTCCATCAGTTTTTTGATGTCACTTTCATACAAAGACTAATCGACAGTCTGGTATTTCAGCACGGTGGCTCCTACTGATCGACTGAGTGGTACTCCAAACCCATCGGCCATCCCCACCAAGAAATATCTCTCGTTGAAGCCCTTCATCGAAGACGGGACAATGAAGAATTTCCTTTACGATTGGCTAGTAAAATAATATTTCGTCCCATCACTCCTACCGGTAATGTAGAAAAAGTGGGTGAACATATCCATAGTGGGAGCCACCACCTCTATCTTGCAAAGGATCTTGAAGCAGGCCACCGTTCTCCATCCATTTAGATGTAGTTGGTTCGGGAAAATTCCATAATCCCTAAGAACTGCTACCTCAAACGCATCAAAGAGAAGCCTTATTTCTGCGTCCAAGCTTCAAAGATGGCAAATAAATCATTCATTTCTCTCATGGCCGAAAGGCCCCTTTGTCATCGCCATGGAATCTGGGCAGGCCATCACGAACACCTCTGCAGGAAAATGATACCGTAAAGGAATTCTTGCCACTTCCTCTTCTGTGAATTTTAAAGGATGAGTGAGAGGCTCCCGATTCTTGTATTCCTCGATGAAGATCCTGTCTATTGATTGGCTGCTACTAGAAGCCATCTTCGGTGGAGGGGAAGAAGTAAAAAATGTGATGAATGAGAAGAAAATCAAAGGCAGGTAAATAGATATTAGTTATTTACTTGGATAATCTCGCAGGAACTCTAAGAAATCTCTAGAATTTGAAAGCAAAAAATCGCTATAGTTTCAAAGAGAAAAGGTTGCGAAGAAATTTTGGCAGAATTTCGATAAAGATTGATGATAAGTGAAGAAAAATCGCCCTGAATTTACCTATTTATAGACAAAAAACTTCTGAAATACTCCAAATGCCTCTCCACAAGGTGGCCGCCATGTGTCATCAAACCATTATTGCGTTACAGAGTACGAAGTGCCACCTTCGGCCCGTGCACACAACATTGAATGCAGAGACAACTGTCTCAAATTAGGCAGACGTGTATCTTCAGATGAGCGCTTTTTAAAATTTAAAATCTAGCCAAAAAACTGAATTCGCCCGATCGGACCCTTTGGTGGTGGGATAAGTGATAATCACAAAAAAATATTTTCTAAGACCTAATCAATTAGCTCAATAGAGCTTGGCAGGGCCCAAAACCCATTAGCAAGAAAGACAAAGCGTGAGCTGGAAGACAACACAGAATGGCACAACATCCGATCGGATTGATGGGACAACATATTCTATCAGTCCACTAACACAAGTTAGCGACCATACCTTTCACCCACCTCCTGTCACTTCGCTGCTCACCTGCTCTAACTGACAGTTATCACGTTTTAAGTACTCAAGTACTCCTCTTTTATCTCCTATAAATAGCCAAAAGCATAATTTCATACAATCAACAACTCATTATCATAAGTGCTTTCATAATTGACTTTGTATTGTGTTTATATACCTAGGAATTCATTAAATAGTTTAAATCATAAGTAAAAACAGATGCATGAAAAATAAGTACCATATAATGAAGATTGCCTTTATTATTCATAAATGATATGCATGGAAAAAATCCCTATTACATATGGTCTTTAGGACATATTGTAACGCCCCGATTTTTAGATTAACCCGAATTATATATAAAAATGACAAAAATATAAATATAAAATAATTTTGGGTGGAATTATAATTGAATTTGGGTATTATTGTAAAGAATTAAAAAGTTTTGGGGTTGATTCTCTAATAGAGTAAAGTTGGAGGATTAAAATGGACATTTGGCCAAAACTACGTAGTTTTTTTCGTGTCCCTTCTCTTAAATTTTAAGGAACCAGTGGTTCCTTTTCTTGGTCCCCATAGAGCCCGATGCCTCCTCCTCCCACTTCCCTCCCTTTCTTCTCGGTCCGGCCAGCCACTTGCCGTCGCCCTCGCTGTCCACACTACCGCCACCTCCTCTTTCTTCTCCTTTTTCTTTTTCTTCTTCTTCTTCTTCTTTTTGGCGTGGCAGCAACTTGGTTGGGCTTCTCCTTCATCCAATCTTCTTCTTATGTTGCTTTTTCTCTCTCTTTGGTTGGGTAAGCATTTCTTTACTCCTAATTATTGGTTTATGGTGATAAATTTGGGGAAAGATGATGTAATTTTAGATCTAGGGTTTTGATTAATTGGGGAAAAATGAAGTTCTTGGTAATTAAGTGAATTTATAGTTATATAATTGTTAGAATTTGCTATAATCATGAATTGGTAAATGAATTGTTGAAGAATTCTTGTGAAATATGATTTTTTGTTGAGAGAGGAAATAGAGTAGATGAAGAAAATAGAAAAAGAGAAGGAAATTGATGGAGAATTGGTGTTTTAAAAGCTGAAATATTGAGAAGAGATCATCAAGTAAGTAATTGTTCAAGCAAATTGATTTTTCCTTTTTAATTATACATTATGTATGTTAGAGAATTTAAGTTTTTGGTGGATTTAATTATTGCTAATTTTCTTGGGTTCAAAATTATACAAATTGAGTTTAAAATTAAATGAAATTATGTTATACTTGTGATTTTTAAAGCAATAATAATAATAATAATAATAATAATAATAATAATAATAATAATAATAATAATAATAATAATAAGCATGCATTATACACAAAATTTGTAGTTAATATGTTTATTGCACATAAAGCATTTAATTTATAGTTGAATAATTATGGATGAGGTTATAAATATTAAATTTAAAACTTGACAAGTGGTATGTATATATATACATATATGTACACATACGAATTGGTTGTGAACTCAAAGACTAATAATTATGTTTTATGATTAATATAAATTGAATGTGACTTAAGTTAGCTAATATAATTGGAGAAAGTTCTACTTGAGTCATAGTTGATGACATTAAGCTATATGCAATTTCTAGTTTTTGATGCATATTAAGTTGATAATTGAAGATATATTGAAAAGCAAGGAAGGATAAATTTGAAGATTGAATTATCTAATTTAAATAAGTAAAGTCTATTTGTTTAATGAAAATTTCTCATTTGCCCTTAGTAAAACTAGATAAGAATTGGAGAAATTGGATAGAATCGGCATGCCAATTAAGAAAATTGTAATGCGGCGCCTTGATATGTAATACCAGATTGAATGGCTCCGAGAGCTGAATTCAGTGTATGTAATTAAATTGAGTTGTGGATTGGATGACTCTGAGAGCTGAATCTACAGTGTGTGATTAAATTGAGTTGTGGATTGGATGGCTTCGAGAGCTGAATCCACAACTGTATGTATATATATATGTGTGTGTGTGTATATAGAAATATATATAATTAATAGAAAAATTGCATATGTGGAATAAGAAAAATTGTTAAAGGGGATTGGATGGTTTCGAAAACTGAATCCCCCGATTATATCTCGTTTATCCAACTCGATGCGGTTCTATTGGATTTACTTGGGGCAAATTCAGATCGTAGACTTAGCTAGACATTTGGTTTAATTAGTAAACAATAATCATATTCATATACTTGCTCGATTTTTCTTATCATTTGTATATGCTCGATGGGTAAAATGTGCATTGTTTGATAAATTTAAATATGCATATGCTTTACTTAATTTAATACATATTTTGGAAAAATAGAATTGCTTGAATACCACTAAGCGTTATGCTTAGCGTGTGGTTTCTTTCCGCGCATAGGTTAAAAAAGTTTTTGAAGGAAAGCTGTAAGCGAATCTACATTGAAATTTGAATCGCAACAAAGAAGAATTTTGAAGTGGATACACTATAGCTTTTCATGGTTAATAGGGTATATTTAGGCATGTTGTAAACCTATGGATATGTAACATGATGTAAATAGTTATGGACAATTGGTATTGTATCTAGAAGGAGAATATGGTAAATTTAGTATTATGAATGGTTTATTTTTGTTAGCTTATGAATTATTGGAGGAATGACATTAATTGCATGTTGGAGTTTGAATGGACAATGGATGGTAGGATGAGATTAAATAGAAGTGTTTTTGGATGAATTCTTCAGGGGGTTATCTTAAATTTTAGGGGATACTCTGCCGAAATTTTTACAAATGAATAGTATTTTAGTTAAGGTTTATTTTATTGAACTAGAATAGCCTAAATCCGATTGTGGTATCCGGTATCCGGGTCTTCTAACTGACCGAGTATAGGGTATTACACATATTACCAACATTACGAACATGAAATATTAACAATAGAAAATAAATGAATGCATAAATAAATACAAACAAATTTTTGTGGCACCAAATTAGCTTTTGTTGTAAGTGCAAAACAACTTATATAAAGAAAATTAGATTATATTGATGCACAAAATTAAATTAAATTAAATTAAAGATTAGACAATCCAAACATATTTTACTGCAAATTGTGAACGGCATGGAAAGGCTATTAAGAATATTTTGTGACAATAGTTGTATTGTAACAACAAAATTTCTACAGTCAAAGCACATGACTTAAGTTTCTTGTTAGTTCCGAGTGGTCAGGTATGCATAGAACATATTAACACGAACTCCATAATTCCAAATTCGCTTAGTAAGAGTTTGCCACCTAAGATGTTTCATGAGCATACTGTTCATATAGGCATTAATTATTTAATGGTTTGTTGTTTTAATGTGAGTTTGTATTCTATAGTTCTTATTTAGAGACACGTCTTATGTTCATATAGGTGTTAATTATTTAATGGTTTGTTGTTTTAATGTGAGTTTGTATTCTGTAGTTCTTATTTAGAGACACATCTTCTGGTTATTTTATGCAAAATAAAGTATATGATTATTTTACAGTCTGACTATATTTAATGTATTTAGAAACACATCACACGATATATCAGCATACTACGTCATATACTTAGATACACGTCTTTTTCGGTGACATGACTGCTGATGTATCATGCCACGTGTGTACAAACATATGTCATAGAATGCCACATAATCATTTTGGCAAAGATCATCTTCAAAAATCAATAAAGATGACTTTTCTACAAAAAAAATATGATAAGTTAAATGACATTTAAGTTACGAAAAATAGTCAGTTATTTTTGGATGATTTGACGTAAATTCAGTGACAATTGATAAAATTGACCCTAAATAATTATATTATGAGCTATCAAAATTATCAAAGCCAATTTAAGTGATCAAATTTTGAATTCTAGAAACATTAAATGAATATGACATTGATAATGTGTAGAATTTCAATTTTGATTTCGTTATGGTTTATGCAAACTTAACTCTCTCTATATATAGTATTTAGTCGTATATAGGTTGTGGTCCCTAGTTATATTTCTGTTGTCAATATTTTCGTTTCCTCATGCTCAGAGCAAATTGGAAATACGATGAATTTAGATTAAAAATGCTCAATCTATTGTAGGCGATTCATCAAATATGAATTTACATATGCTTTTAATTTCTGGTTAATTTATTATATGATTGCCTAATTGTTGGGGTTAATTTTATTCATAATTATTTAATTTATACCTAAAAATTTAAAAGTAATTGAATTATTTTTCGTAACGAAATTGTCACTAAATTTTGTATTATTTTGCACAAAAATTATCTTGACCGATTTTCAAAAATGTTCATTATCGGAATACTGACGTGGCATACTATGTGTGCACACAAATAAATTGAACTGGTATGCCACGTGTACAAAATTAACTGATGTGACATGTTATGTGTGTAAAAGTAAATGATATCAGCTGATGACGTGGTAAGCCACGTGTGCATAAATAGATGACGTGACATGTCATCTCACCACTCTTACAATTATTTTCATAAAAAATCGATCAAGATAATTTTTACGTAAAATAGTGTAAAATTTAATAATAATTTCGTTATAAAAATAATTTAGTTATTTTTGAATTATTATGCATAAATTTAATAAAAATAGGTAAATATTAATATGATTGTTAAACATGCAATCTAACTTTTTAATAAAATTATTTTCATAAATTCTAACAAAAATTTGGCGCTATCAATAAATTAGATTCAACTATCTCGCAAAAAATATCTAAAAATCTAACCTCAGACCCTTTTTATAATTCGACTCACTCGACTGAAAATGCATGCGTGATTATGTAGTATGCGCACAATATGAGCAGGTGTATAGTATCACACCCTTTGAGAAGCACGTTAATATCAGTTTCCACCCAAGAAGAAACCCTTCTCAGTCACTACCCCGTGCAGACAAAAAACATCGAAACCTTTGACTTCGATTTTACCGACATTTTATCTGGACCTACTTTTTTCAATTCTCTTCCCAGTCCCAAGCAGACATTACGATATTGTGTATTTCCCATGAAGAATCACAGGCAAAGAAACGGAGAAGAAGAAGAAGAAGAAGCCATAGTTCATAAAAATACGGAAAATGGAGGAGATGTGTATGCTCGTGACGGTGTCGTTTTGGGTTTGGATGGTGGTACCACTTCCACTGTGTGTGTATGCATGCCTTTTCTCCCATTCTCTCAAAATCTTTCTAATCCGCCACCAATTCTTGCTCGTTCCGTTGCTGGTTGCTCTAATCACAACAGTGTAGGAGGTATATATCTAACTTACCTCAATGTTTATCGACTTCCATATCCTGCTTGCTTTGATTTCATTCTTTGCGTTTTGACTTTGTTTTGGCCTTATCTTAATTACATTACTCTTTAGTGGCAGGGGCTACTGTAATTGCAAAAATCTTCCCCTTGATTGTTCCTTTTTTCTGCTGAAATATGTAATTAAATGTTTATTTTCTTATTATCCTATGAATTTGCTCAACTATTTTCACTCTACTACTCTGGCTTTGTGCTTTGATTAGGAGTTCCGAACCATGGTAAGAATCCAATGTCTTTCTCGTTGTATTTTAAAGAATTGATCCACAAATAGATAACAATTAGTACAGTTTCGGCCACTGGTCGTTGGACTTTTTGCAATGCTAAAGATTGTTTTCTTATCATAATACTGAGGTTACTGCAACGCAAAATTTTACTGTGAATTAGAAAACAAATGCCTTCGAGATTTTGTGAAGCCAGGTGTGCTGACCTCTTTACACGAACTGTTCTCCTGTAAATTAAGTTGCATGGTTCCTTTTAAGCCATTTTCCAGATGATTTCTGGAGTACATATTTCCATATAGTATTCTTTATTCTATTGCAAATCAGTCAAGATAAACATTTTTTTTTCCTTGAATTTTTAGTTATTGTTCGTGTATCTTATTTTACAGAATCTTCTGCTAGGGTTACATTAGAAGATGTTATGGCTGAGGCCCTTTCAAAATCTGGTTTGAATAGATCATCTGTTCGTGCTGTTTGCTTAGGCATTTCTGGTGTTAATCACCCAACAGATCAAGAAAGGATTCTAAATTGGCTAAGGTTGGCTATTTCAATGTTATGCATCAGTTTTTGTTGTTGGCTGATGTAATATAGTCTTATGAAGAACAAAGTGGAAGACTTAGTACATGTATACCTTGTATAGAAGTTTGGTTGGCTACTATTGCCTCTCTTAGTGCCTTTCAACCTCCTACAACTTCCACTATTTCTGCAGTTCTTTGGTTATTTTGCTATCATTGTATCCATATTGAATCACGAGTTCCTGAGTCAGTGAAGGAGATCCACGAAAAAAAATGTGCATGTAATTGAAATGCTATTAGATGTTTTGAACTACAACTAGGATTGGACTTAGTATGGGAGCACTTGCCCAGACTTATTCATTTTTATTCTTCTAAATAATTAATAGTTGTACCCAAACTTGAATTTTTGTATTTGTTCCCAAGTTTTTCTCATACCGTCAATTTATTCGTTGGTGGCTACTGCTAAATCAATTGACTCTGTATTCTTAGGAAGATATTCCCTAGCCATGTGAAGTTAGACGTCCAGAATGATGCTGTTGCAGCTTTAGCTAGTGGAACCATGGGAAAGCTTCATGGTTGTGTATTAATTGCTGGTACAGGGTGTATTGCTTATGGAATTGCTGAAGATGGTAGAAAAGCTCGGGCTTGTGGTGTAGGGCCCATCTTAGGTGACTGGGGGAGGTATGTGCTCAATACTTGATGCATTGCTTTATTTTATGCTTCATGTAGTGAAATAGTATGGTTTTGGTCTATGATTTGGTTTTGAAACAATTTTTATAGCTTTTCAACCTAGTTTCTGACATAGCAATGATGCTCTTTGTTATTGGTGGCTCTTAATAATGGATGTTTAGTAGTCAAATATCCCAAGATGAGTTTCTAACATGTGCTTGTGACAATAATAACAAATATTATGGATGTGAAAGTAGATATGTGAATGCAGGGCATGAATTAAGTTTTTTTTTGCACACATTGAAAAATATTTTTTGCCCAAATATGTACACCATCTTTGAGATCAAATAGTAGTAATCATGTCAATGAAAGTCCAAGTTTTTTATAATCAACCAAAACAATTCACAATAATTTAACTTGGAAAGAAACAAGCTAATTAGAAGGCGAGGCACTTCGTTTTTGCAAGTTGAAGACTAAAGTTAATAAACAAACAGATTCTGAGTTTTGATGTTGTGGTCACTTGATGGGTGCTGAATTAATAATCATTTTATAGCTGCTATCAAAGGGGATTGATGAGACAAATTTTTATGTCTTTGCTTGAAAGGTTATAATGTGAAAAACATCAAGCTGCAAGTGGTGCTCATTAGTAGTTGTGATTTGACTCCTTTTTCTTGTGCATTTCAATCAGGATTCATAAGTAAATTGTCATTATTGTTGCCTTCCACAATACAACTTGTCCAACATAACTGAGATCATTTAGCTTTTGTGGCATTAAGATTAGCAGGTGGTTGGAGAAAAGAAAATTTTGATATAAATGATGCTCAAGTTGAAATACCACTGAAGATTTTGAGAAAAGAGATATTATTGAATATCTTTTGTTGATAAACAAAGAATTTAGACTGAAATTTATACAGAAAAAGAATCCTAACTAGGAAAGAATACAAGAGAAGGCAATGTACAAATATGCTAAATTAGGGCTTAAGAATTTTCCCAATTACTATCTAAATCATTCTAAAATGGTCAATATTGCCTCTCAAGTTGGTGCATAAATGTCATACATGTCCAACTTGCAATAACAGGTTGGAGAAAAGAAAATTTTGATATAAATGATGCTCAAGTTGAAATACCACTGAAGATTTTGAGAAAAGAGATTTTATTGAATATCTTTTGTTGATAAACAAAGAATTTAGGCTGAAATTTATATAGAAAAAGAATCCTAACTAGGAAAGAATACAAGAGAAGGCAATGTACAAATATGCTAAATTAGGGCTTAAGAATTTTCCCAATTACTATCTAAATCATTCTAAAATGGTCAATATTGCCTCTCAAGTTGGTGCATAAATGTCATACATGTCCAACTTGCAATAACAGGTGACAATCTATTTTGCTAAGCCCTTTAGTAAACACATCAATTAGTTGTTTGTCAGCCGACACATGGAACAAGCCCAAGACACCATTTGTTAGCTTTTTCTTGAAGTGCCAATCAATTTCAATATGTTTTTTCCAGTCATATTGTAATAGATTATGGTTATACTAATGGCTGCTTTGTTGTCATAATACAAGGATAATTTATCGTTTACAAACAATTTCAATTCCTCTAGTAACTTTTGTAGCCATAAAAGTGCTCGGTCCCCATTTATGAAGACGTATATTAGGCGCAAGGACAGAATGGGGAAGAATAGTACAGGTGGCAATTAGGATTACAGATTTTGTTAAAGTTAGTTAGGCATTTTGAGGGGTACAAAAAAGGCATGTGAAAGGTTTTGAGGGTATGAATGATTTGGTATTCAGCTAAAGGAGAAAAGAGAGACTCTCGAATTCCTCCTTGTACTGCTGTTAATCATTTTGATATTCATAATACAACGTAACCAATTTTCTTGGTTATTTCACTGCTATTTTCTCCTCTATTGTTTTTTTGTTCTGCTGTGGTTTGTAGGAATCTAACAGGGACCTAACATCTGGTATTAGAGCATCGATCCTCACATAGGAACCCGGTATACAAAGATGGAGAATAGAGTAGAAGAACACGAAGGGAAAATGGGTTCCTTACAAGCAGATCTACGATAGGTGATCGCTTGCTTAGACTGTTTAGAGCGATTGGATGTGGAAACACTTAACAGCTCTATGGAGCGCCTACCATTGATTGAAAACAAGATTGAGCAACTTTTATTGATAGAAGGAGTCCGACCCATCCTTCACAAGCTAAATCTGGATGGAATGGAGAAGGAAACTTTTACTCAGGGACAAACAAATGAGGTTTCTCAAGGGGATTTAGCCTCCCAGAAGGATCTGCGAAACAAGGGTGTGCAAGGCCCAGATTTGAGGGTTTGCTGTGTAAGTTGGAAATCCCTGTTTTTTACGGACAAAATCCTGATGGATGGATATGGAGGGCAGAAAGATACTTCGATCTAAATGGACTCACTTCCGCTGACAAGCTCCAGTCCGCAGTCATCTGTTTGGAAGGGGAGGCTTTATCTTGGTATTACTATGAAAATGGTCGCCGAACCTTCCAAGAGCGGGAGGGATTCAAGAAGTTGTTGCTCGAACGATTCACAAGCACGCAGGCTGGAACTTTGATGGAGCAACTACTATCCCTACGGTAGACATCCACGGTGGGAGAGTATCGAAAGCAATTTGAGCTGTTGTCTGCACTATTTTCTGACCTCCCCGAAGCAGCCATGGAGAACACCTTCATCAACGGGCTTCAGGAGGATATCAAGTCTGAACAAAGGATTTGGGAGCCCAATGGATTGGGCCGAATCATGAAAGTGGCCCAAATGATAGAAGATTAAAATGAAGCTGTTAAACTAAGGGCCAATTCCACCTCAAGCAGCCTCAACAACAGATCTCGTTCGTTCTCAGGTATGCCCCTGATTACCAAAAGCCTTGGCCC